>CM071931.1:71988692-72555686 GCA_016081115.2 Rehmannia glutinosa | reverse complement strand
AGTTTGACTCATTTCGATTTTGGTCTGATTTTTAGCTTTTTGCAATTCACATCCTGTATCTTTTAAAATCTTGCACATTTAGTCTTTTCAGCTGGAAAATGTTGGCATGGCTGGTCAGTGGTCACCAAGAATTGCAGATTTGGCAAAAAAAAAAAAAAAAAAAAAAAGAGAAAAGGGGAGGATTTGAAGGTTTTGGAGGAAAATTGCTTATTGACACATGAGTTGGATCTGTTAGATGAAAAACAATATCATAGCCTTGCCAAATGTACAAGATACTCATAAATGTTTTGATAAAAAATAATAATGAATTATCATATTTAAAATATATAAAAAAATAACGTTACAAGAAAAAAAAAAACATAGATATTAAATCATAAGTTTAAATTACATCTCAATTTATAAAAAAATCAAGGATTTGAAAATTTTCATAAGCCACTTCAGCAAAATCCCAAATTCCTAGCCACATAATTATTTAACTTTTTGTGTATTTTCCGGTTGACATCCATTATCAGTTATCACTCAGGTGAAAAATTAAAAATATAAATAAAATTGGACATACAATTTAAATGTCATATTGATAGATTTTGTAAGGAATTTATTGTCATTTCACGATACGATAAACCGATCCGATCGCACAAGTACCGTTATTTCGATACATACAGTAACGTTGGACCAAAGTATTTTTAATTTTTTGATTTCTCTCGTATTCACTAATGTACGATGGTAATTTGATTTTGTATACCGTATTATACCGAATACCAAAATATTATATACATATAACTATTTGAATCTCTAAAAATTAAAATTATTTTTTATATAATATACAATCAGGCATCGCACGATGGACTACTAGTTTTAATTAGTAACACATATGTACTTTAAAAAATTAGTAACACAAATAACTAAATTAACCACAATATTTTGATACTCTCACCTGCACTCCTCCTTGCCCGATCTCTCCTTAGCGTACTCTCACTCTCTATTTTCTCTTCGTCTCACTGTCGCTTCTCTCTCCCGCCTCCGTCCGCCAAGTCATGCCGACACCGTGAGCCACCGTCGCACCGAGCAACCATTACCGCTCAATTTCAAGGTAGGTGGATCAATATTCTCACTTGAAGGCAAACAATCCTAAATTTCAAACTCGGGTAATCGTAATTCTGGTTTTGAAATTGTAATGAGGGTTTTGAATTTGACGAGATACATATTTTATTCATTTATTTGATGAGATTTTGTAATGGGAGTGTATTCACACCTCCAAATCCTCTAAATATCGTTAAAATATTAATTTGTAATGTCTTTGGAATCTTCCAAAGAATACAAATGAACAAACCCACTCAAAATGAATGGCTTAGAATTAATTTCACCAAACCCACTTATGTTAGTGAAGGTTTTTAATTAGCAAATAGTTAAATCTTAGCCTTATAAATAGGTTTTATGTTTCAAAGCATTTGAAATCATCCCGAGAGGGATCAATAGAGGGCTATCCCGAAGAGGATCAAGTGAGCATCACAAATGTAAAAGATTTTGTGAGAAATCACATGAAAAGAGTAAACCGATAATTTCTTCAATTTATTTCTCAATGTCTCTTACATTTTCATACTTACACCTATATTCCCAATAATTTTGGTATCAAAGCCACCCTTGGCCGATATCCCTTCTTTGTTGGTCAAGATTACTAACTATGGAGTGTTTTAATGCGCACGCTTGTTCGTGTCCCATGAACTATGGGATATTGTTGAAGAGGGGTATAGTACACATACTCCCGAGGAAGAAGCCGCACTAACCGCCACAAAGAAAAAAGAGCATAAGGAGAACAAAACCAAAGATGCAAGAGCCTTGTCCTTTATGCACCAAGGGGTAGTTCGATCTATTAATTCTTCCGCAAATTATGGGTGTAAAAATATCAAAAGATGCATTGAAGATTAAAAAAAAAAAGGATTACCGTCATTTATGGCGAGATTCACAACGAGGTGTGAGAATATGATATCGTGGTAGAAACCAAAACTTCCAAGCACAAAGCAAGCTTAGTTGCAAAGGAATATTTTCAACAATTCAGAGTTAGAGCAACTTCGAAATAATGTTCGGATTACAAATTAAGAGGGAGTGTTAAAATATTAATTTGTAATGTGCTGGAATCTTCCAACAATACAAATGAACAAACCCACTCAAAATGAATGGCTTAGAATTAATTTCACCAAACCCACTTATGTTAGTGAAGGTTTTTTAATTAGCAAATAGTTAAATCTTAGCCTATAAATAGGTTTTATGTTTTAGCATTTGAAATCATCCCGAGAGGGATCAATAGAGGGTTATCCCCAAGAGGGATCAAGTGAGATCGCGGTGTAAAGAAAAGAACGTGAGCAATCACATGAAAAGAGTAAAACTGATAATTCCTTCAATTTATTTTTCAATGTCTCTCACATTTTCATACTTACACCCATATTCCCAACAAATACACACCTATTATTGTTTACATATTTATCTTTAATTTAAAAGACTAAAATGACCTTAGTACCGTACTAAAATCTAGAGTATACTGTATACACCCACAAATATTCATTGTTGAACAAATTGTAGTTGTGCTCTTTTGATAAAACTTAGACAAACAAGAGTTAGATTGTTGTTCATCAAGCGATGATTTGAATTCTAGCTGAAAATATATTTGAATCTGCACCTTGAATTTGATTTTACTGTGAAGGTTTCATGACATTACTCAATTACAAATGGTGTTGCTAAATGCTACTTACACACAAGATTGGGCTTATAAACTATCCAGCGAATTTGTATTTTAAAACCTCGACCCAATTTGATTGTCACCGTTACTTGATTAGGGAATATATCTAAATGGGTTAGATATGTTTACAAACTCAACGTTTGTGCTCATGCATCAGTTAAGTTAATTTCGTTTTAAACAAATTATATCACGTGTTTATGTAGATTTATTACAGTGAAATTATCGTTTTCCAATGGTTGAATGCTGACATATTCACCAATTATAAGAGGAAGGAAGCTGGATTCACATGGATGCATCTCCGACCAGAACTAGCAGAAAAAGTAGATCACTGAAATGCCACTGCCTACTGGCCACTAGAATAGTAGAGGAATTAGGGTTGAATGGTGGAAGGGTAAATTAGGAAATGTTTTGGGGTGTATTAAGTAAATAGATCATTTTAAAAAGGGGTTGAGGGTGTATTAAGAAAATGGGTGTATTTAGAGATATTGGGAGCGCCACCCTTTGTAATTTCAATTGGACCAATTATGTATGATTTATTATTATTATTCCCTCTTAATTACTTGAATTGTAATACCCCAATTTTTTTTTACCTATTTGGGTTTTAGTATTTTAGGCTTTAGGATTTTAATTTTGGCCAACGCGACTTTTAGTAAAGTTCTCAGCCTTTTAATAACATTAATGTTTCCATTTGAACTTATATTTTTATTTTTATTTTCAAGAGCCCATATCCTGTTTCTACAAGATTCAGAATTCTGCAAAATTCTTTTAGTTAAATTCGAAATTTGAATTTTATTTACCCTTATCTTTACATATCATATCAGATAAAACAAAATCTCTTCTTAACAAATCCGGGCTTCTATCAGATATCTTTTAACCCACGTTCAAATGCCACTACTCTCTTAATTCCCTTAAACTGATACCCTAAAGACCCACGTCTCCACAGGCAGTCTTCAGCAACCCAAATACAATCCCATTATCCCACGTATTCCACACTCCATAACCCATACAACTCCCACATATTAGTGGAATTATTCTGATATATCTCTCCTATTCAAACCACGAGCTTGCAGTTCTTGGCAAAAATCATTAGTACTTCTCTCACCTTCACCGTCAAGGTAAATACGGTTCTCTTAGTTTACAATTTTTTTCCCAGCCCGAAAACTCCTTCAACCACCGCCACCACCTCGCAATCGAAGCCAGAAAACTGAAAACTCAGAAATTTTCGAAACCTCCGAAAAACCCAGAAACCTCGATTTCATCAAAATTTATCCAAACTCCACACATCTGAAGAAAAAAAAAAACGAAATATACCCGAACCCGATGTCTCCTACCGTTGCGTCGCTGCTCTCCGCTGCAGCAATTTGATGTGGCGGTGTGAGAGAATTTTAGCGAGAGAGAGAGAGAGTGAGACTGAGATAGGAAGAGCCGAGCGAGGCCAAGAAAGGGAGTGAGACAGAGAGACCGATAGAGACGAGATTGAGAGGATGAGAAAGAGGAGAGGGTTTAGTTGTTTTTGTTTTGAAAATATATATATATATGTATATATTTGAGGGAAGAATATTGTTGCAGACTTTTTCTGGAATAAGAATGAGAGAGAGACGAATGGTAGGCTGGCAATAATATGAGAGATTGATACCAATTTGGGGGTTCAAGTTTACTTTCCACATTTTGGCCAAATTTCCGCTTTGCCCTCAGACTTAACCATTAATGCATAATGGTCACCCAATTATTTCACCTTTAGTCTAACTCATCCTTTGTCCTTTCTTTTTTTTTTTTTTTTGACCGAATTCCATTATTCAAATCAACAAATTTTTCTTTTAATCTAACCTATGTTTTTCCAATTTTTCAGATCAACTACTGTTACTCTATTTTTTTTTTCTTTATCCAGAATTTTCTAGGAAACCAGTATTTAAATTTAGTTATTTTATTTATTTGTAGGAACTCAATCTTACGAGGTCCGAATTTTCAATCGAAAGACGCATTTGGTATTTTCGCACTTTATTTGAGGTGGGGTTTTATTGCTTTTGTTAATTTAAACGCCTGCTTTAATCAAGTTAGTTGCATATTCATGATAAATATGATGCGTGATGTTGAGACTATTTGCATTTTTAATTGTACACTCCAGACTTTGAGACTATTGGTACTTAATTGTCACGCGAGACTTTGAGACTATTCGTACTTAAACGTATATGAGACTTTGAGACTATTTGTACTTAACCGTACTTGAGACTATGATATTTTTTGTGAAAAGTTTGTGCTAATCTGTTATGCTTTGCGTATTTGACTTGAACAATTGCTTCCCATCGAGTTGGCGATAACTCACCCCAATAATTTTACCCCTTTCAGGTGAGGAGTCCGACGTGGCGCATGGCGGAATTGATCATCACAGTTGTTTTGTCGAATTTTTTTATTTGTAGTAATATTTCTTGAACAATGTTGGTCTTTTAATCTTTTTTCGTATTTATAAAACATACAAACAGACTTTTGGTTTTATTTTAATTGATGGATGATGCGTTTTTATTTAAGTTAGTTATTTTATTCTTGAAAAAATGGTTGACTCGCTCATTAGATTCAGTCATTTTGTGGATATTATTATGTGTAGTTGCATCTTTCTCAAAATTAGGGCGTTACATTAGTGGTATCAGAAACGGGCTTACGTTTTAACTTAAAAAAAAAAAAAATAGGAGTCGGAAATTATTTTTTTATAATCTATGATCAATCACCTTCGCCGCACCACTGGGACTTGAGGTAATACTTATATTTTTTTCGTTATATTGTATTACTAAATTTGAGCTTTATGTCATGTACTATGCAAGCATGTTACGTTATGAGACTTGAGTAGTATGTTAATGCCTTTTATTGCGAAAATGCATAATTTTAATGTTGAGAAATGATATATGTCTTCATTTTACTACGCTCAACTTAAGAAATTTCATGATATTTAAAAAATTTCATGGGCCCGATATATGTATAGTTAGAATGGTGGGGCCTCACGAGACCGCTTGGAAGTCTCTGTCATTTTGTCCCGATCCTGAAAAGGAGGCGTATTAGAGAATTTAAGGATTATGAGATGTCGACGGATCATGATTTAGGAAGTCACATTCTTACTATGGGAAGGATGTGGGCCGTAGTGAAGCGAGATGGCGTCTCGGACTATGTGGCGGCCGTGAAACTGATGGACACTATGCCCCGGAGTGGGAACCTCGTGTGAGAGCCCTTTTCTTCGAGAAACAACCTTCACCTACAATGCGGATGCTCCCATCATCGCCTTTGCCGACTTCACGCCTCTTTTGTATGGGATGTGGTCAAGCATATAACAGAGCGGAAGATCGGATGGAGGAAGATCCTGAAGAAGAACCATGGGATGAGAACTCAAAGAATGCTTAGTGATTTAGTGTAGTAGTTAGGATTTCTTTCTTAGTTCAAAGATTTTGTTTTCCCATTTTCGCTTGTTTTCGATTTGCATATTGTACCTCTTGAAGGTTTAAATTGATGATAATGGAAATATTTTACATTTCTTTATGGATGTCTTATCTAGCGATATCTTTTCTTATGATGAGTTGACTTATAAACCGTATTTTGACTTAGAACGCATATCTCATACGAGTTTTACTAAATTGTGGTTATACTTTGACTATAGGAAAATGATTCGAGGACGTAGGAGTGAGGACCCGAGGTGCTACTACTACTAATAACCATGCGAATCGAAATAATGAGGCAAACCCATTTCCGACATAGAATCAAGGGAATAACGAGAATGATCACGCAAATCAACCAAGCCCCGACATTAACTCAAGCACAAGTGGTAGAGCGGTTTCGCCGTTTCTCACACCGATCTTTAATGGGCAAGAAGGACCCGCCACGTGACGAAAGTGGTTTGTGTCATTGAACGCACTCTTCAATTAATCGGGTGTATCGAGGCACAACACATCCTCTCGTGCTCGATCTTAGCCGGTACAAGAAGATGCGGGACGTTGGTGGATGAGCTCTCGAGATTAAGGCCCGCGAGGAACGAGCGACCTAACTTGGGAGGGGTTCAAAGAAATAGTGATGGAGAAGATCGCCCCCAACATTATCGGGAAGATGGAGCGGGAGTTTTGGGATTTAAAGCAAGAGGGAATGTCAAAGGATGACAGAGTACGAGAGGAAGTTCAACCAAATGAGCTTCTTCGTGGAATATATGGTGGATACTGAGACCGTAAACGAGCACTAAGGTTCCGAGCGGGTTTACGATCAGGGATACGCCATATTGTGGCAAGCCACGGGGTTCTATCTTACGCAGACCACGTTGTTAAAATTCGGGAGATTGCCGCCATCAGAGCTGGACCGCAACAAACCGAAATTTGGGAAAAAGGAGTGAATGGAAACCAGACGAACCAAAATTAGAATAAACAAAGCGGGATCGACGCGAGACCGGCCTAAACCTCAAACTCGTAAGCCGTTGTGTGCGAAATGCGGAAAGAATCATAATGGGAGTGTTTGATGGGACAGAATAAGTCTTTCTTGGTGTAAGATGCCAGGGCATTCGTCATGGGATTGCCCGGCTCGGGAACAAAGAAAAGAGCAAGGATCCGGAGGACAAAGTACCAGTATATGCTATGACCCGGGGGAAGCGATCGAACCCGCACAATGTCGGGTATGTTAAATGTACTTGGAATACCTGCTTTAGCATTATTTGATACGGGTGCCACACATTCATTTATGTCTTCGAGATTTTATAATATGATTGGACATAGCGATATTAGGATCGACGAACCTCTTGAGATTAGTTTGCCTTTCCGTAAGACAATTTTCACCGATTCAATCGTTAAGACGTGACGCGTTGACATAGGGGGAAGGGATCTAAAAGCCAATTTGTATGTAATTGATATGAAGGATTTCGATATAATATTTGGTATGGATCAAGCTTAGTAGATATCGAGTGACATCCAAAGGTCGAGAAAAAAGGAAGTGACACTACATTTGCCAGGAGGAGAAGCAATAAAGTTTTACGGGACTAAGACTAGATCATCAGCTTGAGTTATATCAAAGAATGAATGCTTTAACCTTGAAAAAGGGAAAGTGTCAAGGTATTTGGTGAATATTGTTGGAACTCCAACAACCGAGTTGACACCAAATGACGTTCTACAAAGACGGGAATTTGTGGATGTCTTTCCCGAAGAGTTACCAGAGTACCACCAAATCGACAAGTCGAATTCTCCATCGATTTGGTACTACCGAGCTAACACATCATATCAAGAGCACCCTATCGGATGGCGCCGGCTTAACTCGTGCAGGAGCTAAAGGTTCAAATACAAGAACTCGTTGGAGACGGATTTATTCGCCCCAAGTGTGTCACCTTGGGGCGCTAGTCCTATTCGTGAAGAAGAAAGACGGATCACTTCAATGCATCGATTACAGAGAGTTGAATCGACTTACAGTAAAGAATAAGTATCCGTTGCCGAGGATCGAAGATTTATTCGATCAACTTCGAGGAGCTAGTGTGTTCTCCAAGATCGACCGAGATCCGGGTACCACCAACTCAAGGTAAAAGAGTGTGATATTCCAAAAACGGCATTTAGAACCCGTTCACGGGCACTATGAGTTTGTAGTGATGCCATTTGGTTTGTCTAATGCACCAAAGAAGTCTTTATGGACTAGATGAACGAGTTTTTCACCCTTACCTAGATCAATTCATCATAGTCTTCATATATGACATATTGGTATATTCAAGGATAAGGTGCAACACGAGGAGCATTTAAGGATTGTATTGAGACACTTCGCAAGGAAAAGTTATACGCCTGAAGTTTAAGAAGTGTGAATTTGTTGGACCGAGTCGTGTTTCTCGGACACGTGGTCACATCACAAGGAATTGAAGTTGACCTGGTAAGGTTGAAGCAAGATGCGATTGGAATGTACCTAAGAATGCAAGTGAGGTACGGAGTTTTCTAGTGTCTAGTCAAGCTATTAGAAGATTTATCGAGGATTCTCTGAATAGCCATGCCTATGACTCCTGGTTAACAAGAAATGGGAGAAGTTCGAATGGACTCGGAAGTGCGAGGAGAGTTTTCGGGAGTTGAAAGGTAAATTAACTTCTTTGATTGACAATTCCAAATCCTACGAAGGATTTGTCATCTATAGCGACGCATCGAAGCAAAGGCTTCGTTGTGTTTTTGATGCAACACGGCAAGGTTGTGGCTTACGCCGAGACAACTAAAGACGCATGAGTTGAATTACCCCACACATGACCTTGAGTTGGGGCCGTGGTCTGCACGCATTAAAGATATGGCGACACTACCTATATGGAGGGAAGTGTGAAATATTCACGGATCACAAAAAAGCCTTAAATATCTTTTCACTCGTAAGGAGTTGAATATGAGGCGAGAGGAGATGGTTAGAATCGGTGAAAGACTATGATTGCACCATTCAAGACCATCCGGCAAAGCTAACGTAGCCGATGCCTCTTTGAGCCGAAGGCGGTCGAGGGGAGTTAGCTTGTATGCTCACGGAGAAGAGCGATTGGCAAGAGAGTTTGCCAAAACCGAGATTGAAGTTGTTGAGCCACCAAATGGTACTAAGCCATTTTGGCATCATTGGTGGTGTGCAACCCACCTTAAGAGATAAGATTAAGGAGGCCCAACCCCACGATAAGTTTTTGTGCAAGATGAGGGAACATGTACAAGCTGGAGACATCGAGGGATTCAAGGTAACTGGTGATGATGTTCTGACATATGAAGGAAGGATTTGTGTCCCTAAGGATGAGGCACTCCGGAAGGAAATTCTAGAGGAGGCACATAATACTCCCTACACAACCATCCGGAGGTACAAAGATGTACCACGACCGAGGAGACTTTTCTCTGGAGGAGAGCATGAAGAGAGATATTGGGGATTTTGTAGAGAAATGTTTGGTCTCACAAATAAGTTAAAACAGAGCACTAGCGACCGTCGGGTTTGCTTAAGCCGTTGGAGATCCCTGAGTGGAAGTGGGAACATATAACTATGGATTTTGTGGTTGGACTACCACAAACACTAAGAAGAATAACGCAGCCGGGTCATAGTGGATCGATTGACCAAGTCAAAGACATTTTCTCACGTGCATTTAATGACTTTTAACATGGATTAGTATGCCGAATCTATATTAAGGAAATTGTGAGGTTACATGGGGTGCCGCTTTCAGGTCGGACAGATCCACGGTTTACATCAAGTTTTGGAGGAGTTTGCAAGAAGCACTGAAATGAAATTGAGATTCAAAGATGCTTATCATCCGCATCACGGGCAATCCGAGAGAACTATTAAGACATTAGAGGACTTGTTGAGAGCGTGTATCTCGGATATCTGAAAAGTTGGGAAACAATGTTGCCATTGGTGGAATTCGCACAATAATAGTTACCAAGCAACAATTAAGATGGCCCTGTATGAAGCATTATACGGAGAGAAAGTGTAGGTCCCTTTATATTGGAGTGAAGTTGAGAAAGAAAAATTTTGGGGCCGGAGTTGATTGAACAAAACAAGAGAAAAGATTTGGTAGATCCTGAGAATAAAGGTTGCTCAAGATAGACAAAAATCCTACGTGGATAAGCGCAGAAAGACATACAAACATTTGAGGTTGGCAACAATGTGTTTTTGAAAGTGGCTCCAATGAAGGGAATTATAAGATTTGGTAAAAAGGAAAATTACAACCTCGTTATATTGACCATTTGAAATACTAGAAAGAGTTGGGGATTTGGCGATCGCCTGGCTTTGCCACCGACTTGTCAAGGGTACATAATGTGTTTCACGTATCAATGCTGAGGAAATATGTGTTTGACCCTGATCACATTGTTAATTACAAGGACCTACACATAGGTAGGAATTTGTCGTCATGAAGAGATGCCTATAGCTATTTTGGATCGTAAAGTGCATGGGCTTAGAAACAGAGATGTGGTTTTTATCGTAGTACAATGGATTAGACACGGGAAAAATGAGGCAACATGGGAAAGAGAGGAGAAATCAAATCCAAGATCTCGTATTCTTTGATCAAGGTATGTAAACCGAAATTTCGAGGACGAAATTTTTAATTGAGGTGGGTAGGATGTAATACCCCAATTTTTTTTTTTACCTATTTGGGTTTTAGTATTTTAGGCCTTTAGGATTTTAATTTTGGCCCAACGCACTTTTAAAAGTTCTAGTCTTAATAATATTAATGTTTCATTTGTAAACTTATATTTTTATTTTTATTTTCAAGAGCCCATATCCTATTTCTAGAAGATTCAGAATTCTGCAAAATTCTTTTAGTTAAATTCAAATTTGAATTTTATTTACCCTTATCTTTACATATCATATCAGATAAAACAAAATATCTTCTTAACAAATCCTGGCTTCTATCAGATATCTTTTAACCCACGTTCAAATGCCACTACTCTCTTAATTCCCTTAAACTGATACCCTAAAGACCCACGTCTCCACAGGCAGTCTTCAGCAACCCAAATACAATCCCATTATCCCACGTATTCCACACTCCATAACCCATACAACTCCCACATATTAGTGGAATTATTCTGATAAATCTCTCCTATTCAAACCACGAGCTTGCAGTTCTTGGCAAAAATCATTAGTACTTCTCTCACCTTCACCGTCAAGGTAAATACGGGTTCTCTTAGTTTACAATTTTTTTTCCAGCCCGAAAACTCCTTCAACCACCGCCACCACCTCGCAATCGAAGCCAGAAAACTGAAAACCCAGAAATTTTCGAAACCTCCGAAAAACCCAGAAACCTCGATTTCATCAAAATTTATCCAAACTCCACACATCTGAAGAAAAAAAAAACGAAATATACCCGAACCCGCTGCCTTCTGCCGTTGCGTCGCTGCTCTCCGCCGCAGCAATTTGATGTGGCAGTGTGAGAGAATTTTAGCGAGAGAGAGAGAGAGAGTGAGACTGAGATAGGAAGAGCCGAGCGAGGCCAAGAAAGGGAGTGAGACAGAGAGACCGATAGAGACGAGATTGAGAGGATGAGAAAGAGGAGAGGGTTTAGTTGTTTTTGTTTTGAAAATATATATATATATGTATATATTTGAGGGAAGAATATTGTTGCAGACTTTTTCTGGAATAAGAATGAGAGAGAGACGATGGGTAGGCTGGCAATAATATGAGAGATTGATACCAATTTGGGGGTTCAAGTTTACTTTCCACATTTTGGCCAAATTTCCGCTTTGCCCTCAGACTTAACCATTAATGCATAATGGTCACCCAATTATTTCACCTTTAGTCCAACTCATCCTTTGTCCTTTCTTTTTTTTTTTTTTGACCGAATTCCATTATTCATCTAACCTATGTTTTTCCAATTTTTCAGATCAACTACTGTTACTCTATTTTTTTTTTTTCTTTATCCAGAATTTTCTAGGAAACCAGTATTTAAAATTAGTTATTTTATTTATTTGTAGGAACTCAATCTTACGAGGTCCAATTTTCAATCGAGCACGCATTTGGTATTTTCTCGCACTTTATTTGAGGTGGGGTTTTATTGCTTTTGTTTAATTTAAATGCCCTGCTTTAATCAAGTTGGTGCATATTCATGATAAATATGATGCGTGATGTTGAGACTATTTGTACTTAATTGTACACCAGACTTTGAGACTATTGGTACTTAATTGTACGCGAGACTTTGAGACTATTTGTACTTAACTCGTACGCGAGACTTTGAGACTATTCGTACTTAAATGTACATGAGACTTTGAGACTATTTGTACTTAACTGCATACTTGAGACTATGATATTTTTGTGAAAGTTTGTGCTAATCAAGTTATGCTTTGCGTATTTGACTTGAACAATTGCTTCCCCACCGAGTTGACGATAACTCACCCTAATAATTTTACCCCCTTTCAGGTTGAGGAGTCCGGCGTGGCGCATGGCGGTGAATTGATCATCACAGCTTTTTTGTCGAATTTTTTTATTTGTAGTAATATTTCTTGAACAATGTTGGTCTTTTAATCTTTTTCGTATTTATAAAACATACAAACAGACCGGTTTTATTTCAATTGATGGATGATGCGCTTTTATTTAAGTTAGTTATTTTATTCTTGGAAAAAAAAAATGGTTGACTCGCTTCATTAGATTCATAGTCATTTTGTGGATATTATTATGTGTAGTTGCATCTTTCTCAAAATTAGGCGTTACATTAGTGGTATCGGAGCGAGCTTACGTTTAGACTTAGACTTAAAAAAAAAAAAAAATTTAGGAGTCGGAAATTATTTTTTAAAAAGATAAGTCCTTCTGGTTATGGGGTTTCGAGGAGACAAAGGAGGAGGGAAAATGATAAGCTAATGAGAATGAGAAAATGTGATACGAAGCATTTTGTCAAAAATGTAAATTGGTTGCCTAAACCTGTCTGCCCACTTTAGGGTCTTTAGAAGGTATTAAGATTTTACCAAATTTTTATTTTTCGTTGTCAAATTTATTTCGATTAGAATTATTCTTACCGTTTTGATGAAGCTTATGGCTTGATATTGATAGTAGGCTGCTTAAGTAGTGTTGTTGCACTGTTGGTTTTTCAAATTGTATCATGGAGTGATAATTTGTGATATCTCAGATCATCCAGATGTGATTAAAGTGGCCTGTGATTGGTTGCGTTTTTAGTCTGTGGTTAATTAGGTTATGTAGTAGTAGGGGTTGGACCAAAATATGTGGGATTATAAGTGAATCCTTTTGTTGATAGTGGAATAATAGTAACTCAGCTAGCTAAGCACATGAGAAGGCGTTGTTGCTTGATTTGATCTCTTAGAAATTCTCTCCGAGTGGCTTATGATGGAATTTTAGCTGTTCCCTTTCTTACAATTAAATGATAAAACTTCTTTTGTTACTTAGAAAGTTGTCAATAAACTTCCAGGTGTCAAAACCAAAATATTTTTTGTGAACATGTGATTTCTTGTTATTATATCAGATTCCTGTTAATGGACACCATAATTTATATTTTTAAATTATTTAGTTTCAAAAACTGAATATAGGTGCTGAGTTTCCTGAATTTGAAGCGCCCTAGAAGCCAGAACTGCTCATCTATGAGTTCATCAGGACAAAAAAATTCTTGGAAATTATTTTGTATTTTTTGGCTTTTTATAACTCTACAGTATATTTCTTCTGATTAATTCCTGATGATCAGTTATGTGACTCAGGTTCTGAGGCAAGATTTGCAGATTCTTTGCTATTTTTATGTAAGATCAGTGCAGTAAGCATGAAGCTGCTGTAGTTTCCGTTCAATTAGGGTTTTTGTTTCAATGGACCACATATACATCTTTTTTTTTTTTCTTTTCTTGTTTAGAAATGAAAAATTTTCTAACCAAGGACTTGAATTGCTTGTGACAGCTTACATTTGTGTTTTTGGTATTACCTTGCCTTCTGTTGGGTTACCTGGGTTAAGTCGCTTATCTTATGGAGAACCATACGTACGGATCCAACACAGGCTTTCTTCTCTTCTGTTCCAAGTAAATACACTATTTTTTGCTATGTTTTTAATGTGTGTGACATTTAGTTAGATATGGCTAGTTCATGTCATAACATTTTCTACTACTCTGTTCTAGGTTCCAGCTTCTAAGTTTTGTTTATTGATGTATGTTTAGGATCATCAACTATTTCCAGCTAAGTATGAGTTAAAATGAACAAGAAGTGAAAATCTAGGGATGTGATTGGTTGTGCTATCGTTCCGTTCATTTTCATTTTCTGAGAGAAAAGTGAAGAGAAATTTATTTGGGAGATGAAAGAGAAAATGTAGAGTGTGATTGGTTGTGGAAAAAACATGGATTGATTTACTGTTTAAGATTGTGATTGTTTGTATGAATTTTTGTGTGTTAGTTTATTTTTTTTTAAATTTTAATATTTCCTTTAATTATCTAAATGTAGCTTGGGAGTACATTCAAATAATTGGTCATGTTTTATAAACCCATGCATTTCTATTAATTAAGTTTATAACCTACGGGAATAAATTAATCTAATATTTATTAATTAATCTATGATTAATAATAAATATGATATTCATTCTATTTGACATGTCTTACAAATTTCGGCGAATTGAACCACATTCATGAATCCATTTTATACATTATACTTCAATTCTGGTTAAATCGATTTGTAAAATAATAAAATTAACAATGTTGTAAAAAGCGCTAGACGCTTGTAAGGCGGCAGATGGGGGTCTAGCGCCTAGGTTGAGTTAGACGGGTCGTGGGTGGGATTAGGCGGGCCTAATTGGAAAAAAAATCGTAGGCGAGCAAGGGTGGCCTAGCGTCTAGGGGAGGAGTAATCGGTGCTAGACGGCGATTTTTACAACAGAGATAAAATATACTTTCGTTATTAATTCTTAAGCATATTAATGTTGGTGCATATATTTTTTTTATCTAATATATTGTATAAATATTTTTAAAGCGTTTTGATTCTTTATTTAATTAAACAAAAAAAATTAGATATTAAACTACAATAATAATGTCAAATTGTTAATATACTCTAGATGAATTGGCCATAGATGGGGTGGAATGGGGTGAAACTTACTGAGAGGAAAAGAAAAATGGAGGGTAAATGACATTGATATGTGTGTAATATATTTTTAATGAAAAGTTAAGTTAGGGTGTTGTAGGCTTGTCAGCCTTTTTAATATTTTTCAGATTCTTTTTCTTTTTCCCAAAGGAATTTAGATAGTTTGGCAATGATGAATAAATCCTCAACCAATCACACTTTCTCTCCAAAAAAATTCTCCAGGATGAAATTTTCAAAAAGAAATCCACATCCAAGCACAGCCCTAGGTATTCTCTTCAATGTAGCTGCATTCATTGCTAGTAACGCTATGACGACTGCCACTTTCTCTTGTATTAAAGAATCCTCAGCACTCGGTTGCTTTCTCATCTTAAAACAATGCTTACCTCGAGAAAATTCATGTGAAATTTATACTCCTGTCATGAACTGGTTTCTATTTGCTCTGACCCTTGTGTTGGTCTGCAATATCTCAAGTATTTATGAGATTGTAAATGCATATGGTAATTTTCTTATCACGTCTGTTTGAAGTCTGAGTTAATTGGCACCATTATTTTTTCTTGTTTTATCTGTCAAAGTGCTAAAAAAGCTTTACATCTATGTAATTGCATGCAAGATGGCACCCTATACGAGTACATACATTGAGTTCAACTTATTTTACATTAATCATTATTGATCATACAATAAAGTTATGATCCTCCACCATTTTAATTTAGTGGTTCTTTTTGCACACAACTATAGAATCAAGGAGCGGATCAGCTGCACCAATTACAGAACCACCAAGATATTTAAGTTGTTGTAGATAATCCAATTCTTTCTCAGTAATCACTTCACCAGGGACTAGCAATGGGATTCCAGGCGGATAAGGGCAAATAAACTCTCCACAAACTTTTCCAATGCACTCGTGAAACTCCATTCGCATCTTGCTTGCAAAGAATGCTTCTCTAGGACTCAAATCCATAACAGGAATATCGTATGGTGTTATTCCAGCGAACGAAACCTTCTCCTTTTCGTAGTTTTGTAATGAGTAAGTGGTCGATAAATGTTGTAATCCAGACACAAGTCTCTGAACATGCTCACTAGTTGTTCCCAGGCTAAATACTAGCGTAACAGTATTTGTGCTGACAAGTTCTACAAGAATTCCATGATTATTATGTAAAATTTCATTCGCCTGGAAACCCGACAGGCCCAGCCGCCACACACAAATTGTGACTCGCAAAGGGTCAATGGCGGGAAAATCAGGGAAAGCTGAAATGTCAAGAATAGAAAACCCTGGAATTTTACTAATCAAGATTTTGGCTTCATTAGCTAGTTTTACTACTTTGTCGAAAGTGGTATTCGGGTTTGTGCTTAATTGGTGCCTGGCGGCATCCAGCGATGCTAAAAGAAGCCAATTGGGGCTGGTAGTTTGAAGGGAGTGTAGGCATTTGTGTAGCATTTCTCTATCAATCATTTCTCCTGAAATATGAAGCATTGATGATTCTGAAAAAGAGGACAAAACTTTGTGAGTAGATTGTATCGAAATATCGGCCCCCTGACCCAGGGCTGTTTTAGGCATTTCGGGATGGAATTTGAAGTGAGCTCCATGGGCCTCATCGACGATTAGAGGGATTTCTTGAGAATGGCAAATTTTCGAAATCTCACTTAAATTGCTGCAAATCCCATTGTAGGTGGGGGATGTAACAAAAACTGCAGTCACTTTGTTGAATTATAAACTTATTTTATAATTAATTGTGGTAGTTGAGTTTTGTAGTTGATTTTAAGTTGTTGGTATGGTAGGTGAATGTGGTAGATGGAAATAAAAGATGACCATTGGATTAAGGTTGGTGAGAATCAATCTTAGCCATTGATTTAGATTAAGTTTTAGTATAAATAGGGGGTGTTGTTGGTTCATTTTGTATCAAGTTAAAAAAAAAAACAAGTGAGTGAGAAGCAAAGCTTCTAAGTAATATTTGAGTTTGAGTGAAGTTGTGGTGAGGTGTGTCTTGTAATATTTGAGTGATCAATAAAATTATGTCTTTTGAGTGGTAAATTTCCAACAAAGTGGCATCAGAGCCACGGTTGTAAAATCTCGTGAAATTCTAAGTATGCTCTGTGGTTGCAGCTTTGACTGATCTTCCACATCAGAAAAAAATTTCTTGAGATTTTATACATAGTGAGATCAGGTTAAGAGTATTGAGTCAACTCATAGAGTTGACCAAATCAAGTTGATAGTTGACCGCGAGTTGACCAAGTAAAAAAAAATTCCAAGATTTTTTTCCACCATTTGTTAGTGTAAATCTTCAATTCACATGGCGAGTGTGGCATCATTTCAAGTTCCACAACTTAAGGAAACGACTTTGAAAACTCGAGTATCAAAATGAAGGCACTTCTCGAGCACATGACGTATGGGAAGTCGTGGAAAAAGGTTATGAAGAAACTAAAGACGAGTCAACACTATCCTCTACAGAAAAGGATAGTTTGAAGGACTCGAGAAAGAAAGACAAGAAGGCTCTCTTCCTCATCTACCAAGCTTTAGATGATGATGGCTTTGAGAAAATCTCAAGTGCTACCTCTCGCTAAACAAGTGTGGGATAAACTTCAAGTCTCTTTACAAGGAAGAAGAGAAAGTTAAAAAGGTACGACTACAAACATTGAGAAGAGAGTTTGATTCACTCGCAAATGAAAGAAGGTGAACTTGTTTCTGATTATTTTCTAGAGTTTTAACCGCTTTCTAATCAACTAAAAAGAAATGGTGAAAAACTAGAAGATGTAGTCATTATGGAGAAAATTTTACGATCTTTGGATGCAAATTTTGATAGTATTACAACTATCATCAAGGAAACTAAAGACCTCCCGAAACTATGACAATTGAACAACTCCTTGGTTCACTGCAAGCCCATGAAGAAAAGAAGAAGAAAAAGGGTGTTGCGAGATCAACTCCTTAAGACAAGTCCACCAACCAAGAATGAAGAAAACTTCCACAATAATAGAAGTCAACGTGGAAGAGGTCGTGGACAAGGAAGAGGTCGAGGCCGTGGACGAGGTTGGAATTCAAATAATAATTTTAACAACAATCGTATGCAAGAGAAAGTTCCACAAGAGGCCGTGGAAGAGGAAATTCATACTGAGGTATGATAAATCTCAAGTTCAATGTTATAATTGTCAAAAGTTTGGTCATTACGCCTTAGATTGTAGAAATCCCAATACTCGAGTTAATGAGAGAGCCAATTTGGTGGAAGAAAAGAAAGAAGATGGTGCTAATGTTTTGCTTCTAGCACGAAACGATAACGGTGAAGGTCAAGATGACACATGGTACCTGATACATGTGCTAGCAATCATATGTGTGGGAGACGAACAATGTTCGTAGAACTTGATGAACTGTAAAGTGGCAATGTCTCTTTCGGTGATGATTCTAAAGTAGCCGTAAAAGGAAAAGGTACAATCCTTATTCGCTTGAAAGATGGGAGGTATCAATTTATTTCTAATGTTTATTATGTACCCACCATGAAAACAAATATTTTGAGTCCTGGGACAACTCTTGAGAAAGGTTATGATATTCATTTGAAAGACAATAACCTTTCTATAAGAGACAATTTGAATAACTTGATTGCCAGGGTACCCATGTCAAGAAATAGAATGTTTCGCTCAACATTCAAACCGATGTAGCAAAATGTCTCAAGATGTGCTATAAAGATTCATCATGGTTGTGGCATCTAAGATTTGGACATCTCAACTTTGGAGGACTCGAGTTACTATCCAAGAAGAATATGGTGAGAGGTTTACCTTGTATCCCATCCCGATCGGCCTTTGTGAAGGATGTTTACTTGGGAAGCAATTCAGCAAAGCTTTCCAAAAGAGTCAAACTCCGGATCTCAAAAGCCACTTGAGCTCATACATGCCGATGTTTGTGGTCCTATCAAGCCAAATTCATTCGGTAAAAGTAATTACTTTCTACTATTCATTGATGATTTTTCAAGAAAAACTTGGGTTTATTTCTTAAAGCGAGAAGTCGAAGTGTTTGAAGCATTCAAAAGGTTTAAGCGCAAAAAGGAGAAAGAAAGTGGTCTTCACATTAAAGCCATGAGAACGACGATCGAGGAGAATTCACTTGAAGGAATTCCAAGAGTTTTGTGAAGCAAATGGAATTCGACGACCACTTCATTCCCGATCCCCCAACAGAATGGAGTTGCGAAAGAAAGAATCGAACCATTCTCAACATGGTACGGTATGCTCAAAAACAAGAAAATGCCAAAGGAGTTCGGGCGGCGTGGCGTGTGCGGTTTATCCACAAATCGCTCACCAACAAGAAGCGTGTGTGGGGCAAGACACCACAAGAAGCATGGAATGGGAGAAAGCCTGGTATTTCTCATTTAAGAGTTTTTGGAAGCATAGCTCATGTACATGTACCGGATGAACAAAGAAGCAAGTTGGATGATAAAAGTGAGAAGTTCATCTTCATCAGCTACGACAATAACTCCAAAGGCTACAAACTATATAACCCCATCAATGGAAAGATAATCACCAGTCGAGATGTTATCTTTGATGAAGAAGGCGAATGGGATTGGGGTACACATGCCAAAGATTACAACTTCGTTCCCGACCAAGATGATGAACAAGTAATTGTTGAGCAATCGGAGAAGAACCCATTACACCACCAACATCACCGTCATTTTCACAATCACCACCATCTTTCCTAGTTGAGAGAAATGAAGAGCGTACAAGAAGTCTGGAAGAGCTCTATGAGGTAACTGATAAGCTCGAAAATCTCACCCTATTTTGGTTTGTTCGCAGATTGTGAGCTAGTGAACTTTGAAGAAGCTACTCAAAATAAGAAATGGGGAGATGCAATGGATGAAGAAATTAAATCCATCAAGAAAAATGACACTTGGGAGCTTGCTCAACTTCCCAAAGGTCATAAAGCAATCGGTGTAAAATGGGTGTACAAGGTGAAAAAGAATGCCAAAGGAGAAGTTGAAAGGTACAAGCGAGTGCTTGTTGCAAAAAGGTTATAGTCAAAGAGTCGGCATTGACTATGATGAGGTATTTGCTCATGTTGCACGTTTAGAAACCATAAGACTAATCATTTCTTTGGCAGCCCAAAATAAGTGGAAAATACATCGATGGATGTAAAGTCAGCGTTTTAATGGAGTACTAGAGGAAGAAGTCTACATTGAACAACCAATGGGCTATGTGGTTGAAGGACAAGAAGCTAAAGTCTTGAAGTTAAAGAAAGCTCTCTACGGATTGAAGCAAGCACCGAGAGCATGGAATAGTAGAATTGACAAATACTTGCAAGAGAAAGGCTTCACCAAATGTCCCTACGAACATGCTCTTTACATCAAGAACAAGGATAGTGATGTTTTAATTGTCTCCGCTTGTACGTTGATGATTTGATTTTTACAGGAACAATATAGGCTTGTTCCAAGAATTCAAGAAGGCAATGACAAAGGAGTTCGAAATGACCGATATTAGGTTGATGGCTCACTACCTCGGAATTGAAATCAAGCGAGAAGGATGATGGGATTTTTATCTCACAAGAAGGCTACGAAAAGAGATCCTGAAGAAGTTTAAGATGGATGATTGCAATCCAATAAACACACCAAAGAGAATGTGGATTGAAATTGCGCAAGGATGATGAAGCAAATAAAGTGGATCCAACACTTTTCAAAAGCCTAGTTGGATGTTTGAGGTACTTAACTTGTACAAGGCCCGATATTCTTTACGCATTGGACTTGTGAGCCGCTATATGGAAAATCCAACCACCACACATTTCAAGGCAGCCAAGAGAATTCTTCGTTACCTAAAAGGTACAATCAACTTTGTCCTGTTTTTATTCGCTTTCTAATGATTATAAGCTAGTTGGATACGATGATAGTGATTGGGCGATATCCGATGATCGAAAAAGTACAATCGGCTTCACATTTTTCATGGGAGATATCTTGCTTTCACTTGGGCATCGAAGAAACAACCAATAGTCACTCTTTCAACATGTGAAGTCGAAAGCGTGGCGGCTACATCATGTGTTAGTCATGTAATATGGCTAAGGAATTTGTTAAAAGAATTAAGCATGTCACAAGAAGATCCAATAGAGATTTATGTTGATAACAAGTCGGAATAGCTTTGGCCAAGAATCCGGTATTTCATAATCGCAGCAAGCATATTGATACTCGATACCATTACATCGAAAAATGCATTGCAAGAGAAGAGATTCAAGTGAAGTACGTGAAGTCGCAAGATCAAGTAGCTGATATCTTTACCAAGCCATTGAAGTATGAAGACTTTGCAAGATTGAGAAGTTCACTTGGAATTATAAAATAAGTTTAAAGGGGAGTGTTGAATTATAAACTTATTTTATAATTAATTGTGGTAGTTGAGTTTTGTAGTTGATTTTAAGTTGTTGGTATGGTAGGTGAATGTGGTAGATGGAAATAAAAGATGACCATTGGATTAAGGTTGGTGAGAATCAATCTTAGCCATTGATTTAGATGAAATTTTAGTATAAATAGGAGGTGTTGGTTCATTTTGTATCAAGTTAAAAAAGAAAAACAAGTGAGTGAGAAGCAAAGCTTCTAAGTAATATTTGAGTTTGAGTGAAGTTGTGGTGAGGTGTGTCTTGTAATATTTGAGTGATCAATAAAATTATGTCTTTTGAGTGGTAAATTTCCAACAAAGTTTCGGCCTTCCATTTTCGATTCTTTGATTGCCAATTTTACCTGTAATTAATGATAATTAACAAAAGTTATTTCTTTCGTTGTACTTGATGAAAGAAAACATGGACATCGATATAGTGTTATTGTAATCTTGCACAAATATGGACAATGATTTCATAATATAAAATATACCAAAATATATAGGTAAGATACAAAAATTACCCCTGAGATTCAGTATAATTATAAAAAAACTCCGATTATTTTCAATATTATTTGTAAAATTAAAAAATAATTGAGTTTATTGTAATTACACTTAACCTCAAATGTGCGTTTTGTATTTAGCCCACAGATATAAGGTGAAACAGAACCAAAAAAATTTTTCAAAAAAAAAAAAGAAACAGAACCAAAAAATTAAATTTTTTATAACTAACCAAAACACACACACACACATATATATATATATATATATATATATATATATATATATATATATATTATAAATATATATATGGAACGTACTTGGAAAGGCGTGACCCCTGCAGCAATATCCCAATCTAGATTATGTTGAGGTACTATGTATTTTGGCGTCGCCCCACATAATACCACACCAGTAGTGGCCGATACATGGGCATTTCGCGGCAGAATGATAGTATCTCCTGGCGAACAAGTGGCCATGATAGCTGCCTGAACGCCACAACTAGTGCCACCGACTAAAAACCACGTCTCTTTCGCTCCAAATAGCTCAGCAGCCAGTTTTTTGGCTTCTAGAAGAGGACCCTTGGGACACGAAAACCTGTCGAGCTCTGGGTGCTCGGTAACATCGTGGAGAAATGGTTTTTTGCCGATGAGTTTAGTCATAACCGACGGAGCAGATTGCCCTCTTTTATGCCCTGGAAAGTGGAAAGCAACAACATTTCTCTCTGCTGAAGCTTTTAGTGCACTTACCAATGGAGGATGATTTGGAATGGATTTGTGTTCAAAATTATTAATGATATTGGTGCTATCTTCTGTGAGATTCTTGTTATTTTCATTATGCATCATGCTTCTCTTCTGCATAATTCATATGGAGGAATAACATTATCAGCTATGTATATTAGTAAAACAATATTGCCTGGCGATATCTATGTTGAAAATTGAAATGAAATACACAAAATTCATAAATGTGTTATTTAATTTGTAAACTCTTTGCATATGTAATCTCGTTTTGGAGGATGATGCTTCTATTTAATAAAAGTTATTTCTTTCAAAAAAAAAAAGTAAAAAATGTATCAACCATTTCCATCAAGTGAAATAAAAAAGAGATGTTGGTATTCACTAACACGAATAACCTTTGCATAATTTCACGAAATTATATACTCGTTTATTAGGGAAGTTCGATGCTACCCAATTGGGTAGCACCCAACTCTATTGGGATGTTTACATTGTCAATTTATGATATAAGCATGTGTGTTTTTTCAAAAAATAAAAAATAAAAAAATGAACACACATAAAAATCCCAATGGAATTGGGTACTACCAAATTGAATAGCATCTAATTAACCCGTTATGGGAGAGAAAAAGTTGGGCAACGGGTTACTATCCCTTGAAAATTTGGAAAAAACCATGAGTATTTTGATAATTCACCTTATAATTAAGCTTAAAAAAACATAAATTACAGAAAATAGGGAAAAAGTTGTTATTAAAATCCTCACAGTAATGAAACAAAGTCTTCAATTTCTTCATTCTTTATTTCATCTTCCCATTCGCGAATCTTGAATTTTTTTTGAGTCTTGAACTCTTGGTCTGATCATTTTTTCCTATTTACCAAAGTTTTACACATTTCCTATTGTGCTCCACCATAAACATGAACTCGAATTTTGGCATTATTATTTTGTTTCTCTATTTGTCTTTTTCGGGATTTATAAAGGTTCATTATCAAGAAGTAGAATCGAAGTGATACTAATCTTTGTCATTATTGACTTGAGCTATATTAAGATGCTCCGAACACAAATAATTATTTCTTAGCACGTCGCTAAAATTCATAGAAATTTGCTACCTTATACTCTTAGAGAAAATAAATCTAGCTACATGATAGAAATAACATTTTTTTCCTCAAAAAACCCACCTGGGAAATGCAAGCTCCTGGTGTTTTCCTGGTCCTGGAACTCCAGTCTTTGCCAATACTCAGACTCAAGATCTATCGGAAATGTATGATATAGTAAGAAAAAAAAAAGGATAAAATTTGTTTTGTTCTAATCTTTTGATATTGTAACATGTCCAGTGTGAAAATAATAAGGAAACATAGTTGTAACTTTATAGGAGTTTTACTCTTGTACTTTTTACCATAGGATAATTAATTTCTTGTGTGCCAATACCTCATCGGCTCCATGGTGTTTATTTAGTCCACGTTTAATTTTATAGATCGATATTTAATAGTTGGATTCATATTGATTTGATAATAAATATATTATGTACTTGAATGGATTATAAGCAAGATAATTACCAAAGATGTCGGTAGAGTTTAGTTTAATTATGAAAGTAATTATATTTGAAAATCATATATTTGCTTGATATTTGTTTCTGTTTTACAAATTGCACATATTAAGTCACATATAATTTTCTATTTCAAATTCCATCTCGTATTCCAAATATCAACACTACACGCGAAGTGTATAGATGGCATGTCATTAATTTACACTTATCGTGTATTTTAATATATTTGAAATACGAGATAAAACACAATTTGAAATGAAAGACCAAAACACCAATATCCACATTTTGATTTTTCACCTTTTCAAATTTTCGGACCAGACATCAACAATATATATTCATTAGATTTTCCTACATTTTTTAAGAAATTAAATACAATGTTGAGATATGTCACTTGTGAGTTGTCCCACATTGATTAATTAAGGGGAAGAGAGTCCACCTTATAAGCTAAGTGATCTACTCATCTTATTACCATTTGGTTTTAGGATGAAACCTCAGGGCGCGATTGGATATGCTTTCATTTTGAAAATTTTCTTTTCGCTAGAGAATAGTGAAAAAAAATTCTGATTAAAGTTTTTGGAAAATTTTGAGAGTGTGAATGGATATGTAATGATGAAAGTTGATTTGATTTAAAAATAGTAAAATAATGATTGGATGTGATTGATAGTTAGAAATGTGTGAGTGAATGAATAGTGAAATTTGTGGGAGAATGTGTAATAATGATTAGTTTTTTGTGGAAAAATGTGTAGATGTGATTGGTGAAAAAAAAAATGAGACAAAGTGAAAGTGAGAGAATTGTATTTTCTGAAAATTTTCATAAATGTTTTGTCAAAAAATATTCTCCAGTGGAACGAAAATGAAATTCTCGTTCATATCCAATCACAGCCTCACTTGGTGGGCTTGGGCTCTCTCCTATATTGGGTGCGCTTCATGTGTGGGACCGTATCAAGTTCCTCCGAATATAACATGGTATCAGAGCGGACCTCATGCTTGGGATTGAGCATGGAGGATCCCGTGATGATGATTAATGAATTGACGAAGGATTCACAAGTGATGGGGGCATGTTGAGATATGTCACTTGTGAGTTGTCCCACATTGATTAATTAAGGAGAAGATAATCCACTTTATTAGCCAAGTGAGCTACTCCTCCTAATACCAATTGGTTTTAGGATGTAACTTCACTTGGTGGATTTGAGCTCTCTCCCATATTGGGTACACTTCATGTTTGGGACCGCACCAAGTCCCCCCGAATTTAACATGCAAGCATTTTCTCAAAATAAAAATATTGAGACCATACTAAATTTAATTAGTTTCTCCAATTACAATAAGAGGAAATTGTGGGAAATACCCACATTGGATTCCTCAAACTCTTTTTTAAAACAACATATAACAAACTATCTTTTATACCCACTTTTGGTGGTCTGTTACCCAAATACTTGTAATTCCTAAAAAATAAGTGGGTTCCTGTCATTTGCAAATTTTATAACGTGATATAACTTATATTTATACCGTGGATGCTTATTTCAAACCGTGAGAATTTATTTTATACCGTGAGAGCTTATTTTATACCGCGAGAACCTATTTTATACCGTGATATAGCTTCTTTTTTATCGTGAGAGCTTATTTATTTTATACCACGAGAGCTTGTTTATTTTATACTGTAAGAACTTATTTATTGTACTGTGAAATAAGTTCTCACGCTATAAAATAAGCTATTCTGGTATAAAATAAGTTCCCACGGTATGAAATAAGCTCCTGTGGTATGAAATAAACTCTCAGAAATAAAATAAGCTATATAACAATATAAAATAAGCTATATCACAGTATAAAATAAGTTACATCACGTTATAAAGTAAGCTATCACGGTATAAAATAAGTTCTCACGTATGAAATATATTCTCACGTTATGAAATAAGTTCTCACGGTGTAAGCTTATTCACATTATAAAATAAGCTATATCACGTTATAAAATAAACTATATAAATTAATAACATTGAGAATGTCATAATCTATTAGTTTGGAGAGATATTAAATAATCGATAAATTAATAATTTATTAATTTATAGAAATACAACTGGTTGAAAAGTTTTCTTGATAATAAGTGTCCTTTTCATCCAAAAACTATTGAAAAATACAAAATATTGAATTATATTTCTTACTACCAAATAAAATATTAAAATTTCAACCTTGTAACATGTGTGTTATAGAGCTTTCAAGATACATTATTGTCGTTGATTTTACCTAAGTCTATTGGCCAGAGCGTTATAAAGTAGAGAAACCAAATCCATAGAAAACAAATATTTTCGATACATTTTTTAAGAAATTAAATACAATGTTGAGATATGTTACTTGTGAGTTGTCCCACATTGATTAATTAAGGGGAAGAGAGTCTACCTTATAAACTAAGTGATCTACTCCCCATATTATCAATTGGTTTTAGAATGAAACTTCAGGTGCGATTGGATATGCTTTCATTTTGAAAATTTTATTTTCGCTAGAGAATAGTAAAAAAAAAATTCTGATTAAAGTTTTTGGAAAATTTTGAGAGTGTGAATGGATATGTAATCATGATAGTTGATTTGATTTACAAATAGTAAAATAATGATTGGATGTGATTGGTAGTTAGAAATGTGTGAGTGAATGAATAGTGAAATTTGTGGGAGAATGTGTAATAATGATTAGTTTTTTTTGTGGAAAAATGTGTAGATGTGATTGGTGAAAGAAAAAATGAGAAAAAGTGAAAGTGAAAGAATAGTATATTTTCTGAAAATTTCGTAAACAATTGCATGTTTCATCAAAAAATATTCTCCCGCGAAACGAAAATGAAATCTTGTATAAAATAAGTTATATCACGGTATAAAATAAGTTACATCACCATGGTATAAAATAAGTTCTCACGTTATGAAATATATTCTCACGTTATGAAATAAGTTCTCACGGTGTGAGCTTATTCACGTTATTAAAGAAGCTATATCACGTTATAAAATAAGCTCTATAAATTAATAACATTGAGAATGTCATAATCTATTAGTTTAGAGAGATATTAAATAATCGATAAATTAATAATTTATTAATTTATAGAAAATACAGCTGGTTGAAACGTTTTCTTGAGAATAAGTGTCATATTCATCCAAAAATAAGCTTTCAAGATACATTATTGTCGTTGATTTTACCTAAGTCTATTGGCCAGAGCGTTATAAAGTAGAGAAAACCAAATCCATAGAAAACAAATATTTTCGATACA
The DNA here is from genome assembly GCA_016081115.2 of Rehmannia glutinosa. Classification (NCBI taxonomy): domain Eukaryota; kingdom Viridiplantae; phylum Streptophyta; class Magnoliopsida; order Lamiales; family Orobanchaceae; genus Rehmannia; species Rehmannia glutinosa. The sequence goes on along the minus strand of CM071931.1, from coordinate 72,528,134 downwards.
ATGGATCTTGCAATTTCAGTATTGAGTATGGATGTTCATACACCAACAATTGCAAATTTATTTTGCATTGTAAACCTTGGTCAATGGTGACTATGACTTGATAGAGTTTGGACGAATCAATCGTTAGATGGTAAAGATATTCAAGAACTGCAAAATCAAATCAAATAGTTGGATTATCGTAATGAAATGCATGTCGAATATCTGTGACCCAATTACAAATCAAACTTCATTTTTGCACACGACTATTGAGTCAAGGTGAGGATCAGCAGTCCCGATTATAATACAACCGTAGCGTTTCATCTGTTGCAAATACTCCAATGCTTTCTCAGTAATAATTTCTCCAGGGACCAATACAGGGATTCCAGGCGGGTAAGGACAAACAAACTCTCCACAAATTTCTCCAACGCACTCCGTAAACTTCATTTTCATCTTGCTCGCAAAAAATGCCTCTCTGGGACTCAAACTCATGACTGAATCACTGTACGGTGCTTTTCCTGCAACAAACATATTTTCCTTCTCACGATTTAGTTCTAAAAACGTGTCCGATAAATGCTTTAATCCAGACACGAGCCTATTAACATGCTCGCGCGTTGTTCCTAGGCCAAATGCTAGCGTAACAGAATTTATTCCAACAAGCTCTGGAACAATTCCTAGATTATTGTCTAGTATTTCATTCGCCTGGAAACCCGACAGGCCGAGCTGTCGCACACCAACTGTGATCCGCAAAGGGTCCATGGCAGGGGAATCAGGGAAAGCTGACAGGTCAAGAATAGAAAGCCCTGGAATTTTACCGATCAAGATTTTGGCTTCTTTAGCCAATTTTATTGTTTCGTTGAATATGGTGTTCGGGTTGGTGCTTATTTGGTGCCTAGCGGCATCTAGTGATGCTAAAAGAAGCCAACTCGGGCTGCTGGTCTGAAGAAAGTGTAGGCATTTTTGCAGCCTTTCTCTATCGATCATCGTTTCTCCGGAGATATGAAGCATTGATGATTGTGAAAAAGAGCACAAGACTTTGTGAGTAGATTGTATGGAAATATCGGCACCCTGATCCAGGGCTGTTTTAGGCATTTCGGGATGAAATTTGAAATGAGCTCCATGTGCCTCGTCGACTATAAGAGGGATTCCTTGAGAATGGCAGATTTTTGAAATTTCACTCACATTGCTGCAAATCCCATTATAGGTGGGGGATGTAATGAAAACAGCTGTCACTTTTCGGCCTTCCATTTCTGATTCTTTAATTGCTGAGTTTACCTGTAAAGATAATTAACATAAGTTATTTCTTTTGATGTACTTGGTAAAATGAAACTTGGAAAATGATTATCTTATCTGTAAGTTGTAATTTAGTCCTGAAACTATAGATGTTTGACAAATTTGGTCCTAAACTTTTTTAGCTAAATCACCCCAGTATTTTGTAAACCTCACCGATTTAGTCATTAGAAATTTCAAATTGCCTGGAAAATTTGGGGATTTTAATTTTAATCTTCGTCCAAGAATAGGGTTAATTTTTCCTGGCACTTTATCAACAATTACATCAGTGATAACCCTAATTTTAGCCAGTTAATCAAAAACCCATTTTTTTGTTAATATGCAACTAATGTAGGATTCTCCAAACAATTTTGAAAATTCCATTGAATTGAGCACTATATGCGAGTCTTTAAAAAATACGGGATGATCTTGCGAGATTGGATTTAAAAGGGGCTATTTTTTCCATGGTAAATAGCTAAATTGAAGTGTTTTATGAAATAGAACCGTATTTTCAAAAATATGTTTTTAGTCATTTTGACGAAAAACTGACGGTTATACTTCTTGTATTCTCTGTTGAGGTCCTTGACCATTTTTTTTTTTTTTTAAAAATGATGTTGTACAAATCTCGTTCGAGAAATGTACCGATCCTCATATATGAAAAGGTCAAATTGAACATCTAAACTTAAAAATGGCTAAAAATATATTTTTGAAAAACATGGCTGAAAATCATTTTTGCTATATGACCAAAAATCCCGACGGACTTATTTTTTCCGCACCCCTATAGTTAGAGGACAAGAATTGTAATTTCATTACCCAGTGAAATGTACATTTGATGCACGTACCTGCGTAGGAGTGACCCCGGACGCAATATCCCAATCAGTGTTATGTTCAGGATTTATGTATTTCGGCACGGCCCCGGAAAATATCACACCTGTAGTGGCGGAGATGTGGGCATTTCGTGGAAGGATAATAGTATCTCCAGGCGAACAAGTAGCCATTATAGCAGCCTGAACGCCACAACTAGAGCCACCAACTAGAAACCACGTCTCTTTCGCACCAAATAGCTGAGCAGCCAATCTTGTGGCTTCCAAAAGAGGACCATTGGGACAGTAAAAACTGTCCAGCTCCGGGAGGTCGTTGAAATCGTGGAGAAATGGTTTTTTGCCGATGAGTCCAGTCATAGATGACGGTGCAGCTTCCCCTCTTTTATGCCCCGGAAAGTGAAAAGCAGCGGCGTTTCTCTCTGCTGAAGCTTTTAGTGCATTTACTAATGGAGGAAGATCAGAAGAGATTGGAAGTACTGTTTTGGGTTTATCGTTAATGATGGTGGTATCTTCTTCAAGATGGTTAACGTTTTTATGAATCCCAATTTTCGCCCCTGCATAATGCATTTTTGTGGTGTTTAATTTCTCAGTTGTTCAATCTGATGGAAATTTACTAATAAGGTAAACTATGTTTTAACTTATGCATGCAATTAAACCACAACGTACTAACATAACGTTCCTATGCATATATGCAACACACATGGTGAAATGAAAAACATTGTAAAATAAATATTTAGTTTAAGTTAGCAATATTAAAATTGTCAAAATTAAGAGAACGATTTGAAGTATTTAGTTCATTAATTCAAATATTGAACAGTTCGGCATAGTAGTATAAATAGAGTAATATATATTGGTGTCTCAATAATGGTCTTGCACAAATCGTGATTTGCCCAAAAAAAATATATATATAGTTTTCAAAAAAATAATCTTGATTTTTGATCTTTGGTTGTTGGGAATTGAAAATTTTACAGGAAAAATTCAGTTGTCCACATTTCCGCCAAAATCCATTGATGTGAAATTCGATTTTAGCAAGGCGCGCAGTTATATATATATTGACAACCACATGTAGGTAGAGGTGTCAAACGGGTTGGACCGGGCCGGCCCGCCAGGCCAAAGCAAAAAATCGGACCAGACCGATTGGGCCCGATTGTAACCAAACCGCTATTTTTGTAGTCCTGCCGGGCACAACCCACAAAAATACAAAGTAAAAGTCGGGCAGACCGGGTCGGCCCGATTTTTCGAGCCTAATGAGCCAGGCCAAAAAAGCTCAACTCATTTCGGGCCTAAGAAAATGCAACTCAGTCCAGCCCTTTTACCGGCCAGCCCACCGAGCCGAGCCAAAATTGACTGCTCTACATGTAGGTTGTAGCTGGCTACATGTCTCTCAAACTTTATGGTATCCAACATTCAGTTACTAAGGGCATACTGCGGAAATAGGGGGCCAATCTGGATCCCAACTCCCTTTTTTTTTAAAAAAAAAAATGTTAAAATTTATATGATTTTTTTTGGGTTTCTATCCGAAAAACTCTATTTTCATTTATTGGCCAACTTCATTACCGTATCCTGACTCCACCATTACATATTGGTATGGGGATATTAAGTGGGTTCCACATGACACATCATAATTTTTATATCCCTCTTCGAATATCCATTTTTCCCATTCCTATTTACATTTTGTTGAAGCCCATTATAATTTTAAATAACTAATTTTAATGGCATTCACATTTGTTTTTTTTTATTGTAAGTGGATAATTTAAAATTTAGTTTGTGTCTGGCTCCATTTCTCTTCTCCTCTAGTATGCCTCTCACAATAGTGGTCAAAAGAACTTGAGGGACACTAGGGTGTTTGGCTAAACTTATTTAAAAGATCTTATAAGTTCCTACATCTTATAAATTGTTTTCAGAGCTTATAAGATATTAGATCTTATTTTAAGAATAAGTTGTTGAAGTGTTTGGATAAAATAAGATGATGTAGCTTTTAAGATGTTAGTAATGACAATTTTGTAATTAAAAAAGTCAAAATTATAGGAGGTTGTTGAAATAAGATCTTATTTTGAAAATAAATTGGGGTTCCCCTACTTTTTTAAAAACAGCTTATAAGCTCCAGACATCTTATTTTGGGAGCTCATAAGATCTTTTTCTAAAAAATTTACCAAACAAATTTAAATAGCTTATAAGCTCTCAAACATCTTATAAGATGTTTTGAAGAGCTTATAAGTCAGTGGCAGCCCTAAGGAGGGCTCAAAGGGAGACCACAATGGCCCCTCAAATTGTTGGGCCCACTAGAACTATCATATATGTGTATATATGTATGTACATATTCAATATGAACTTATAAAATATTGTTAATTATGCATGCGATTGCGACATTTGTATAAAAAAAAATTAAGTGAAAATTTTTAAAACTAATTTACAATAAACATGTCGCAAGAAAAATTAAATAGATAAGTAATCTTTTGTATTGAAAAAGATATGCCGGATCAAATTGATTATGAAAATATTACTGAAAACCCACCTGGAACATACAAATTAGCTGTTGGTGTTTTCCTGAGCCTGCAGAAACTCCAGCCATCGCCAATACTCAGACTCAAGCTCTGCAAAAAAGAGTATAATTTTAGTAAGAGTTACCAAACAAAGAGAGGAAAAATAAATTTCTTCTTCTGATTTATGATGTTTTAAGAAGTCAACTATGAAAACGATAAGGAAACATTGTTTCTAAGGGCTTACCATATTCACAAGAAAAACAGATACTCAGTGTCTGAAAACATAAATCATACACTTGAACTTTATAGGAATTTACCTTTTCTACTTTTTATTATAGAATCCTTAAAAACCAACGGGACCAGTAGTAGCCCAGCCTGGCTCGGATTTCTTTAAGCTCCATTTAGTTTATTCAAAAACATTTCTTTTTTTCCGTCTTTTTCACGTGCTATATTGAACTTTTGACAAATACCTGCTCCTTTCTAGTATTATTTTAAAAAAAAAGGATTTTGATAAAATTTTATTAAAGATCCCAACACAATCATGTCGATATATTATGGACAAAGTGAATTTTAATCTTTTAAATTTCAAAGTTGACTCACCATGATCTTGTAGTTCAAGTAGTATCGTTCACCCTTTATAAGAGGAGAAAAATTCACTTTTGGTCTCATTAGACTTACCCCTGATGATTTTAATCCCATTAGACTCACTTTTAGCCCCGAATCGACATTTTTCACCAAAAATAGTCCCATAGGACTCGAAAGCTGAAAATCTGGTATTGCTCCGTTAAAAAAATTAACGGAAACTGTTACTAATGACAAAAATGGTCCCATAGGACACCAAAGTTAAATTTTTAACCCCATTATTCTTTTCTTGGTTAAATTTTATATTATTGATGATAAAAATTATTTTAAATTTTCTATTTTGAGAATTTATTTAAATTAATATTGTGAATGTCCCACTTGAAAACTAAAAAAAATCTCTGTCCTTCAAATATATTTCTAAAAAATATCTTTTTCCAGTGCGTTTTATTTCACTAAAACAAATTCTATTACTTAAAATATTTAGAAAAACAAATAATTTTCCTATATTTTTTTTTAAATCACTTCTCTTGATTTTGAAAATACAATAATTATAAAAATCACATTTACGTATTTGAAAATATATGTAGTTCAACTATCAATAATATAAAAAGTTTATTTCATAATTTTTAAATATAGAAATTATTTTAAAAAATTTAGAAAAATACTATTAAAACTATTTTAGTATAGTTAATTATAAATACTATTAAAAATATTTTAGTAATGCTAACCTAGCCCACATTTTATTTTTAATTTATTTTCAAAATATTATGTTTTTATATTTTTATGTTTTTAAATCAAACTTTATATTTCCTCAAAAAAAAAATCAAACTTTACATATATATACATACATGCACTAGATTATATGAGGAGGGATGGATCCAAAATTTTACAAGGAGGGCACAGAACAAGGCAAAAATTTGTGTAAGACATTCACACTTAGGGATAACAAATAACCAAGTCGCTCGTGAGCTATTCACAGCTCGACTCGATGAAAATTTGTTTGAGATCATTTAATGAGTCTCGTTAAAATAAATGAATCAAACACAAGCTTAGAGATATTCGATTCGTTAGCTCTTGAGCGGACTTGTTAGTAAACTCATGAGCGACTAGTTAGTAAGTTCATATAAATTAAACTAATAGTTTGATTTTAATTTTATTTTTATACGTTTACTAATGATAAATATAAAAGTATTTAAGTAAACTTGTTTTTTGAATAAAATCATAGGTTTTAGTAGATATACTATGCATTTTAGAAATATATAATTTTATTTTTGTAATAAATTAAAGAATAATTTAATTTATAATTAATATTTACCAAGCTCGTTTAGGCTCGAAAAAATTTGTGAGCCATCAATATATAAGTTTTTTTCGTATTACACATTCACAAAAAAAATTAAATTTAATTAACATCTACTTTTAAAAGTTATTTTTCAGAAAATTTAAATTTTGTAACTTGGGTTATAAATTTTTTCATTTAATTTACTTTGTTAATTTTCTATTTAAAATAAATGATACATGTATTTCATCTTTTTTTTTGTATTGCACATTCACAAAAAGAAAAAAATAATTAACATCTATTTTTAAAAATTACTTTCTAGAAAATTTATTTTATATAAATTGAATTATAAATTTTATTATTTAATTTACGTATCAATTTTTTAATTATAATAAATAAAAATTGTAACTTTAATGATAATATATTTTTCAAAATAGATATTAGTTATATTTAGTTTTTAGAGAAAAATTCGCTTTTGGTCCCCTTAGACTGAGCACATGATGATTTTAGTATCATTGTTCTCACTTTTAGTCCCAAATCGCAAGTTTGATTTTGACCGTTAATTTTTTAACGGTGAGACCATTAGTGAGACAAGAAAAATCTTATGGGACTATTTTCAAGACATGAGACTAAAATCATCAGGGGATAAGTCTAATGGGACCAAAAGTGAATTTTTCTCTTTATAAAAGTGTTGACCAGGATTCAAACTCAATATCTTTCAATTTTTTTAAAATTTATTCCCTCCCCTACATCCGCTACTTCTAACTTATTAAAAAAAAATTAATATTGACTCAAAGCATGTAAATTGATTAGCTTTTCTTTTTCTTTTCTTTTCTTTTCTTTTTTTTTTTAAAAAAAAGCTAGGAGCAATTATTTTTCAAAATATAGAATTGAAAAGAAAAAGGGAATGGACTATATTTTTAAGTTTTTTAACTTCTCCAATGAATGGCATAATTAGTGAATATCCTAATTTCAATATGACCAAAAATTGCATAATATTTTATATGTATTCAGGTCAAAAATGACTCTTTTACCCTTGTCATGAGTTTGCTAAATGACTACTATGCCCCCAAGATTCGCATGTTTTTCATTTGGGTAGCAACCAGACCCTAACTCACGGCTCGGGGCGTTGCACACGTTATCACTGTTGATCTGATCGGTAATATGACAAGAAAGTCAGTTTGATCCTACACATGGAGGTAGTCCGTACAACCTGGAGAAGTCAAACCTATAAATATGATACAGTTTGATCACCATAGGTATCTCATAATTACATGTTCACCTCGCTCTTTAGTTCATAATGACTTTGCTACATGTTTTGACTTAAGCATAAGAAGGTCTTAGATGGGAGTCTACCCGGCTAACCTAACATTTGTTTTTTATAGATTCCACAAACTATAGTACCTAGGCTCGTGGCTAAGTGACTCGACCCAAAATACATCTGATTTTATTCACCAAAATCAACATTTAAAAAAAAAAAAAAAAAACCCTAACGTTAAATTAACTAATTGATGGAGATAATATTTATTAAGATTTGTTTTAGTGAGTGATGTTATCATCTTTTAAGAGCTTTCAGTAGTTAGGAGTTTTATTGTGGTGGAAGTTTATTCCTCTAAATACTTGTTTTGTTATTATCTTTAGGATGGTTGATTATTGAATTAAAACCCGAGGGTATTCTTCTCTCAGTTCTTGTATCTCTTACGATATTCATATAGAATCAACGTATGATGTGAGTTTTGTATTGTTATTCACGCTTCTTTTTGCATCACTAATTTTGATGATGATACTTCCAAAAAAAAGCAAATTTAATTACACAGTTGTAGTGTTGTACTCGACTTGAATGTATTAATCTTATAGTTACGATTTTATTGTATTTTGATATTTAGTTATACTTCTATTTAGTGATTGGTATGTATTATGGTACTACAAGAAAACAATCAAATTCCAATAAGAAAAATTCCAACGAAATATAAAACTGTTGGAATTTTTAAAATTCTGACGAAAATTCCAATGCTACATCATACCGTTAGAAAATTCCAATAATAAATAAAACTGTCGGAATTCCCGTTGGAATTTAAAATTTCAACAGAAATTCCAACACCACAACAAACCGTTGGAAAATTCCAACAGTAATAAAATCATTGGAATAAACAATTGGAAATACTACTGGAATTTTAAAAATTCCAACATAAATTCCATCGCTAAAACAAAATATTGAAAAATTCCAATGGTAAACAAAATGTAGGAATTAATCGTTGGAATTTTCATTGGAGTTTTTAAATTTCCAAAGAAAATTCCAATGATACAAGAAGTTGTTGGAAAATTCCAACACCGTTGAAAAATTTTAATAGGGGTTAAAAGATTTTATAGTATTAACCATATTAATAAAATATATCATCTCTTCTAGAGTCAATCATATTGAAACTATATAGTTAAACGTGTTTGACTTGGAACAAATTGATGGTGGGTGACCTACTGGGAAATTAAAGATATTAGATATGAGATAAAATGATTGAATATTCTGACGAATATATACCACTGGAATTACCATTTGACTAAATTCCAATGCTATAACTCCGTTAGAATAACCGTTGGAGTTTTTTCCCAATAATTATATATATTCCAATTGTATAACTATGTTAGAATTAGTGTTGGAAAAAATGTTGGAGTTTTTTCCAACGGTTGTATATTCCAATGGATAAACACCATTGGAAGTAACGTTGGGATATTTTTTCCATTTGAATTTCTATTGGAATTTTGCCATTCCAACGACCATTTTACCAACGGTGTATTTTTTGTTGTAATTTCCATTGGAATCGATAATTCCAACGCTAATTGACCAAATTCCAACAGATTTTTTCCGTTGGAATTTTCTTGTTTTATTGTAGTGGGGGTGGTCAAATGAAACCGAAATCGGGTTCCTTAACTTGAATCGTGTAGGCCGTTTCGGTTCCAATTTTTTGGTCTCAAAAAGCGTGGAACCGGTGGTTCGAAGCGGTAGAACCATGGGGAAACCGGCGGTTACCGCCGGTTTCAAAGTTAAAACCAACGTTTTCTATTTTTTGGGTAAAATTATGCTAGAAAAAATATTAAATATTTATTATGATGTTTTATATTTGGACCGCATTAGACACATCTTAAACTAAATATTGTAAGCGAGCCCATGAATATTGATTCATTTATACTTTAAGAGGATACATAGGCATCTTAATATTATTATCCAAAATTTAATATTATTATGAATATTAAGTCTAATTCCTTTTCTATATTTCCTTTTTCCTTTTATTTTGGAACTAAATTCGATAAATTATTTTTTACAAAAAAATCAAAAAATTATCAAAAAAGAAACGGTTCCGGTTTGTGGAGGAACCGGGTTCCGATTTTGGAACTAAAACTGTGAGCCTCCAGTTTTTGTTTCAGTTCTTCTAATCTAATTTTGGAATTGAAACCGGCTGTTCTGCAAGCGTAGCCTTCCTTAGTAGGCATTAAAGTTATTTGCATCAAAAAAAAAATGAAAACACCATGGAATTCTGACTTTTAGCTTAATTTAAAGGGCACTTGAACCTGTTGAATATGCTCTTTTTTTTTTTTTTTTGAGGAAAAAAGCTTCATTCAATATATTAGAGGTTCTCGTCATCAGGAATGAGATGAGACAGTTCAGTGGGAAAACAACCAGAATAAGTATTACAACCAGAATATGTTATATATTAGTTACTAGTTGCTATTTGTTAAATAGCACACTTGAACCTGTTGAATATATATTATACATCATAGTTAGTAGTTGCCAATTGTTAAATAGCACTACTTGTACCTGTTGAATATATTATACATTAGTCAGTAGTTGCTAATTGTTAAATAGCACTACTTGAACCTGTTGAATATATTATACATTACATAGTTAGTGGTTGCTATTTGTTAAATAGCACATTATCTTTCACTTTTTTTTTTTTTTGATAACTCAGCTTCCAAGCTTATGCCTGACTATGCCTGAGGACAACAACTCCGACCCCTCATTGCTTGCCGCCAAGGTAAACCGCGGATGTGCACGCATTGGCCAAGGTGTTCGACGGGGTCTGCTGACGTACAACCAGATCCTCCCAGGTAAAGAGAACAATTATGTTCGACCCCCTAATCTACTAATAACGATCTCTCCCCGAATCGAACCCACACGGATGCTATTCAAGATGAGTTCCCACCGCACATTATCTTTCACATAGCTGGTATTAGTTGGTTGTTTCCTTTTTGGCAGTAGTATAAAGAGCTGGCAGATATTCCTTTTAGAAACAATTCTCATACATGAAACAAAAAGTTATTTAATCTCAACTTCTTAGCTGATCAATATCAATATAAAATTTATGTTTCAAATTTAATATGGTATCAGGACATGCTCATGCACGACCCTCCATCGATATAATGGAGCATGGAGGATTGTGGTGTTTAAAGAATTGACGAGTAACTTACAAGTGTTGGAGCATAATGAAATATGTCACTTATGAATTCTCGACATTGATTATTATTCCAATGCACACTAGAATTAGGGCTAGAAATGGCAAAAAAAACATTGACCATGTGGGCCTGAGCCAATAAAAAAATTGAGATTAAGATTCAATTAATATATATATATATATATATATATATATATTGTATATCAAGTCAATTTACGTCCAAAACTTTTTTTTTGAAAACATTTACGTCCAATTAATTTGGTCAAATTTATAGCCCATCATATCTAAAACAATTCTATCACAATACAATTTAATTTCTTAAACTATAATTAAACACACATGAAGTTTTCCAATACCTTTTCTTTATAGTACAAGCATTTCTCATACATTTTTCCAAAATACGAGAAATAAAACCAAACATATTTTTTTTTACAACAAAACCAAACATAATATTAATTAATGGGTAAAATTGCACTACTCGTCCCATTCGCTAGGAGGTTTTTTGTACCGTAGTCTTTGTTCGTCTTCTACTATTTTGTTCTTTTATAGGGTGTGTAGGATACTAAATGGAAATTACCGAAACCAAACTGAAAAACATTCCAATCGAAAAACATCCGAACCAAAAGTATATGTTGACCTTTTGAGAAACGAACCGTCCCAAAATATTTATTTGTACGATTATGGTTATTTTCTAAAATCCGTACCGAGAACCGTATCAAACCATATCAAACCAAAAATCTGAAATTAGAACCAATTTTAAAGAGTTTTTATATATACATATATGATATTTTCATCTTATTTATATTTTGATAGTGAATCAATTATGTATTCTTATTTGAAATTGAATATTATATAAAACATAATACTATAAATTATCAAATTAAAAACTAGCATAATTTATTAATATTTCAAATGAATAATTGAATATGAATTTAATTCACTAAGAGTTACACAATATTACTTATTTATCAAAAATGGTTGCTATCATATTAATTTATTTAAATATACTCAATAAGTTAAATTAAAAATCATATGTGATTATAGAAAGCATTTTAATTTGATGATATTTGACTTATTAGTGATCATTACTGCACTCATCATCTGATCAAGAAAATCAAGTGATATTAAATTAGTTAAATGAGTACTCAATTGTAACTAAATTGGAGTAATCTTCTAATCAAGAAATTGAGTCATTGAGACTATAAACTTACATAAACTTTCGTTTCAAATATCAAGAATTTTTCTTAGAATAAGAGAATATGCAAAATTTGGCTGTCAAAGTGGGAATTTGGAGAGGTATCTTGAGGAGTTTTCTGAAAAATACAAATATGATTTTATTGAGTCGGTGGAAAGTCAATACCATTAGATATTAAAACTTGCACAATATTTCTAGATATGTTTTGACAATTCATATTGTGATTTTTATTTTTTGTGTGATGGATTAAACAATTAAAGTAGGATTTGATTAATAATTTCATGTTGATCATCTTTTTGTCTCTTTTCAAAGCTTGAATAATATCCGATTCTCCAATTCTTTGTTCCGGACCAAATCGGTCCATTAAAACCGAATATCCGTATCAAACCATCCCAAAATTTGGGATGGTATTGTCTCATGGATGTAGGCTAACATTTTCTATTGGTGGATACTTTTTAGCTACGGTACAATTCGAGATATCAATATTTAAAGTATCGAAACTTTAGTATGATTCTAGAGATTTTTTAATCTCTAAATCGTACCGTACCATGCACACCCACACCCCTTTGATATGCTACATACATTCTGCTTATTTAGGGATTTATAATATAAAGCCCGAGTTTCGATGTGCAACAGGCCCAGCTTGGTCTGGACTTCTGTTAGCAATTTTTAATTTCTTCAAAAATTTAATCTTGATGCAATATACTAGTTTATTTTGTCCAAAAAAAAATTATATACTAGGTTATTATTTTGCAATTACTTACCCTATATTTTTATTTTACATCTACTTTTCTCATGGCTTGGATTTTGAAACGAATGTCTTTTAGTACAATTAATCAAAGACTAACAACATTTTATTTTAAGTCAAAATAGACTATGCATATAGGAATGGGGAAATGGGATCCTAGGTGAGGAGGAGAGGAAAATTCGAACCTGGATTTGTTTGCCCAATAACATGCCCTTTGGCTATTTGGACTACATCTAAATTCCAGACTATACATGTTTTTATGAAATGAAAAAATGTTCAAATTTAATATTTTTATTTATCTCATCTAAGTTTCAAAGTCATCATAAATAGATTTTGATTGCTTTGAATTACTTTTCAAAATTTCAATGCTAGTTATATTTCCAAAAAAAACGAATTTGAATAAAAAGAAACCAATTAACGGTCTTATAGATTTTACATCAGATGTACATACACTTGGTGGATGGTTAATTAACAAGTGTCTCACTACTTGTAAGATTAAACACTTGTTAATCATCCATTTTTTTGAATAAATGAAAAATATTATTAAAAAAGAAAATATAGTGTTCTGATTACAAGTCAAGCAACTAGCTTTAAAGAAGGGGTCTCGTTAAAACCTATCAAAGTAAAACCCATTGGGAAAAACCTTTGATAGGAAACAGAGTACCCCATAAAAGAAACAACAGAAATAACTTAAAATCTCAATCGAAATGATGGACATTTATTTCTAGAGGATTTTCGAAGGACATTGGCATGTGTTTGTTTTGCACGTGCTTGAGTATCCTCCTGATGGTCTGATGTATCTTGTGGAATATCGGCCCAGGATCCTCCAGCCACAATTGCCAGAGCGTTCATAGCTTCTGACGAATCACTTGAGTGAAGGACAATTGGAGCAGTTGAAGAGTCGCCTAACTTGGTCTTTAAAGCGTCCAATTTGTCTGCATCATCTTGATCGTCTTTGTAACACCAGAAAATTGGGAAAATAAATCTTATAATTTCATAAGTTAGGAATTTGGCTTGACCATTAGGAAATTTAAGTGAATACATAATTAACATTTTTGTTCAAAATTTCTAGCAAAATGAATACTATATTACTATGGTTTCAATTTTAATAATAAAGATATATATATACATGTTCATTTACATTATATTTTATTAATATCTAATTTCATATAGTGTATTTAATAATATAAAATAAAATATCTGATATATATCATAAATATGAGACTATATACGTTAAGTAGATTCAACTAAAACCTACATTAATTAAATACATAATTAATACATGCCTAGTTAATGCTTAACTTTAATAACTTCTTAATTAATTGAAACTTACATTAAATGATTCTCAGTTTCTTTTTCATTCTTTCCTTAACCCTATCTATAAATATAAAGAAATTAACCATACCCTCAAATGTAAAAACGAGAGTTAAGGTATGTAATATTTTTCTTTGCTTTCTTTCAGCCAATTAAAGTTGTTTTCCTTTTCTTCTCCAATTCTTTGCTTTTCAAATAATTATGAGCTTTATAAAAAAAAAAGAAAAAGAAAAAGGGGATAATTTATAATGGTGTGTAATAGTTATATATTATATAATATAGTTAAAATACATGCATGAAGGGGTGTGTGTGTGCACTGTGTATTAATATGCATGTGTTATACATATATATGTGTGTGTTAAGTGCATGTATGAATATATATATATATATATATATATATATATATATATTAATGTGTGCTTAATTTAGTGCCGTGTCAGTGTGTGCATATATCTTAGTATGTATGTGTGCTTGTGTATATACTATATTTTTATGGTACCGTATGTGTAATTATAATATATATATATATATATATATATGTATGTGTATGTGTAATCTATAATATTCACTAGAATTTTTTTTAGAAGATTCATATTATAAATTCTATACTACTACTACTATTATTATTATTATTATTATTATTATTATTATTATTATTATTATTATTATTATTATTACTATTATTATTATTATTATTAAGATTTTAAATTTCTAAGACAAATTATCATATTTAAATTTTAGGCAACGAGGATTTCCGAGCATAGAACTTACATTCTTCATCACATTCTACATCAAACGCTATTTTTGAGGTGGGGGATTTTTCCTAACTTTACATTTAATTGTCCTTGTTAAATGCCCTTATATGTGTTACTTGATAATTATGCAACTACGTGCTACGTGTCTATAGTCGTGACTGACTACAGTCCGGGCATAAAAGTTCCCTCCGGTGAAATCCCGACAGTGCGAGCCATGTTTCAACAGCTACAGCTACAGTTCAATTTCCAATTTACAAGCATGTTATTATGTGATATATATTTGTGTATTTAGCTTGGACAAATTACCTCCATGGAGCTGTTGATGCTCACCCCCCCAATAAAATTTTCTATTTCAGATTACTGATGGAGTTGGCTGGACGTGCGTGGCGGTGACCCAAATAAATATTTAGAATAATAAATTGTTATTTTTCTCTATTTCACTATTTTTAAATAAATGTTCTTTTGGAAACTTGAATTATTTATGAAATAAATTTTAGAATTGTCTTTTAAACTTTTAAATAGTATTATCTAATTTACTTAAATATTCTTTTAGAATTATTAGAAAGCGCATTTTATATCAAATCGTACTTAAATTTTATAAATCGTATTTTACTATGGAAATTATGAAAATGGGGTGTTACATAAGTGGTATCAGAGCAGGTTGACGTTTCTGTAGACTCGTAAAAAGAAAAATCTTTTCTTTTAAATTTTTGTTTTTTAAAAAAAAGGGTTACCTACCTCCGCATGCGACGCCAACTCTGATCAGGTACAATTTTTCTACAATTATAGTTCAATGATAAATTGTTATTTCAGTTCTATTTAATGCACTTGCATGATGTGCAATTTCTTCAACTTTATGAATGATAGATGAACATATATGACATAATGGTAAAAAAAAAAAAAAACCTAGGAATGACTTAAGGTGAATAGCTTCTCAGGCGCACCAAACGATAAGATATAACCCATGCATAAACTTTGTGAATTAGATGAATTTTAGACGCAAACTTATGGGTTACACACTTTAGATATTAAGATATAAATATAAGATGATTTGCTTTATGAATTTAGATGGCACCACAACGTGTCAACCAAAACCATAACCAAGTTGCAGCCGGTGACGAGACATCCGCTAGAAATGCTCCGATTCAAGGAAATACGGAGATTTAGCGAATATTGTGGCCAACCTGGTCATCACAGTGCAAGTCGACTCGGACAATGTGGCTAATGCTCGAAATGGCCAAAACCATCATGCTCCTATAGATACTACCTCACAAGTGGTGGAGCGATTTCGGCGCTACAGCCGCCGCGGTGCTTACGACGTGAGGACCCGGTGGGTCGTGGAAGAATGGATTGGTGAATTAGAGTCGATGTTTGACTTGATAGCTTGCTCGGGAAGCACCACAGGGTTTCGTGTGCAATCTTCCAACCGAAGCGGGATGCAAAACATTGGTGGGACTTACACCGCGCACAATCACCGATGAAGAGAGAGAGACGCTAACATGGAGGGATTTCAAAGAGCTCGTCCGCACGCCAATTTTTCCCACAAGCTCATAGAAACAAAAAGGCGAGAGAGTTCATGAACCTTGTACAAGGAAATATGACGGTACTTGATTATGAGCGGAAATTCAACCAATTATCGCGTTACGCGATGCATTTGGTCAGTACCGATCAAATGAAGGCTGAGAGGTTTGTGGAGGGCTTACGACCGGAGTTGAGTGGAATAGTAAGTGTACTTGGGGATGTTACCTATGCACAAGCAGTAGATCGGGCTCGATTAGTGGCAATGAATATGAACCTAGAAGGAAATCCGTGAAAAATAAATGAAGCACCCAAGAGAAAGTGGGATGGAACAAGTCAGAATAACAATGAGAATAAAAATAAATTGTCTAAGGTTGGAGGAGGTCCTACTCAACAACCGCCGCAAGAAAAACCTCAATGTCCAGTGTGTGGTAAAAATCACCAAGGGAATGTCTTTATGGGAAACGAGTTTGTTCTGAGATGCAAGACACCAGGGCATACCGCAAGGGGACCCCCAAAGTACAAAGGCACGAGGATCGGGTCAAATGGCGATCGAGGGAAGGCAAGGATGTATGCAATGACCCAACAAGAAGGCGATGATGAAGCGGTGCGATGTCCGTATGCTAGTAGTATGTAATGTGCCCGCTTTAGCTCTTTTTGACATCGTGCTACACACTCTTTCATGTCTCAAGCTAAATTTCATATTATGATTGGGCAAGCAAAGAGCATGTAGATGAACCGCTTGAGATTAGCTTACCGTCAGGAAAAACGATAATTACGGACTCGAATGTTAAGAATGTGGGCGTGAACATAGGAGGAAGGAATTTAGTGGTGACTTGTATATTCTTGATATGAAGGACTTTGATGTAATTTTGGGTATGGATGGCTTAGCCGGCATCGGCAAGTATTAAGTGTAAAGAGAGGAGATAACTCTCAAATTACCGGAAGATGGGGAAATAAAATACTATGGGACAAAGTCTAGAACTATGCCTCGAACAATATCAAAGAATGAAAGCACTCAAGATGTTGAAGAAAGAGAATTGTCAAGGGTACCTGGTAAACATAGTCGGAACCTCGACATCAGAATTAACTCCGACAGACGTTCCGATTGTACGAGAGTTTCTCGATGTTTTTCCAGACGATCTTCCAGGAATCCCACCAGATCGTCAAGTGGAATTTACGATAGACTTGGAACCTGGGGGCGGCACCGATATCCAAAGCACCATCTGAGAATGGCACCAAAGGAGTTACAGAACTAAACATGCAAATACAGAGCCGTTGGATTTAAAGTTCATCCGACCAAGTGTATCGCCTTGGGAGCTCCAGATTGTTCGTCAAGAAAGAGGATGGGACTTTGAGAATGTGTATCGATTACGGGGAGTTGAATCGACTCACAATAAAGAATAAGTATCCATTACCTCGTTGAAGACTTATTCGATCAACTAAGGGGTGCGCAGCACATTTTCCAAAATCGATCTTAGATCCTGATATCACCAATTGAAGATTAAGGAGTGTGATATTCCGAAAATGAAAGATTCGGAACTCGTTATGGGCACTACGAGTTCGTTGTGATGCCTTTTGGGTTAAGCAATGCACCAAAGAAGTGTTCATGGACTTGATGAATAGGGTATTTCACCCATACTTGGATAAATTCATCATTGTCTTTATTGATGATATACTAATATATTCGAAAAATGAGAATGAACACAAAGAGCATTTGAGAATAGCACTTGAAGTACTTCGCAAGGAGAAGTTGTATGCGAAATTTAGTAAGTGCAAATTTTGGATAGACCGAGTAGTTTTTCTCGGACATGTTGTAACTGCACAGGGAATCGATGTTGACCCAGATAAGGTTGAAGCTGTCACTGAATGGAAAACACCTACGAGTGCAAGTGAAGTTCATAGTTTTCTAGGTGCAGCGGGCTATTACCGAAGGTTCATTAAGGATTTTCTAAAATAGTCAGGGCCCATGACTCAATTGACAAAGAAAGGAGAAAAGTTATTATGGAATGAGAAATGCGAGAAGAGTTTTCAAGAATTAAAACAAAGACTAACTTGTGCACCCGTATTGACAATATTCGACCCTACAGAAGGGTTTGTTATTTACAGTGATGCATCAAAACTAGGCCTTGGGTGTGTTTTGATGCAACATGGTAAGGTAGTTGCTTATGCCTCGAGACAACTAAAGCCACATGAGATGAATTACCCTACCCATGACTTGGAGCTAGCCGCAGTAGTACACGCACTAAAGATTTGGCGACACTACTTGTATGGAAGTAAGTGTGAGATATACACAGACCACAAAAGTCTAAAGTATATCTTCACACAAAAAGAGCTAAATATGAGGCAAAGAAGATGGTTGGAGTTAGTAAAAGATTATGATTGCACTATCAATTACCATCCGGGTAAAGCTAACGTGGTAGCAGATGCTTTAAGCCGAAAAACTAAGAGTCAATTATCATGTTTGCTAACGAAACAAGAAGAATTGGTGAAAGAGTTCACTAAGATGGAGATTGAGATTTTGACTCCACCAAGAAAATACGAAGTAATGCTAGCAACACTGGTAGTACGACCCACGTTGCGAGATAGAATCAAAGAAATTCAACTACGAGATATATTTTTGAATAAGATGAAGAAACAAGTTCAAGAAGGAAACATTAAAGGTTTTGAGATAACCGATGATGGCGTATTGATATACGAAGGAGATTATGTGTACCAAGAATGAAGAACTCGAGAGAAGAGAAATTCTTGAGGAAGCTCATAGTACGCCATATCTTTGCTCACCCTGGTGGTACAAAGATGTATCGAGATTTGAAAGAGATCTTCCGGTGTGAGAAGTATGAAAAGAGACATCGGATCATTTGTGGCAAGATGTTTGACGTGTCGGCAAGTTAAAGCCGAACACCAAAGGCCCTCGGGTTTGCTAAAGCCCTTGAGATCCCAGTGGAAATGGGAACATATAACCATGGATTTCGTAGTCGGGTTGCCACTATCGGTTAAAAAGAATAATGCGGTGTGGGTTATAGTAGACCAGAGTAACCAAATCAAGCACATTTTACGCGATGAAAATGACGCTCAAAATGGACCAATTTGCAAAGATTTATATCAAGGAGATTGTAAGACTACACGGGTCCCCTGTAACGATAGTGTCGACAGAGATCCGCGTTTCACTTCAAAATTTTGGAAAAGTCTCGTGACGACGACCTTGGGAACGAAACTAAACTTTAGTCATGACTTATCACCCACGGACGGACGACGATCAAAGAAAGAACGATACAAACACTAGAAGACATGTTGAGGGCATGCATGCTCGATTCCGTGAAAATTGGGAGTCGATCTTGCCTTTGGTGGAGTTAAACTTACAATAATAGTTATCAAGCGACTATTAAAATGGCTCATATGAGGCATTGTACGGACGAAAGTGTAGATCACCTTTGTATTGGAGTGAAGTGGGTGAGAAGAAAATTTTGGGACCGAGTTAGTTCAATGAGGATGGAGAAAATAGAGAAAGTTCGGGACAGAATAAAGGTAGCACAAAACAGACAAAAATCTTACGCTGATAGACGGAGGAAAGATTTACAATTCGATGTGGGAGAAAAAGTATTTTTGAAGGTGGCTCCTATGAGGGGTGTTTTTCGTTTTGGTGAAAAAGGAAAATTAAAGCCGAGATACATTGGTTCATTTGAAATTTTGCGAAGAATTGGTGAGCTAGCATACCAATTGGCATTACCACCGAAATTGTCATCTGTTCACAATGTATTCCACGTATCAATGCTTAGAAAGTATGTTTATGACCCAAGTCATATTGTCGATTATTCAGAATTGGGAATCAAAGACGACTTGAGTTATGAAGAAGCACCTGAGGCTATCCTAGAACGAAAAATACACAAATTGAGAAACAAAGATGTGGCATTAATTAAAGTACAATGGAGACAACACGATAAGAATGAAGCCACCTGGGAACGTGAAGAAGACGTCCAAGCTAGATATCCAAATTTTCTGAATTTTGGTAAGTATTCGAATTTCGAGGACGAAATTAATTTTAAAGGGGAGTAGATTGTAACACCAGAAATTTGGGAAAATAAATCTTATAATTTCATAAGTTAGGAATTTGGCTTGACCAATTAGGAAATTTAAGTGAATACATAATTAACATTTTTGTTCAAAATTTCTAGCAAAATGAATACTATATTACTATGGTTTCAATTTTAATAATAAAGATATATATATACATGTTCATTTACATTATATTTTATTAATATCTAATTTCATATAGTGTATTTAATAATATAAAATAAAATATCTGATATATATCATAAATATGAGACTATATACGTTAAGTAGATTCAACTAAAACCTACATTAATTAAATACATAATTAATAAATGCCTAGTTAATGCTTAACTTTAATAACTTCTTAATTAATTGAAACTTACATTAAATGATTCTCAGTTTCTTTTTCATTCTTTCCTTAACCCTATATATAAATATAAAGAAATTAACCATACCCTCAAATGTAAAAACGAGAGTTAAGGTATGTAATATTTTTCTTTGCTTTCTTTCAGCCAATTAAAGTTGTTTTCCTTTTCTTCTCCAATTCTTTGCTTTTCAAATAATTATGAGCTTTATAAAAAAATAAAAAAATAAAAAGGGGATAATTTATAATGGTGTGTAATAGTTATATATTATATAATATAGTTAAAATACATGCATGAAGGGGTGTGTGTGTGCACTGTGTATTAATATGCATGTGTTATACATATATATGTGTGTGTTAAGTGCATGTATGAATATATATATATATATATATATATAGGGAGGGGATCCTGTGAGACCACCCCCTAGGTAAGTCCATAAGACCAAATCCACACCATTAAAAACTTAAATCAACGGCCAGGATCTAAATGAATCTATACAACTTTACATAAGAAACTATACATAGGAGGGGGTAAAATAGTAATCACCCCCCTAGGTAAATCCATAAGACCAAATCCACACCATTAAAAACTTAAATCAACGGCCAGGATCTAAATGAATCTATACAACTTTACATAAGAAACTATACATAGGAGGGGGTAAAATAGTAATCTGTCGAAATAAAATTGGTAACCGAATGCTAAAAATTAGGGACGTGATCTTGAATTGATCACGTCCCATAATCAGTGGAAATCCATCCACGTCAACCCTTCTTCTTCACCACGACATTCTCTACCACCATTGACATCAAACTCTTAAACCTCGAAAATTATACAATATACATTTGCAGACGGGAAAAACATACAATATATTTCGTTAATTGTCGAGGTTGTCATCAATTAGAGCAAAGGGATTGTACAATGGCAGAAGATCTTCCCTCCAACGCGATTGGTTAATGTTTCCAAGGTAATTTCTTACGATATACTTGCAAAAAAATTAGGAGGAATCGCTGAAACAACACTGAACGCATTATCGAACCAATTGTATGTTTTTGTTGGTAATTTGTATGTTTAACATACAACAGATGTATATTTAGTGTACAAACATTGTATACATATTTTACAGTTTTTCAAATTTTGGAATTGTCTCATGCATTGTATATTTCTTGTTAGTTTGTATATGTAGTGAACAATGTTAGTATATTTAGTATATAAATCTTGTGTTTGAATATTTATTTCTTAAATATTTACAACTAGTTTGGAGATTGCATATATGTTGTCAACTGTTTTACGTGTATATTTAACATATTTAACTTGTATACATAGTCATGAGTGTTGTATATTTATAATATAAACTTGTATGTATTGTTATATTAGTTTCCCAAATCCATTTAGTTAGATTGGATATAAATTCTTCTCAAAAAAAAAAATTGTATGGTGGTGTATATGAACGTAGTTACTAATAATAATAATATGTATGTATATGTGTTGCATATTGTATAAATAATAAATCCATTTTGTTTTTATAATGCTCTGTCCTGTTTAATGAAAAACATCACAGAACCAACAAACGATTTCAATGGACGTCAGCGGCTCGAAATCTCACCAGGCTCAACTAAATATTGGATACCAGAGGTAGAACAAGAAAAGATTCCACGAGTGGGCATGTATTTCGCTACATTGGAAACCGGTATAAAATTTTACAAAGAGTATGGAACAATTAGCGGATTTGACATCACAAGGAGCACGACAAAGCGGTTCAAGAACGAAGTAATTCGTCTGCATTATGTTCTTTGCAATAGAGAAGGCTTCAAACACATAAAAAACAACATACCAATTGTATGTTTTTGTTGGTGATTTGTATGTTTAGTATACATATCTTGTATATTCAGTGTACAAATATTGTATACATAGTTTACATTTTTTCATATTGGGAATTGTCTATAGATTGTATATTTCTTGTTAGTTTGTATATGTAGTGTAGAATGTTAGTATATTTAGTATATAGGTCTTGTATTTGTAGATTTTTTTCTTGAATTATTTACAACTAGTCTGGAGATTGCATATTTGTTCGCAACTTTTTGCGTGTTTATTTATCATATTTAACTTGTATACAATAGTTATAAGTGTTGTATATTTATAATATAAACTTGCATGTATTTTTATATTAGTTTCCCTAATTCCAGTTTGTTCAAATGAATATAAATTCGTAATTATTTAATTATATGGTGGTGTATATGAACATAATTACTAAAAATAATAATGTGTATGAATATGGTTGCATACTGTATACATAATACATCCATTTGGTTTTTATAATGCCCTGTCTTCTTTGATGTCAAAAATTACAGAACCAGCAAACAATCTCAATGAACGTCAACGGCTCGAAATCTCACCGGGCTCAACTAAATATTGGATACCAGAGGTAAAACAAGAAAATATTCCACGAGTGGGCATGTATTTCGCTACATTGGAAACCGGTGTAAAATTTTACAAAGAGTATGGAGCAATTAGCGGTTTGACACGGAAGAGCACGACAAAGCGGTTCAAGAATGAAGTAATTCGTTTGCATTATCTTCTTCGCTTGACATTTTATTAACCACGACTCTGCAATGCAAAAAAATACACAATTTAGTTATCAAAAACTTTATCAAGACCACATTTTTACATTCCACTTAACATTGTATATTTAACTTATCATATCTGTATACTTAGTATTTGGACCAATCTCCACATAAAAAAAAATCATATTCATATATCAAAACTTTATGCAACTTGTTGTTTAAATTCCACTTAAATATTGTATATTTAACATAACTTATTTGTATACTTGGTATCACCAAAACCCCCACATTAAAAAAAACAAGATTCATATCTCAAAACTTTATACAGCTTCTTGTTTACATTCCATTTAATCTTGTATATTTAATATAACAATCTGTATAAATAATAAACACCACAAACCACACATAAAAAAAGGCACGATTCATATATCTGAAATTATACAATTTTCTATTTACATTTCACTAAAATGATGTATATTTAACATGACAACTATGTATACTTAGTACACAACATCTGTACACGTGTCAGATACAAAAAAAAAACCTCTGAGCCACAAAATTTACGGACGTCGGAACCCCGCCCTACAGCTTCTCCACGGAATCGAGCACCTCAAACCACCACAACTTGGTCGCGGCAAAGAACCAACGTGAATGTGGAGAGGTCTGATAAAATAACTGAGAAAAAAATCTTTAGAACAAAAAACGGGCGCCAAAACCGTACCCTATCCTACTCCCTCCTTCAAAAATCGAACAACTTCGACCACCTGGAATCGTTGGTAGAGATGATAACCGAAGGAATTAAAAAAATTGAGAGCGACAGTAACTTGAGGGGAGATGACCGATTGGAATTTTGGGGAAAATTGAAAATAGGGATTATTTGCAATATAGAACACGTTCAAGAAGGAGGGAGAAACCAAAAGGGGTCAGATTTTTCAAAAGACACGATTGGCACCTAATTGAGTTTTTTGCTCCTAAAAATTGGGTAACTAATAAAAGGAAAGATTGTGTTTTCCTAAAAACAAGCAAAAACGTGTATTATATTAAAACTGGTTAAATGTAAAAATACAATACTACCCTTATTATCCAAAAATAACAAAAAGTAATCTACACCATTAATGGATTTAAATCAAGGGCCTATATGAGGTCTTATGGACTAACCTAAAGGGATTGGTCTCATTTGAACCAATCCCTATATATATATATATATATATATATTAATGTGTGCTTAATTTAGTGCCGTGTCAGTGTGTGCATATATCTTAGTATGTATGTGTGCTTGTGTATATACTATATTTTTATGGTACCGTATGTGTATATATATAATATATATATATGTATGTGTATGTGTAATCTATAATATTCACTAGAATTTTTTTTTAGAAGATTCATATTATAAATTCTATACTACTACTATTATTATTATTATTATTATTATTATTATTATTATTATTATTATTATTATTATTACTATTATTATTATTATTAAGATTTTAAATTTCTAAGACAAATTATCATATTTAAATTTTAGGCAACGAGGAGTTCCGAGCATAGAACTTACATTTTTCATCACATTCTACATCAAACGCTATTTTTGAGGTGAGGGATTTTTCCTAACTTTACATTTAATTGTCCTTGTTAAATGCCCTTATATGTGTTACTTGATAATTATGCAACTACGTGCTACGTGTCTATAGTCGTACGGGACTACACAGAGGTCCGGGGCATAAAAGTTCCCTCCGGTGAAATCCCGGCAGTGCGAGCCATGTTTCAACAAAGAATAACCTACGACTACATTCAATTTCAATTTACAAGCATGTTATTATGTGATATATATTTGTGTATTTAGCTTGGACAAATTACCTCCACGGAGCTGTTGATGCTCACCCCCCCAATAAAATTTTCTATTTCAGATTACTGATGGAGTTGGCTGGACGTGCGTGGCGGTGACCCAAATAAATACTTAGAATAATAAATTGTTATTTTTCTCTATTTCACTATTTTTAAATAAATGTTCTTTTGGAAACTTGAATTATTTATGAAATAAATTTTAGAATTGTCTTTTAAACTTTTAAATAGTATTATCTAATTTACTTAAATATTCTTTTAGAATTATTAGAAAGCGCATTTTATATCAAATCTTACTTAAATTTTATAAATCGTATTTTACTATGGAAATTATGAAAATGGGGTGTTACAGTCTTCATCCGCCATATCTGACCAACGTTTCCGGGCAGCAACGACCATAGCCTTGAACCCTTCGGAAGGATCATTGGAGCTAAGGACATAATCATTAACAAGAAGGCTATTTGAAACTATTTTCATTCTACGTTGCAAACTAGCATGTCCATGTTCATCCAAATTTGTTGCCTGCGGTTGATAAAGAACCATGGCTATGTCTGTGTTGCTAGTATTATATTCTGAAGTCATAATTTGATTCTCATTATCAGATTTGTGCTCCAAATTCATATTATCACATGTCACATCATCTGAATCAGCACCTAGAACATCAAAAGAATTCTTAGTGTGAGTACGTGAAGAAGAAGGTTCACCCTCCTTAACACGACCTTGATGCACGTATTTCCCATGGAGTCATCAACGACCTTGCCCTTGTCCTACTGCACCGGACAGTAAACTTTACGGACCCTGGAACAACCCTGTTGCATAGAATTCTGACGTCCCGTTGAAGCCCTGGGACGTCCCTGATTAGGAGAGGTGCGTCTTTCCGTGGTTGAATTCCCCGTTGGATTAAAACGACAGGAAACCGTTGGATGTCCCGTATTACTGCACTTCGAACAAAATTCTGGTAATTTCTCATACCCTACTTACAAAAGAGCACTAACCAACTCGTTCCACCATGATGTGATCCTCCAATGGTTTCGACAGATCAATATCCACTAACACCCGGATGAAACGCCCTAGAGAACCATCCAGCGAACGATGATCAATTTGTATCGGTTTCCCAATCGCACTGGCGATCCCCAAGATGGTATTAAGATCCCAGTATTCCAGACTGAGCTCGAAGATTCGAACCCAAACTCTTGCCACCGACGTGTGCACCTTGTACGGATTGAAATCCGAGACCCATGGAGAGAGCCGAATAGTACCCGGATTGAGCGCCCAATTAATACGTACTTGAGCTCGAGCCCGATCCTGCGCATTAGAAAACTTGACACAAAAAATCCCTTACCCAAGTGGATTAGTTTCCAATCAGTTTTAATTCCCCATATTTCAGATAGGCATTTATGCAAAAGCATTGTCGCCCATGGCTTGTTGCCCTTGCCTAAAATCACCCTTCCAATCAATAAATAAGAGAATTCGGCGAGACGTTGTCGATAAACGTTTTCATCAATAGTAACTGAATAATAATCTCCTTTTCTAACCGGTTTAGGGATAGAATTGGATTTACCAGAAACAACATGTGAAAATATTGTGAAATTACCTTGGACCAGCGTAGTTGAATCCATGTCGTGGTGAGTACCTGAAATAATTTTAGCAAAAGAATACCAATATTGGATTGAGCATTAGCATTATGAGCGAAATGTTGGGGGTTCGATTCATAAACGGATGCCATTAGGGGAGAGCATCCGACAATCTGGGATGTAGTCTTGGAACCAGCATTCGGACGGAGGTCTGTGGACGGGATCCCATGCAGACAACAGACGTCGGCCCAGGGGTCATCACCTCCCTGGGGGGGCGACCTTGGAGGAGGAGGCAACAATCGACCCCCCATAAGACACTACAAGGGGGCCGTCCCCCCATGGTGTGCAGCGGCCATGGGGGGAAGGGCCCAATATCTTTGCCTTGCATGGGGGGGGAGGGACGCCCCCGCTACTACCCGTGCGTATAAGCAGCATCATCTGCACGTTGGCGTGAGGCGGACAACAGCGCAGTAGGCAGCACGGATGGGCCCAAGTGCTGGGCGTCGGACATCTGACTGTGCAAAGGATGTGATGTGCGGAAGGCTGCAATGCAACGGGCTGCGCGGTGGAGGACGTCTGTTGGTTGCGTGGCGGAAATGAATTATCAACGGCGGGGTTCGAAGATTATTGCAATAGGTAAAACTCCGGTGGGATCAATCCGGCGGGCACATGATTAAAACCTGGGCACGCAGCAGCATTGTAGGACGATGGAGGCTTCGAAGGAGAGGCTTGGGATCGCACGTGAGGGACAAAATTGGACGTAATCCAGAAAATTCCGACGACGCCATAATTGGCGGCTGCTGGCGTGAACCCTAGGTGTTTTGAAACCCTAGGTGCTCATCTTTTTGCTCCTCGTAGTTCTTCACTTTATAATCATCCATATAAATAGTAGGACATTTGTAACTCATCCATCCATCAAGTGTAGTTTACTGGGTGTAACACAAATAATAACCCAAAACACACATGCATATCCATATTAAATTCAATTTTTTTTTTATTATGCGCATAAGTCCAATCATCAAGTCAAACCAGCACTTAAAAGTCATTGATATTTCTAATCTTGAGCTCGAATCTTATTTTCATCATTTATGGAAAAAAGAATTTCATATATTAGATTTTATCATTTTAGGAATGGACATCAATATTGTTGCCAGGGAAAAAACATGTGTTAAAAATATTACATAATAATTCTCTTTAATTCCTCAGGTCCAATATATAATTTATACTTTGAAAACTGTTGGGTATATGGGCGTAAATGTAAAAATATGAGAGAGGTAAAAAAATAAATTGGAGGCTAAAATATTTGTTCACTAAAAATATAATCTCATCAAAATGCAATTTTAGAAAATACACTCAAACTTTGCTCATAAGTATTTGCACAATTCTATCTCACTACTTAGCCTTGCTTAGCTATTATTTTTTTGAGATTATAAAATATTTCTATGGAATTACACATAAATTATTATGATAATTAACTTTTAACCATTAGCGTGTGAATGTGATTTAATGGGTTTCTGCTTGGGTCTAAGGAGGAATTCAATCCACCCTTACGAGACACACACTCTCCATGGAACCTGACATGGTTGGCTACCCAACCCCTTTCTCCTAATTTATGGTCCCAATACGTTTAAATAAAGAAAAAAAAAGAATAGAGAGGAGGTTTGTCGCCAGTGAACTCCTCCGCCATCGTCGGTGCTGCATCATGGCAGTTTTAGGATGAGAAAGATGTAAATGTGAATTGGGAAAATTAGGGTTTTATTCTGGGGAAAGGGGTAAAATAGGAATTAAAGAAAAAGATGGATGTACTAATAAAAAAGGTGGGTGTGAATAGCCACACCCATCTTCTTATTTGGAAATTATTTAGGGCGTCCAAATCCCACCATCACATTAATGATTGTGAAAAGGAAGATAAGAATTTGTGAGTAGATTGCATCGAAATATCATCCAGGGCTGTTTTTTGCATTTCTGGATAAAATTTGAAGTGAGCTCCATGGGCACCGTCGACTATTAGAGGGATTTCTTGAGAATGATAAATTTTTGAAATCTCACTTAAATTGTTACAAATCCCATTGTAGGTGGGGGATGTGACGAAAATGGCAGCAACTTTTCGGCCTTCTATTCTTTATTCTTTGATTGCTGATTTTACTTTGTAATTATTGATGATTCACAAGAGTTATTTCTTTCGTCGTATTTGATGAAAGAAAACCTGGACATCGATATAGTGTTATTATAATCCTACACAAATATGGAAAATAATGATTCATAAGATAAAATAGACCAAAACCACCCATGAAATTAAGCCTAATTACAATAAAACTTCAGTTATCTTTCAAAATTGGAAGGGAGATTAATGTTTCGCAGCCTGAACTTTGGTATTTCCACACTTTGCAACCTAAATTATTTTTCTCCAACTTACAGCCTAAATTTTGTAGGTTTTTTGACCTTGCAATCTCCGACCAATCTGAATTGGAATATTTCAGGAATATTTATCCATTTGACCCAGAATATTGTTTGAATATTCCGACTCTGCTTTGGACGAAGATTGCAAAGTAAAAAATCCACAAAGTTTAGGTTGTAAGTTGGAAAAAAATTAGTTTAGGTTGCAAAGTGTAAAAATAGTTTAGGTCCCATACATATACATCGAATGTACTTGGAAATGAGTGACCCAAAAGCAATATCCCAATCGGGATTCTGTTGAGGAACTATGTATCTCGGCACAACCCCACATAATACCACACCTGTAGAGGCCGATACATGGGCGTTTCGTGGCAGAATGAAAGTATCCCCGGGCGAACAAGTAGCCATTATGGCGGCCTGAACGCCACCGCTATTGCCACCAACTAGAGAAACCATGTCTCTTTCGCTCCAAATAGCTCAGCAGCCAATTTTTTGGCTTGACCCTTGGGAAAAAAAGTTGTCCAGTTCTGGAAGTTGCGCAACTTCTCCTCTTTTATGCCCTGGAAAGCGAAAAGCAATAGCGTTTCTCTCGGCTGAAGCTTTTAGTGTACTCACCAGTGGAGGAAAGTGATTTGGGATGGCTTTGAGTTCAAGGTTATTAATGATATTGGTGTTTTCTTCTGTGAGATGCTTATTATTTTCATTAATCATCATGTTTTTCTCCTGCAAAATGCATACGACGAACAATAGGTAAAATTGCAAAATTAGTCTCATAACTATAGGACGGTAGCAAAAAAACTCTTGTAAAAATCACATTTCGCAAAAATAGTCATGTAACTATAAATATATCTCAATTTTGAACCTGTAAAATGCATGGTTTGCAAAATAGTCCTATAATTGTATAAAAATCTCAATTTTGGCCCTAATTTCACCGCAAAATTTGGAACTACATGTGCCTCTTACGTTATTGAAATATGATGAAATAGTTACAGGTCTATTTTGCAAATCGTGTATTTTGCATGACCAAAATCACGAATTTCCTATAATTACAAGACTTTTTTGTGTAAGTGATTTTTTACAAAACCTTTTTGCGATCATCCAATAATTACAGGACGAATTTTGCAATTTTGAGAATATTAATGATAAGTATATTATTTTAATAAACATTACAAAAACTTATTTAAAGATATTCTTATATATATATATATATATATATATATATATAGATGGGGGACCTATCCCATGCAACAGAGGAAAATTGATAGAAAAACAAAATTGAGTGGAATATCCGCGTTGCAATACATATACACTACTACAAAATAATGATTTACAACACAGTTTAAGATGCAAAAAAAAAAAAAATACATACGAGTGCGAGTGCCTCCTCCCCAAATTTTCTATTGTACTAAAAAAAAATGTAAAAAAAGAAAGAAAATCCCAGGACGTAGAGAAAAATTGACTTTTGGTCCAATTAAACTTACCCTATGGTGATTTTAGTCCCATTAGACTCACTTTTAGTCCCAAATCGACAACTTTCACCAAAAATAGTCCCATAGGACTCGGAAATTGAAATCTGGTGTAGCTCCGTTAAAAAATTAACGGAAACCGTTACTGATGACAAAAATGGTCCTATAGGACATCAAAGTTAAATTTTTAACGACAAAAATGGTCTCATTGGACTCCAGAGTTAAATGTTTAACCATAAATGGTCTTATTATTCTTTTTTTGGTTAAATTCAATATTATTGGTGATAAGAAATATTTTAAATTTTATATTATGTGCTATTTATTTAAATTAATATATTTATTCCTATATTTTTGAGTTATTTTATATTTAAAATTTATTTTATTTAAATTTCTATATTTAAAAATTATTTTAAATTTTATATTTTGAGTAGTTTATATTTTGAGTTATTTAAATTTATTTATTCTTATATTTTCTTAGTTTAAATCACTTCTTGATTTTGAAAAATATATAGTTCAACTATCTATATAATAAAAAAGTTTACAATATTAAATAATTTCATGATTTTTAAATATGGGAATTATTTTTAAATTTTTTGGAAAAATACTATTAAAAATATTTTAGTATAATTAAATTATAAATACTATTAAAAATACTTTAGTAATGTTAACCTAGCTCACATTTTTTTTTTCATTTTCAAATATTATATTTTTATGTTTTTTATTTTTAAATCAAACTTTACATTTTCCTCAAAAAAAAAAACTTTACATTTATACACATACATGCATTGAGTTATATGAGATCAGTATTCTGGGGCAAGAGCATAGGGAACCCCAAAAAAATAATCAAACTTTACATATATACACATACATGCATTGGGTTATATAGGCATTTCTTTGATCTTTTTTTTTTCCGTATTACACATTCAAAAAAAAATTAATTAACATTTACTTTTAAAAGTTATTTTCAGAAAATTTAAATTTTATAACTTGAGCTATAAATTTTATCATTTAATTTACTTTGTTCATTTTCTAATTAAAATAAATGATACATGTACTGAGTCTTTTTTTTTGTATTACACAATCACAAAAAAAATTAATTAACATCTATTTTTAAAAATTATTTTCCAGAAAATTTATTTTATATAAGTTGAATTATAAATTTTATCATTTAATTTACTTTCCAATTTTTTAATTATAAGAAATAAAAAAAAGTAACTTTAATGATAATATATTTTTTAAAATAGATATTAGTTATATTTAATTTTTAGAGAAAAAATCATTTTTGGTCCCATTAGATTGAGTACCTGATGATTTTAGTTTCA
Source organism: Rehmannia glutinosa (assembly GCA_016081115.2). NCBI lineage: Eukaryota > Viridiplantae > Streptophyta > Magnoliopsida > Lamiales > Orobanchaceae > Rehmannia > Rehmannia glutinosa. The sequence continues at coordinate 72,496,166 of CM071931.1, read as the reverse complement.
TTGTTCACACTTTTAGCCTCAAATCGCATGTTTGACTTTCAATTTGACAGGTTTGACCGTTAATTTTTTAACGGTGGGGCCTTTAGTGAGACAAAAACAATTTTATGGGACTATTTTCAATACATGAGACTAAAATCATCAGGAGATAAGTCTAATAGAACCAAAAGTGGATTTTTCTCCGGGGCCTAATTGTAAATTTCAGGAGTACTTTACATCGGTTAATAAAGCCGATGTGAAATTAATCTTTACATCGGTTATGAAACCAACCGGTGTAACACAAATGCCCTACATTTTGTATAAAACAAACGATGCAGTCGGGTTTTAATTCACCCCACAAATTGTTTCCCTCTCTTTTGCCTCACTCCCTCTCGATTTCTTCTCTCTTTTGCCTCACCGCCACCACCCTGTCTGTTGCCGTTGTCGCCTGTCGGAGTCTTCAACCTCCCTCTCCCCCTCACCCAAATTAGCCGTAAGTTCCTAATTAAAACCCTAATTGAGAATTTTTGTTTTTAGATTTATATGTTTTCTTCGTTCGTTTAGTCATGAATCTATATATATCAGCAATTAAATATACTTACGTGATATATGCATATGTGAGATGTCTATGTCTTGTTTCTGGAATTTTCTATCCCCCAGTTGTTCTGATTTATGAAGCATCTATATATATTTGAGGCTTAACCACGACCTAATCACACCCCCGTATAAAAATTGTCTGGAATGACTCGGTTCTATATATGTCATGTCTCTCTGTCTTGTTTGTGGAATTTTTATATCCCGCCATTTGTTCTGATTTATGAAGTATCTATCTATCTATCTATATATATATATATATATATGTTGTCTGGAATGACTCAGTTTTACCTATGGGCATAAACAAGTCGAGTCGAGCCAAACATGGTATTATTGTAGCTTATTTGAATTTTACTCGAGATTCAGAAATTACGTTTGAGCTTGGTTTGATTATTAATCAAATCGAACTTTAGCGAGCTTTGGTCGAGCCGAACACGATTAAAGCTCGAGTGTCTTGATATTTTTACACATATTATGTTTTTTTTACTAATCAAGCTGAGCTTTGCATCATATTGAATGGAAAAATGTGTTCGAGTTTGGTTTGTTATGTTAACAAACCAAGCTCAAACTAGCAGTTGACAATCGATCTCGAATCAAGTATCGAGTAGCTTGGTTCATTTTTCAGCCCTATACCGTAGATGCAAAAAAATAATGTCCTGTGCTTATTCTTTTTAACTATTTCCAACTTGCAGGCCATAATTAAGGCTTCATTTAATTCTTTCTCAGACTTAAATAATGTGTTTCTTGTTTGAATTACATATTTTTTATATTCAGTGATTTGGATTTATCAGTATAATACTAAAAATCTCAAAAGTTTCGGGTTTCACAATATAAAACATAAATAAGTGTGGTGTGGGTTAAAAGCTATATTTATTCTCAGCAGTTGTCAAGAACAGTTAGTATGTAGGATAAGGAAGTTGCATTGTTTGCCATGCATTGAAATGGATATATGGTTGTGTTTGATTGGGCTCATAAGGTTATCTATGGATGGTAAGAAAAGATAAGACCTAAAAAAATATACATTTAGGAAATGGATATGGTTGTGTTTGATTGGGTTCATAAGGTTATCTACTGATGTTAAGAAAGAGAAGACCTCAATATACACGGAGAAGAACAGAAACAAAAAACAGAAAGAGAAGAAAAATAATTGCTTTACTGTTGGTGGCAATCTCTGACAGGACACGATAACCCGACACGAAGTTATTAAGAGAAAACATAAAAGTATATAAATTTACTTTCTTCAGTTTGTTCAATTCATTGAGTTCAACTCTGATTATAATGAATTTATTCATGGTTGATTCATTTTATAACTACGATCAGAGTGGTCTTTATTGATGTTTGTAGAGACTGTTGGTTTAGGCAAAGGAACACCGAAATGGGTGATAATTTAAATGATTTGCTAATGGTATTATCAAAGTTTAAAAGTTGTTGATTCAAACAATAAAAGTATTGCTATGATGCTATGACTCATCTCTTAAGTTAATTTTTTAACTTAATCGGTGCAATAAAAATATTACTATGCTGTAACAAATGATATTGGGATATTTTGTTGATGGAAAAATTACAAAATTAGTCATGTAACTAAAAGGCGGTCGCAAAAAGGTCCTTTAAAATTCTCAAATGACAAAATAGTCTTGTAACTATGTATGTGTTTGCAAAATAGTCCTGCAAAATGCATGATTTGCAAAATAGTCCTATAATTGGTACTTGAATATCAATTTTGGTCCTAATTTCACCAGAAATTGGGAGTCAAATGTGCCGCTCACGTGATCGAAATCCAGTGAAATTTCAAAATTACCACTGAAATTAGGAATAATTGAGACTCAAGTATAAGTTACAGGACTATTTTGCAAATTATGAAATATACATGAATATTTTGTAAAATCGTACATAGTTACATAATTATCTTGCAATTCGAGTATTTTACAGGACCTTTTCACAATCTCCTTTTAATTAGAGGACTAATTTTGCAATTTTGCCTTTTGTTGATTGAGAATGTTCAAAACATATTCCTTAAATGTAACTTCATTTTCCATCTTCCTGTTGATAGATATTCTCGCAACTTCTTGACGTAATTGATAAGATGACAAAAACGAATCGAAGTTGGATGAGTGCAAGTCGCATAAGCGATGAGTACGAGAATGGAGTTGAAAAATTTCTGGAATTTGCTCAACGAAATCGAGCAGAACCCGATGGAAAGTATTATTGTCCTTGTAAAAACTGTTTGAATGGGAGACGACATGAAGTTGACAAGATACGGGAACATCTTATTTGTGATGGAATAAATAAGAATTATACAGTATGGACATGGCATCGTGAATTGTTAGACATTCCAATTAAGCAGACTGGTGAAGATATGAACAAGATCGATTAGAAAAGTCCTATTTTCAACATCGCCACATTCTACATCAGTTGTAAAACCAATGTAGAAAGTGCCTCAGAACGGATGTAATAAACGTGTTTTGTAGTAGTGACAAAATTTATGAAATGTCTTATTTTTATGGTAGTTCAGATTCATAATATGATTATGCTATGTAAGGCTAAATTGCATTTTTAGTCCTGTATCTTTGGTCCAGTGGCATTTTTAGTCCTTTAACTATTTAGAGTTGCAGTTTTGGTCCTGGACAATTTTGCCTTTATGGCAGAATAACATTTTTGGTCCTATAGCAATAATAGTCCTATAACTTTCGAGAATTAGCAATATCAATCCTTTCATACCATAGCTAGTTTCAATAAACCCAAATTTCATAGATTATAGGAATTTGCTTTTTCTGAAACCTATTTTGTTCGTGGCATTGTTACACCTACATAGATCCAGTCTCTATTCAGAGGTTTTAAATGGATCATGTCAGGTTTCCAGTCTATAAACTCAATAGGACATACTTCTACAAAATTCTCATAATACTAAATAATTTGATTTCGTTAAGATTTTGTTAAAACGGATATAGTCCATCACGACCATATCGAGGCCCAACATGCTTCCGTAAAATTAATAAATCCCTTAAAATTCATACCTTCTTTGACCTAAACAGCACCGGGTGAAATGGTTCGCAACACCACCAGCCGGAAGATTACTGCCCCCAGATCGTTTAACAAACAACTCCTCACTGCTCAACCTCACCCTTAGGAAGATGATCCGCAAGTTATCCGACTCCTTCAAAGAATCGCTTTCAAAGACAAACCTTGGTTCATTTCCTACTCCGGCGTATAAGTAATTCTTAAACGGGATGAATTAATGGAACATTATGAAGACATGTTGAAGCAGAAAGCCCCTTTTTATTAAGAACTTACAGAAATATTTATTACATTAGTAATCTCTTTTTGGGAGCAGAATACCGGTTTAGCCTCTCATAGATGAGGCGTACACTCGTAAACACATAAAATTTAAAACTAAAACACTCAAACTATTACAAATTTATCACTCAGATTTTATTGTAAGAAAACTAAGGAAAATGTTCGATGTCCCCAGCTTCCTTCAAATCCTGCAATTTATAGAGGTAAGTCCGGACTTGAAAGACGGACTTCAAATCTTGTTGAAACTTATGACGTCACTGCTTACGTCATATCTTGCATTATTGCCTCGCCAACTGTCTTCCTTTTCTTTCCGCGTGACTCAGCCCATGTGATGGTTGTCGGAGAATCTTTTAAAAAGTTGGTCTGCGTGGTCCCCGAGGAAAACGCATCTTGTGAGCTGGGCCCTTATCCTTCCCAGCTGTATGGTCTTGTCGGTCGGGTTTGGGTCGGAAACCTTTCCTAAACTCGGGTTCCTTCTATTCGGGGCATGCTTGACAGATCCGGTCGATCCAACGGCCAACATGCGCCATGTTACTGAATTTCCGGTAAGTTTCTTTACTTGCCGGAATCTTATTCTCCCAAAGAATTCTTTTTTTGGTCTCGAAGAGTTCTTCCGCAAATCCTGTGGTTGATCCAGTCATCGAATTCAAAAGGAAAGATCCATTTGTTGAATTCTGGAAAAACTTGAATGGATATTTGACTTTGTCCATTTCTCAGACAAACCCAAAGACCCCATGCTCAAATGCCGGTAGAAGCTTCATCTTGAGAAAATGCTCCCACTAATATCGGTCCTTCTTCCTGAAGATACTTTTATATATTTTAAAGCATTTCCATCCTATCTTCTTAGCTTGATGAAATGAAAAGCTTCATTAAAGCCTTTTTTTTGTTGGTTCGAGCTGCACTTAGAAAATATAGTTCCAAAATGTCTCCTCTGGCCAAATGTGGATTATTGGCCCAAGTCTTGTAAACTGCTTCCCCGATCCATTTCGGTAATTTCGAAATTTCTGGGAAACCTAGTGATACAGTATAGATTGAAGCTAGAGCTCCAAACGTATACCATTCCTGTACTTCATTTGGATGACTTACTGGCTTCATCCAAATCCTGGGATACTTGCCTGAGATATTAACTATAATTTTTTCTGGGTTAATATCTCTCCTTGTAACTAGTTTCTCCCATTGTCGTTGATATACCTACATAGGAGAAATCTTAATCTCGTCAGTTTGAACCTTAGATTTGCCGGTCTGTGGCCTAAGATTCAACTCTCCCTTTTTTACCCCAGAGGTGCTGGGTTGACGTGAAGACTCGGGTTGTGACACCGGAGCTTCAACATTCGTTACATTTTGTACACCCTTAGGGGATGCATCACCTACAACACTTGTAATTATGGTACTTGAATCCATAACCTCCGGGTTAGAGCCCCGTTCTCTATTCGCCCCTTTTTGCACCATAGGAGATGCGGCCTGGAAGAGAGGCCCTTACAGTGCTAAGAACAATTGTCCTTGAGCGAACTGGCATGCTCGTATTTGACTAGAAACGAATTTCTGGTCAGCCTGTTGAAGTCGCCCAAAGAACTCGCATTGAGACATAACGTCCCAAAATCTCGTTCTAGACTCTCTAGGTTTTCCCTAAGATGTCTTACTCGTTTAAGGACCTCGTCAGCAACGCGTCCTTCCATCTCGTGTCAAAAAATCTGCAAGAACATTTTCATGAGATTTTATAATGACAATATCATAATTATAATATTGACATTCAGCTTGTCATCTAAGTAATCTAGCCTTTTCTGGTTTTGATTCAATTTTGTTTTTCAGAAAAGCCTTGACACTTGAATTATCAATTTTTTAAAGTAAACTTTTTAGCTAATAAAAATAGAGGCCATTTTTTAAAAGCCTTTCTGACTGCAAAGAATTCTTTCTCGTTGATATGCCATCTATTTGCTTCACTGGGTGTGAATAAACCGCTACAATATCTGCATGGCACTTCTTCATTTGGTGTGACCTTAGTAAGAACTGCTGCCCACCAATCATCACTGGCATCTGTGTAAAGAACCAGTTCGTCCTCGTCTTGGGGAATCGCAAGCTTTGGAAGCTTTTTACAAACTTCTTTAAGTTGCTTAATTTCTTCTAGATGTTCATCTTCCCATTTGAATACTACATCTTTTTTTAAGCAATGGGCTAAACACCTTCCTGTAACATGCTAGATTGTTGATGAACATACCAGCAAATTTAACAACTCCAAGAAAACTCTGAAGTTGCTTCTTGTCTTTCAATGTATCTGGAAATCCCTGTATCTTTTCCACAATATGATTTTGTAGAATAATTCCCGATTCATCGATTTCAATTCCGAGGAATTCAATCTGTCTTGTTGCGATTACTGCCTTTTTCTCTGAAAGCACTAATCCTTCTTTGTGACAAACATCTGAGAATATTTCCAAATATTTGAGATGCTCCTTCATGTTCTTTGAAGCGATAAGAATATCATGGATGTATACGAACATGAAACTGAAATAATCCTTGAAGAGATTATCCATCTTTCTTTGATATATTTGGGGTGCGTTAGCCAATCCCACAAGCATCACGTTCCAAATATAGTGTCCCTGTGGTGTAGAGAAAACTGTAAACTTCTTACTTTCTTCCTCCATCTTAATCTGGTAGAATCCAGACTTGCAATCGAACTTTGAGAATATCTTGGCACCTTTGATACAGTTAACCAGATGTTCTCTGCTTGGGATATAGTATTCGTCGAATTCCAAAATGTTATTAATCCCCTTGTAATTAATAACAAGTCATGGCTTTCCTCTTTTGATTTCTCCATGGTTTCTGACTAAGAATCCTGGACTGCTATATGGAGAAACTCCTGGTGAAATTAACTTAAGGTCAAGATGTTCCTTATGTATCTTCTGCATATCCTCACGATCCTCCTGGTTCATAAGGATTGGTTTGAATCTTATGAACTCGTACTCCTTTCCGGGTTTAACCTTCAAGGATGCTTTGAGCTCATTCTTGTCCCACCGATCTTCATTATAATTCCTTTGGATCTTCTTCTTGATATCCTCGAGTGATATTTGTTCCTCTAGGGTCACGTCACTTTGCGGACTCTCCATTAGGCTCAACATTAATCCTGCAATAACCTCTGGAGTAACTCGTTCTTCCCCTTGCACTCTGAATGAATACAAGTTATTATCCCAAAGCTTCTTATCGTTCCGAGACCCAAATTGTCTATAGGACAATAAAGCTTCACCAAATTTCCTTCGATCCACCATTTTTTTGATTTCGGAGTTTGGCTTCATCACCACGCTTTGCTGCGAAAATGAATAGGCATTTTTACGTAAAATGCTTCTCGCAGATCTCACGGACAATAATCTTATGATCACATAATGTTGTGAAAATAAGTCTTCTTGTCTCATTTTCTGTGTAAATCGCTTGAATGTTTGTAGGAAATTGTTTCCTAGCAAAACGTCGGACTGTATCATGGAAATAGATTGGTGGCGTTTTCACCTTGTACCATACGGGTACCGCCCGCACCTCCGATCACGATTTACGCTTGTTTAATTCCTCTATTAAGAATAAGAATTCTTTTAGAGAAATCTCTTCTGCAATAGCTGGTAAATCTTCTCCAATTTCTTTAGGAAAAATATCCGCTTTAAAGACACATATTCCTATTTCTCCCGAATCAATATAGGCGTAAATATTCGGCCTTGTATTCAGCATATAACATTCCGATAGAAATGTATATGGAGAATGGACTAGTGGTCATCTGATTCTGTATCTTTTATTAGCCATTGTGAACTCCATTCTTTCTTGTAATCTTTCCCAAGGTTTATGATCCTCAAGAAATTCAATTCCTAGTATTAATTGCTCGGGATTTTCCCCCGCTCTTCTTTGAGATAGTCGGCTCAATTTGACCTATCTTCGGCTTCCTTGATACCTTCCAACTATAGGTTGTTGGAGATAATACAGAACATCACAAGGAAAAATATTATCCTTTTGAGTGATGTCGAATATTACTTCAACCTCTCTCCATCCTTCTGGACATTTCAGCTCTCCTACTGTTTTGAAAATATCGGGGATGCGCTGAATCGATTGGTCTCCTTTCTTCCCAAATACTGCTACACACCATTTTGTCCTGCTGGAAAGACATCCTTCTGGGCTCAACTCTGAGACTTCGACTTTTGTTGAAGACTGGTTGATCTTGAATTATCATATCAATCTCCTTTATAGTTGGAGACTCAATGATTTCTGGTAGAACCAACCTGGCAAAGTCCTCAAAGATTCTTGGGACTTCAATAAATTCCTTTCTCAAGAATACTTGAATGATGTGTATTCGAGGGAGCATAGGAAATCTTGTATGTGATCGAGTAAGGCCTATTTCCTTCTTTCATCAAATCGACTCTTTTGAAATCTTGATGAAGGGTTAGGGCCTTATTAAAATCTCGATCTCCCAAATTATATGCAATTCTTGGATAGACATTGAATGCTAATTTTCCTGTATACAAATTTCCTGTAACCGCTCCAAGGCATGAATCCTTGAGATGTGAGATTCGCTTGTCAAAAATAGCAAGATTGAGTGGCGAATCTATTCCTTCCTTGAATGTTGCCTTCATAAGGACTCTTATGTCTCCGATGTGAATCCATGAGAGTGTATTTGCAACTTCTCGTTTAACTCTGCTTTTGATCTCCTGTATTTCTCTAATAGGGACCAACTGCATCTCGATCAGGTTACTGGTAAACTCCATCGGAATGACAAATTCTCCAGTTGTTACCCTGTGAATAATTCGGTGTTTTCTGTTACGAAACCCAATCTTATCCAACGCCTTCTCCATAGCTCCGATAGTAAAACCATCGTATATCTGAAGCTTTGGATCTTCCTTCATAATTCTCATAAGAGTCTTATGAGAAACCGTAGTGTGAGAGAGGAATCCTGACATATCCTCCATATCTGTTGAAGAATTTCTTCTTCACTCTGATTCTGAACTGGATTCACTTCCATCTTCAGAATAGATCTCTTCTTCATAGATGCTTTCATCCGAGGAATATCCTCAAATTGATATACATGTATTAAATCCTGGTAGTAGATGCTTCTTCGATCTCGGGTGTAGCCTCGAACCTCGTCCTCGACTCCTCGTATTTGATTGTCCAGGAAATCATTGAGATATGCCCCCTTGCTCCGCATGTCCAGCAATTACAGTCTTTGAAACTTTCATTAGCTCTGGTGTGAGCTCGTCTGAAAGTTCTCCTTCTGGCGTTCTACTGGTACTTGCTTGATTAGAACCTGATGAAGAGGCTCTACTCCTGCTTGGTGCCAGTCTTTGCCCTGATTTGTAACTTCGGGCTTTTTGTTTTGACTAGAACCTTCTAGGTCTCCATGAAGACCTTTTGCTGTTGCTTCCTTGGCGGTATGGATGGCTTCTCTCCTTCTTCTTCTTATGTCGCCGTGGTTGTCCCCCCACAACTGTTGGGATATCATTGTCCACGCAACATAGAGGAACGGCTTTGTTAATTCCTGTATAGAGCTGCCTGGTAACACCATTCAGATAACTTGGCCTTTAAGAAAGACATTCTTCTGGCCACTGTATGTAATTCTGCTCCATCCTTGTATTCCGTGATAAGCATTTCTCCCCAGGGACTCGGAATCTTTGCAAAGAATAGCTGTGAAGCTTCCTTTTCTCCAATCTTGGATTTCCACCGGTATTCGGTGAACAACTTGATATATTCGTCAATATGACAAATATCATTTAACTCAAGGCTATAAAAGGCTTGTTTATATCTTTTTATTTTCTCATTCTCTAATCCCTCAAAGTAACCTGTGCCGATAAACTAGATTTTGAATAGTTTTGCCATATCATCGACAATTCCTTTTAGTGATTCTCCTGATGTGACCGCGCTCTTCGTACTTGCATCGGTCATATCCCATGCAATCTTTACAGTTCCATCAATACTCATTTCAAGGAGTAAAATGAAGGAATCTTTCGTAAGATCAAGGGTACCTGCTGCAATCCTCATTGCTGATGCCCATTCATCAATAAGGACTTCTCGATTTTTGAAATCTGGGATATCTAGATTTAGCCTCAACCCATATGGATATATCGGATCTAGATGCGATCTTCCATAAGGCGTCTGGTGAATGTTTGGCCTTCTAGGAGGTACTCGAGTTCCTGTTACTGAAAATGTTTCATTCCCTGTGGTGAAATCTCGAACGTGATGCATTCTCTCGTCCTGGGTTCCATGATTTGAACCCGCACTTTATTCGACGTTGGGATTTACTGGTGGAGGTGGTGCAATTGGCGGAATTGGTCTACCATGAGGGTCATAGGTAACCAAAGCTGATCCATCTCCTGCGTTCATCTTTAAGTCTACAATACCTAATCCCGCGAAGGATTCTGCCAGGTCATGTAGATCTTTAAGATTGATCTTCTCCATATCCATCACTTTTAGTTTATGATGGATTTTCCTTTGATGATAGCAATGAGTTTTTCATCATCCGTCATTTTTCGTATAACTTCGGTTGGTTTCCCTTTTTGGTGTAAATAGGGTACTGTCCCAAAATTAATATGTTTCTTTCCTCTAGAAGAACTTGGTCTGTCCTCCAGGTTCTTGACTCGTTTCTCAATATCATGAAGGATTTCAAGAGTTTCCTTCGATATTTCACCATCTTCTCCATCCGTTCGATCCGATGAACTTGTGTTGGTAGATGAATATGGCGGTTGCCATAATTCGCACCACCTTCGATTTCTCTAAGATCTGCTGAGATCTTAGATGTATATGGAAGTATCTCGTTCCATTCTGGTACTCCATCGGGAATCATTGTTCGATGGGAATTCTCATGAACTCGCTTCTTGGCGATTTATCGATCTACATATAAGGTCCGTTTCTTGTCCGTAAACTCATATGATATGTCGCCGCATTTCGCATTGCCTCAAGGCTTCCTTATCGGCTCTCCTCAAGGCGTTCTTGTATCTCATATTGGTGATACCAATATGCGATCTTATCCTGGTGTTCTTCCGCATACATCGTCAAAATTTGACGATATGTCCCGTAAAGTGTACATCTCGGACAATTGTCCGGATCCATATTCTCGGAAATAATTCTCCTCACCAATTGTTAATTACATAAATATAATAAATATAACCAAAAATTCTTAATAAACATGGGCTCTGATACCATTTTGAACACAATACTTAGTCAAATCAGCCATTAGTATGAGAAAGGGTATAATGGGTATTATGAAAATATGAAATAAACCCGGTGGACCAATTTTGCCAAGACTTGAAACTTACTGGACTAAAATTGCTCAAGTGTAAAACTTATAGGACCAATTTTGCAAAAACTTTTAAACTTACAGGACTAATTTTGCAAACTCAATACTTAAAGGACCGAAATTACAAACCGTTCATAGTTACAGGACCAAGTTTGCAATTTACCCGCTATGTAATTGGATTCATGGTATTTATGGTGTTTATTTAGTCCACTTTGTGGTTGGAACTTGGAAGTTTAATTTAGGGGTAAGTGTTACTTTGACAAATTTAGTGTTAGAAATTGGAGAGCATATATTACAATAATTCGCACACACAAGAGAATAGAGGGGAAAACTTATATTATTTTATTATCTCTTTCTTCACTTCTTCAAATGACTCCATAACAAGTATTTATAGGTGATACCCAAGATGAACATACACTTAAGCATGCATCAATATTTTCCATACATTCACCTATCCCCATTCATGCCCAAAACCAAAAGTCACATACATGAATTTTACTTATTCATGCATAGAATATACTAGAACTATTTTACTTCAATGTATCTAGCTAATAATTCAACACTCCCCCTTAAGCTAGATTCATTACTCCAAGAGAAAATCGCAACTTCTTGAAAACATCAAACTTCAAGGGCTTCGTGAAGATATTCGCAATTTGGTCTAGGGACTTCACAAACTCAAGCTTCACTTCTTTCTTGGATATGTGCTCACGAATAAAATGATACTTCGTATCAATGTGTTTGCTTCTGTCATGAAACATTGGGTTCTTCGCCAACGCAATAGCAGACTTATTATCCACATAAATCTCCATCGGATCTTCTTGTGATAAACTAAGCTCCTTCAACAAACTTCTCAACCAAATAGCATGGCAAACACAAGAAGTCGCTGCAACATACTCTGCTTCACAAGTAGAAAGTGCCAAAATCGACTGCTTTTTAGAGTTCCAAGTGAATGCCGAACTTCCCATAAAGAAAACAAACCCGGTTGTACTTTTGCGACTATCAACATCACCAGCCTAATCACTATCACAATAGCCAACAAGCTTGAAATTGTGAGAGGAGGTATAGAAAATTCCATGATCAACTGTACCTTTAATGTACCGAAGTCTTCTTTTGGCAACTTTCAAATGTGATGTAGTAGGAGCCTCCATGTGACGACTTACAATTCCAACACCAAAAAGAATATCCAGTCTCGTACAAGTTAGATACCTCAAGCTTCCAACAAGACTTTTAAAGTATGTGGAATTAATTTTCTCACCATCTTCATGGAAGTACATTTTCACACCACATTCCACGGGGGTACTCACCGACTTGCAATTCTCCATCTCAAACTTCTTGAGAATTTCTTTGGCATATGCTTATTGAGATACAAAAATTACATCATCTTGTTGCTTTACTTCAATCCCAAGATAATAAGACATTAAGCCAATGTCCGTCATCTCAAATTCCTTTGCCATAGCTCTCTTGAAATCAGCAAACATATTTGGATTATCCCTGTAAAAATCAAATCATCCACATACAAACAAACAAGTAGCATATCACCATTTTTGTTCATTTTTACATAGAGAGCATGTTCATGTGGACATTTCGAAAAACAATTTTCTTGGAAATAGCGATCAATTCGGCTATTCCATACACGAGGGGCTTGTTTCAACCCGTAAAGAGCCCTTTCCAATTTCAAGGCTTTACTTCTTGACCATTCACCACATAGCCCGGAGGTTGATCAATGTATACTTCCTACTCCAAAAACCCGTTCAAGAAAGCAGACTTCACGTCTAACTGGTGAATTTTCCAATGATTTTGGGCTGCAAGGGAAATGATCAACCGAATAGTTTCAAGGCGAGCAACGACCGCAGATACCTCATCATAGTCAATGCCAGCTTTCTGCTTATACCCTTTTGCCACTAATCTGGCTTTATATTTTTCTATCTCGCCTTTTCATTTCTTTTTATTTTGTACACCCACTTCACATTGATCGTGTTTTACCTTTAGGTAGTGATGCTAGCTCCCACGTATCATTTTTTTCGATCGCTTTTATTTCTTCATTCATAGCATTTCTCCTTTTTTCATCATGAGCAGCATCATCATAACTCACAGGCTCGGAATCCATAAATAAACAAAAGTGAGTAAAATCACTCAAATTTCTAACTTCTTTGGTGACATCATATATTTCACGCAGGCCTCTAAATTTTCGAGGAACTTCACTTGAACTTGCATCATCAACTTGAGCACTTTGTGGTGGTGGTGTTGATGGTGGTGTAATAGGTTGAATCGGGCCTTCTTCTTCATCATCATCAAAGAATGGACTATATTGTTCATTTTTCTTTTGATCATTCCATTCCCAAACACCTTCTTCATTGAACTCGACATCTCGGCTTATCACAATTTTTCCACTGTTCGGATTGTACAACTTGTAGCCTTTGGAACTTTGATCATAGCCTACGAAGATATATTTTGCACTCTTATCATCAAGTTTGGTTCTTTCCTTAACAGGAACATGCGTGTAGGCTATGCTTCCAAAAACTCGCAAGTGTGAAACAATTGATTTATAGTCATTCCAGGCTTCTTGAGGTGTTTTTCCGTCCACACTTTTAGTGTAACATTTGTTCATTAAGTAGATTGCACAAGAAATAGCTTCGGCCCAAAACTCCTTCGGCATATTTTTGCTTTTCAACATACTCCTAGCCATGTTAAGAATAGTTTGATTCTTTCGCTCGGCTACTCCGTTCTGTTGTGGTGAATATGGAGTTGTCATGGGACAATGAATACCATTTTTCTCACAGAAATTTTTGAATTCATTTGAAGTGAATTCACCACCTCTGTCGGACCGAAGAGCTTTTATTTGGTAACCACTTTGTTTTTCAACCATCGCCTTGAACTTTTTGAATATTTCAAACACTTCTGATTTTTCATTCAAAAATTACACCCAAGTTTTCCGAGAATAGTCATCAATAAAAAGCACGAAGTAATTGTTCTTACCAAGTGATGATGGCTTGATAGGTCCACAAACATCCGAGTGTATCAACTCCAGTGGATGTTGAGCTCTAGACATAGACTCCTTTGGAAAACTCTTTCTAGCTTGCTTCCCATAAAGACATCATTCACAAAGTTGATTTGGATGGTTTATGGAAGGCAATCCTTTCACCATTCTTTGTTTGCTCATCATTTTGAGGCCATCAAAGTTCAAGTGTCCAAGCCTCAAATGCCACATCCAAGATGCATCTTTGAAACAAGATTTTAAGCACATATGGACGTCATTTTGAATGTTTAGCAAAAACATTCTATTCTTCGTCATAGGTACCTTGCCCAACAATCTCCCATTTTCATCTTTCATGGTCAAACTTCTATTTTGCAAGTGTATATCATAATTTTTCTCCAACAATTGTCCCAAACTCAAAATGTTACTTTTCATGGTCGGAACATAAAAGACATTAGAAACAAATTGATGGCTTCCATCTTTTGACCAAATCAAAATTGTACCTTTCCCTTTGACTTGAACTTTTGAAGAATCTCCAAAATTTATATCACCATCGACCGATTCATCAAGTTCCACGAACAAATCTTTCTTTCCACAAATGTGACTACTTGCACCGGAGTCAAGATACCATTGATTCCCCTTCTCATCTTGATTATTTTTGCAAGCAAGAAGCAAAGTGGGGTCTACATCTTCTTTATCATTGCTCTCCACATGATTACTTGTCTCATCTACGTTACTTCTACATTCCCAAGCATAATGACCAAAGCGATGACAATTATAACACTCAATTTCTGATTTGTCATACCTTGGTTGATTTGGCCTATATCCTCCACCTCTTGGGCCTCTACCTCGTCCGCGGCCTCTTCCTTGATTGAAGTTTTGGCTTGTGTCATTATTGTTTGAGGTGTATTTGTCACCTCGTCCACCTCTTCCATGACCTCGACCTCTACCTTGGCCTTGTCTATGAAATCCTCCACGTCCTCGACCTCTTTGGGATGTGCCTTGGTTCGTCTCTTTCTCTTTCAAAGATAGCTTTGCTTTCAAAGCACGTTCCACCGATTCTTGAATCGGTTTTTTCAATCTTTCTTCATGAGCTTGCAAAGATCCGGCAAGTTCATCAACGGTCATGGTGTCCAAGTCTTTCAACTCTTCAATGACAACAACAACATAATTAAATTTTGGATCCAAAGATCTCAAAATTTTGCCAACAATTCGATCATCTTTCATATCATCTCCATATCTCTTCATTTGATTGGTAATAGCCAAAACTCTTGAAATGTAATCCGAAATAGACTCGGAATCCTTCATATGTAGAGATTCAAACTCACCTCTTAATGTTTGAAGACGGACCTTTTTTACTTTGCCAGCTCCTTTAAAAGAGGCTTGAAGAATTTCCCATGCTTGCTTGGAGGTAGTTGCCGCAGCAACTTTCTCGAACATCTTCTCATCCAAACTTTGATGGATGAGTGTGAGCGCCTTTTGGTCTTTCTTCTTGGCGGTTGCATCATCTCCTTCAAGACCTTTCTCCACAGGGTCCCATACTTCATAGGCTCCAAGCAAGGCTTTCATTCTAATACACCAATTACCATAATTTTCTTTGGTGAGTGATGGAACTACAAATGGTGTCCCGTTTGACATTTTTCTTCAAGCTTTGGTCTTCAAACACAAGTGGCTCTGATACCAATTTGTTAGAAATTGGAGAGCATATATTACAAATAATTCACACACACAAGAGAATAGAGGGAAAAACTTATATTATTTTATTATCTCTTTCTTCACTTCTTCAAATGACTCCATAACAAGTATT
Organism: Rehmannia glutinosa; assembly: GCA_016081115.2. Taxonomy (NCBI): domain Eukaryota; kingdom Viridiplantae; phylum Streptophyta; class Magnoliopsida; order Lamiales; family Orobanchaceae; genus Rehmannia; species Rehmannia glutinosa. The sequence continues at coordinate 72,480,266 of CM071931.1, read as the reverse complement.
TATAGGTGATACCCAAGATGAACATACACTTAAGCATGCATCAATATTTAATTTCCATACATTCACCTATCCCCATTCATGCACAAAACCAAAAGTCACATACATGAATTTCACTTATTCATGCATAGAATATACTAGAACTATTTTACTTCAATGTATGTAGCTAATAATTCAACATTTAGGGGTTGTGGTTATATTTTACCCTTTCATTCATAATGGGGTTATAAGTTATAACCATGCTCCGTACAACATAATATGAGGCCAAAATCAATTCAAACTTTTTGGGATTCACAAACTCAATCTCAAATTCAATTTATTTTCTTCTTAACAACATTTTGAGTTCAATATACATTCTTCAATAACTCTTTTCACACACAACTATTGAGTCAAGCAGAGGATCAGCAGTCCCAATTATAGTACCACCATGGCGTTTAATCAGTTCCAGATAATCCAATGCTTTCTCAGTAATCATTTCTCCAGGGACCAATACAGGGATTCCAGGCGGGTAAGGACAAATAAACTCTCCACATATTTCTCCAACACACTCCTTAAATTTCATTTTCATCTTGCTCGCAAAAAATGCCTCTCTGGGACTCAAACTCATGACAGAATTACCGTACGGCGCATTTTCAGCAACAAAAACCTTCTCCTTTTCACACTTTCGTACCGGAAATGTAGTCGATAAGTACTTCAATCCGGACACGAGCCTGCTAACATGCTCCCGCGTTGTTCCCAGGCTAAAAGCTAGCGTAACAGAATTTGTCCCGACAAGTTCTGGAATAATCCCGAGTTTATTATCCAGTATTTCGTTCGCCTGGAAACCCGACAGGCCCAACCGCCACACGCCAACTGTGATCCGCAAAGGGTCCATGCCGGGGAAATCAGGGGACGCTGACAGGTCAAGAACAGAAATCCCTGGAATTTTACTTATCAAGATTTTGGCTTCTTTAGCCAATTTTACAGCTTCGTTGAAAATGGTATTCGGGTTGGTGCTCAATTGGTGCCTGGCGGCGTCCAATGATGCTAAAAGAAGCCAACTCGGGCTGGTGGACTGAAGAGAGTGTAGGCATTTTTGTAGCCTTTCTCTGTCAATCATATCTCCGGATATATGTAGCATTGATGATTGTGAAAAGGAAGATAAAACTTTGTGAGTGGATTGGATGGAAATATCGGCACCCTGATCCAGGGCTGTTTTAGGCATTTCGAGATGAAATTTGAAATGAGCTCCATGAGCCTCGTCGACTATTAGGGGGATTCCTTGAGAATGACATATTTTTGAAATCTCACTTACGTTGCTGCAAATACCATTATATGTAGGAGATGTAATGAAAACTGCTGTCACTTTTCGGCCTTCCATTTTTGATTCTCTAATTGCCGATTTTACCTGTGATGATAATTAACAGGAGTTATTTCGATATTTCGCTGAGCTTGATAAAATATACCTTGGAAAACGATTACCTATATAAGTTTGATTATAGGGTAAATTGCAGTTTTAGTCCTGAAAATAGGGGTGTAGCGAAATTGGTCTGTTTAAATTTTGTTGGATAATGTTATATTTTTATAAAACTCTCGCAATTAGTCCTTAATCTTGCCAAAAATTCAAAATTTACCGAAAAAATTAGAGATTTTCGTCCAAAAATTGGGGATTTTCCCCGCACTTTACCAACAATTACATTAGCCAAAACATTGGTTTTTACCTAGAGATTCAAAAGTAAAAAAAAATTGCATTCACATGCAACTAACATGACATATCACCCAAGCAATTTTTAAGATTTCGCGACTTAAGGACTAAATCCAATAATTTTTAAAAATATAGGGTGGTTTTGTCGGAGTGAATTGAAAAATGACAAATTATGCATACGCCCTTGTAGTTAAAGGTAGAGCCAGCAAAATCAACCCAGTCCAATGATAAGGCTGGAGTACTAGACTGCAATTTCATGATTTACCCCTTTGGCCTGGAGAGACAGCACCGGCCGACCCATTTGACACCTCTAGTTGACTAAAATTGCAATTTACCATGTGATTATATGATCATATATATATGATGCACGTACCTGCGCAGGAGTGACCCCGAGAGCAACATCCCAATCGGCGTTATGTTCAGGAATTATGTATTTCGGGATGGCCCCAGAAAATATCACACCTGTAGTAGCAGAGATATGAGCATTTCGCGGCAAGATAATAGTATCCCCGGGCGAACAAGTAGCCATTACAGCAGCCTGAACGCCACAGCTAGTGCCACCAACGAGAAACCACGTCTCTTTCGCTCCAAATAACTCAGCAGCCAATTTTTTCGCTTCCAAGAGAGGACCTTTAGGACAGAAAAATCTGTCAAGCTCCGGAATTTCGGTGACATCGTGGAGAAATGGCTTTGTGCCGATGAGTCCAGTCAAAGACGACGGTGCGGCTTCACCTCTTTTGTGCCCCGGAAAGTGAAAAGCAACGGTGTTTCTCTCTGCTGAAGCTTTTAGTGCACTTACCAATGGAGGAAGATGAGAACAGTTTGGAATTGTTTTGGGTTTAACGTTAACGATAGTGATCTCATCTGTAAGATGGTTACCGTTTTGTTGAATCCCCATTTTCGTTCCTGCAGAATCAAGTTGTGGTGTTTCTCAGTGATGGAGACGTTCTTTGTGCAAAATTGCAAAATTGGTCCTCTTGGTTTTTAATTAAATTTTTAATTTGATCCTGTATATTTTCAAATTGCTCATTAATTGAGTCTCATTGTCGCAATAATATTGCAAATCCACCGAAAATTGATCACATGTCACTCACACGTAATCCCCTAACACAAAAACTCATGTCGACCAGTCTAGCGGTCCGACCGTTAAACGGATCCGATCCGCGACCCGGTGGCATTTTCGTAATACTAGCAGTGGTGTTTAAGTAGTTTTCAGGGACCACATGTATTAACAATCCTTATGAAAAGTATTAGCCGTCCTTCTAAAACGTATTAGCAGTTCTTCTGAAATATATTAGTAGTTCAATGGAGAGCATTTTAGTATTTCTCCTGAATATACTCCCGAAATGTATGAGTCCCTCAAAAAAGTATTAGTAGTTCCTCGAAAAAGTATTAGTAGTTCCATGTAGAGTATTTTAGTAGTTTCCCAGAATATAATTAAATTTTTCTCCCGAAATGTATACGTATTAGTTGTCCCTCGGAAAAGTATTTATAGTTTCTCGAAAAAGTATTAGTAGTTCCCTGGAGAGTATTTTAGTAATTTCCTTGAATATAATTAAATTTTTCTCCCGAAATGTATTAACTATCCCTCGGAAAAGTATTAGTAGTTTCTCAAAAAAGTATTAGTAATTTTCTAGAGAGTATTTTAGTAGTGCTCCTGCAAAGTATTAGTTTTTCTTATAAAATGTATTAGCTTGTCCACTGAAAAGTAATACATGTTGAAGTAAAAATATTACATTTTTAAGTTAATAATATTACAAAATTACCACTATTTAAGTCATATTAATCCACATTTTCCTCATCTACATCATTAGCATGGTTTGAATAATATTAATATTATTCAGCTTGCAAACACCCACTGTTGCTTTTAGGAGTGTTAATTTAGGACTCGATACGCAAATTTTACACGAACCTAACACGAAATTAATGGGTATGAGTCCAGGCTTCGTGAGTCCGGGTCGAAATTGGGTCGAACCCGAATAACCTGCCAATTAAACAAATCGGGTTAAATCAATATACTATGACCCATTTAACCCATCTAACCCGTTTGTGAATTTAAAAGAAAATTAATTAAATAATTAATTGTAAGAAAAAACAACAAACAAGATATATCTTTAAAACTCAAATGATAAAACCTCTTTGATTATGTATTTTTTATTATTATGCATGTCTTTTTGAATATTATCCTCAAAATATGATTAATATGTTATGTTATTTGTGCAATTATGTTATTTCTTTTTGTATGTTGTGAATTGTGATATTTTTTATTGATCGAATAGTGTATGATAGTGATTGATTTTTTTAAAAAATAAATTTATTCAGTTAAAATTATTAAATATATATAAAAATAATTTTATTAGACGGGTTAAGCGGGTCGGGTCCGGGTTACCTGTGAAATAAGCAGGTCGGGTCCAGGTTCAAGATTCTAACACGAATAATTAAACAGGTCGGGTCCGAATCGGCTGTTTCTGACACGCGAACCTGTGAACCCGGACCCACAAATCCGGACTCAACCCAAATTGACACCCCTAATTGCTCTTCACTAGAGCAATCATCTTTCACTAAATCACATATCTCCTCTTCAACAATGACTGAGTTTGTGATTGGTGACTACTTTATGACAGAAATTTGAAGGATTATCATATTTGGGTTCCTTAGCTAGGAAGAATGGATATTGAGAGCTTTGTATTTACCCACATATCCATCTCCAACACAATCTTCCGAAACTCGTAATTTCTTTATCTCAATATTCAGATAAAGAAACTTCACTTGATATCACCCAGAAGAAGAGAAAATATATACTAAAAAAGTCTCCATGTCGTCAAGTCAGTTAACTCTTATTTCTGTTTAAGAGTTGGGAGATTGAGCATTGCAGTGTGTCTAGGGCATAGCCGAGAAGAAGATTTATGTAATTTTTGTGTGTTGTTTTTTAGTGGGTTGGGTCGGATCCATTGTTGGGCCTGAATCTGGGTTGGCTAATGGGGCTTCGTCTGATGGATTAGATCCGTCAGACCGTCTGACAGGAGACCAATCCATCCCCTAAAATTGGGGATTTTTTTTATTTTCGACTATTTTTTAGTGACATGGCAAACAAATGAACAATAGTCCTACTTTTGAGATATGAATGATGTGGCCAATGCTCCAAAAAGTGTTAGGCGTTGATCGGGCAACGGGCGGTGGCCTAGCGCGCCTAGACGAGGACTTGAAAATATATCCAATTTTATGTATAATTCTCATAATACATAATTATAAAGTGTATAAATGATACTTAAACTTCCTTTTTTTTTTTGAGAAAATATAATATTTAAACTTTACGTAATTCAACAATAATCCAATAAGATTTATAAATCATCAAAATCTAATACTTTAACAAATACTGCAATGATTCGTATAATATCAAATTATCAATTGGAAGATTTTCAGACCCTCAAATTTTGATTCTTTTTTCTATTAAGAAAATTATATATATTTAGTTTCACTTCCACTTAACTTTGGAGCCGTCGGTTCTACTTTCATTGTCAGAATCTTTTTGTTAGGATTTCAGGAAAAAAATACATCTAAGCACCGCCTAGGCTGACAGACTAGCCAAAAATCTAGAGTTCTGGTGTCTCCTTAACGCCTAGGAGGATTGTTAGAACACTGGATGTGGCCCATGTGGGTTATTAATTCTCTTTCATGTCACCCAAAAAATAGTTGGAAATAACAATTTCCAGTGGTTTTGAAATATTTTGGCGACATGACAATAGACTCAAAGTGAGCAATTTTAAAACTTACGGGATCAAACTAATATTTTAAAATGAATAGGACGGCCAAGTTTGACACCCCCAAGTTATAGGAACAATTTTGCCTTTCTCCCAAAGTAAACTAAAATTTTATGCAATGGAAACCACAACTAACGTACCGGTTCCATGCATGCAACATATATGGCAAGTAAATTCATTCACCTGAATTAACTTCTATGATTTCTAGGCAAAATGGTGTGAGATTAATAAATCAATAATTGAATAAATTAACAATTTTACATAGTTGATGCGCTACGTGGTGAAGTGCAAACCACTGTAAAATAAAGATTTCTAATTTTATTTAGCAACATTAAATTAAATTGCCAAAAAGAACGATATTAGAAATAATAGTTCAAATATAGAATAGTTCGACTTTATATATAGAGTAGTAAATCAAAGAGGAGTAATATACATAAAGTTTTTATTGATAAGACTAATTTAATTTCATGTAACGATATAGTTAAATGAAATAAAACCTGATCAACTCGATCGATGTGGCGAAGTTATTTCCTTTGCCTTTGGTTTGAGATCCAATTGCCACTCAAACTCTGATTTTTCTGTTTCTCCCAAAATATTAATTTATAGCACTTGGTACTCATGAGTTATACGCCTTTGAAATTAATTAGGTTGGTGCTAACAAACTCAGGTGAACTATTAATTAATTAGGTTCCATAATTTTTTTTGACAAGAAAAATAATTTTATTAATTAATTCAAACGAGTTGAGCAATACATCGATAGATGACAGAAAAAAATCTGTTAAAAACCATAAAAGATAAAACTATGAAAAATTTCACAGCATCTAGGTTAATAACAAAGTTCGGCTTAAAGCCTATAACTTTGAAAATTCTATAATGTCTATATGTAGATTCCAGGGGCGTCGCTAGCCGGTTCTAGTACCCCTAGCTCAAAAAAAATTTCCCCCTAGCTCAACTATTTTTTTCCCATTAAAAACACATATAATTTTTTTTTTATTTTTTTTTTACCTTATAAAAATGACAAAAAAAAAATTTAGGGGGGCAGGGAGCCCACCCTACATCCGCCCCTGGTAGATTCCAAATCTGCAACATGTTGAATACCACAATATGATTTCTCTCTGTCGGATCGAAAATTTGTTCGTCTGAATTGCCCGCACACAAAAAAACACCGCATCAAGATGGCTACAAACCAAATGTCGCACCAGATAGCGTAATAACAAACAAGAAAAAATAAATCAGATCTACGTCGATAAACCACTTATTTAGAAAATAAAAAAAATGATGTATAGATGGGGTGATTTGAGGCCAAAAATTACCATTTAACAATGAAAGACAAGAAAGAGAAGCAAAAAGAGAGTTTCAGAAGAAGAAAAAAAAAAAAAAAGAGGCTAGGGTTTTTAGGATAGAGAATATTAGGTTCCATAATGCTAGATTCAGCTATCTGAATTCAGAATGAAGTTAACTGGATGAATAATATAGCTTATTGATTTCATACATGTCATAAATGTAATTTAATTCTTGATACTATTTTTCTTGCATTAAATATCAAATCTTGATGTTACCAGAGTTGTAAGGTATACAGAAAATAGCACAACCAAACCCTTTTATTTTCTTAGGGGAAATAATCTACTCTATTTTTATTAATCTCCAATTATAAATATAGCTAGGCTTTTCTGATAATATTTAGTACGTAAGCTACTATATATTATTGCTATTGAGCAGCGCCCAGATATTTGGACGCTGGAGGTGATCTTGTTGTACATGGGATACGAATATAATATTTTGGATTCATGAATTTGGAGTTAAATATTTGAGGCGGTATTTTTTTTTTAGCCATTCCCAATAAAACCAAGATGTTTTTTAGCCATTTTTTCAAACACATTTTTTTTTAGCCATTTTAGGGTGTAAAATGACATTCATACCCTTCTAGCATGTTTGTTTGATATTTGGGTTATTTCTCTCAATGTGTGATATATAACTGGGTATGCTGTAATTCGAATTCGAGTCAATGTGACTCGAATTCGAGTCACAATAACTCGAACATGACTCGAAAAAAATAATTTTTTTTAAAAAAAATCGAGTCACACATGACTCGAATTGATTCTTGTGACTCGAACAAGAACTCAATTCGAGTCATGTGTGACTTTCAAACAAAAAAAAAATTAAAAAAAGTTTTTTAAAAAAAAATCGAGTCAAGATGATGACTCGAATTCGAGTCATGTGTGACTCCAAACAAAAAAATTAAATTTTTTTTTTTTAAAAAAAAAAAAAAAATCGAGTCACTATGACTCGAAGGTCATTGTGACTCGAATTCGAGTTACAACATGACTTCGATTTTCGAGTCACTCGATGTGTGATATATAACATAAAGTTCGTTATTATAACCAAAGGTTTGTGTGGCATAGTGGAGTTTGTCCAATGTTTCCTCACTACCATGACCTAATAGTGAGGAAACATTGGATAAACCACTACGCCACACAAACCTTTTGGTTATAATAACGAACTTTATGTTATATATCACACATTGAGTGACTGACTCGAAATCGAGTCATGTTGTAACTTCAATTGAAATAATGACTTCAGATTCGAAATCATCAGAATCAATTCGAGTCATAGTGACTCAAATTGAGTTAAAGTGACTCGAATTCGAGTTACATTATACCCAGTTTTTTTTTTCAAAAACTTTGAATTTACATAACTTTTTCGTTTTAAATCCGTTTTGCATGTATAATATATCAAATTAATCCTCTTTTCGATATCTATAATTCAACACCCATATTGCATATTTAAAAATGAAAACTACAGGTTCGATTTCTTAAAAAATGAGTAAGAAGATACATAGAGAAATAACTCAAATATCAAACTAACTTGCTAGAAGGGTATGGATGTCATTTTACACCCCAAAATGGCTAAAAAAGATGTGTCTACAAAACATGGCTATTTTTAATCTTTACATTTTCTAAATGGCTATTTTGTACCATTACCACTAAATATTTTAAATACATAATAACAAATTTATCGATGCGGTTTAGATGAAGTCATCTTATAATGTCAAATCCTTAGAAACTATTTTTGGAGTTATTTTGGGGATTTCAGATTCAAGCAGATGGAGTCATTTGAAATTATTCCCCCGAATCATCTCCCAAAATCCAATTTCTCTCTCGTCTAATTACAGCCATACTATAGTTATCATTTAATCCACTTACATTTTAAAATTTTCAAATTTTAGTAATGTATAGTTTTTTTAATTTTAATAGGAGATCTTTTTTTTGAAAACGAAAAGGAGAAATAAGATTCCTGAAAAGAGAGGGGGATGAGATTCAAACATGAGTCTGCTTGCCCAATAACACACCTTTTGATTACTAGGTTTGCATTTGAACACGTTGTTCCTATATTTTATGGGGTCCGGACGTCCGGTGCAGGAAAAAAAGAGGCCCTCTCTATTCATATAAAAAAATTAAAATAATTAATTAATCAATGGTATGAAAATAGTTTCATAGATCATAACGCAAAATAAATATGAAATGAAGAAATATTGTAATTTATTTTCAATGTTTCCAGCTTTATTAAAATGATGTAAAATAATGAAATATTATATTTTAATTTTATTTTTTTTCAATTTCATTAAAATAATGATACATAAGAGATACTTCAATATCATTACAAAGTCGGGCAAATTGGTTCATCATTTTCTCTACAAAGGAGGAGGGAGCCAATGACCTCAAAATCGATAAGGTGTTTCTAAATCCTCTTCTCATTCTACTTGTTAATTATGTCGATTAAATTCTTAACATGGAATGTAAGGGGTATTGCTAATCCGGGTAGTCAGCGTTATTTGCACGCGTTAATTACTCGTTATAAATTGCCTTTTGTTGCACTTTTAGTACCTATGACCTCTCCGGATTTTAGTTTCTATTGTCGCAGATTTGGCTTTGATCATGGCTTATTTAATTGCTCTAATCATATTTGGATTATGTATGCTGCTCATTTGCATTTTGACATTCTTGTTGATCATGCGCAATTGTTGCATTGTAGGTTGACATATGCTTTATTGTCTCAGCCTATCTATTTGACTTTTGTGTATGCTAAATGTAATAGAGTAGCTAGATACGATTTGTGGGATAACTTGCGTGAGATTGCGATTAGTATGGAGGGGTTACCTTGGCTTGTTAGTGGTGACTTTAACATTTTATTGCATGATCACGAGAGGGTAGGTGGTACTTCTGATAGGTCAGATGAGATGCTTGACTTTGCCTACATGATTGCGGACTGCGAATTATTTGATGCGGGGTGTGAGGGGCCTATCTTTACTTGGGCTAGAGGTGGGCTTCAGGAGAGACTTGATAGGGCTTTGTATAATGAACACTGGGATGATGTGTTTACTTCTTCTGTTGTTACGCATTTATCTCGTGTTCGCTCTGACCATGTTCCTTTACTCATATCTTGTCAATTTTTATCGCATGTGCCTCGTTCTTCTTTTCAATTTCAGCATATGTGGATACGTCACCATACGTTTTTGCAGGTAGTCAAAGAAGCAAGGGGGCCTCCCACTGGTTGTTTTGGGATGAGGAACTTGCAGCACAAATTGAACAGGGCCAAGCACAGACTCAAGAGTTGGAATTACCGGACATTTGGTAATGTTCTTGATTAGGTTAAATTGCGGATGATGCGATTGTTGTGGCTCAGTCAAGCGTCGACAATGATCCTTCTCCGATTCATCGGTCTGAGCCACATCGCTGTGTGGCTGAGTATGAGCTACGTTTAAAAATGGAGGAGGATTTTTGGCGCCAGAAAGCTGCAGTTAAGTGGGCAGTTGAGGGGAAGCGCAATACTAAGTTCTTCCATAGGTTTGTTAAACGGAAGAGGTGACGCGCTAGGATCCACTCGATTGATGATGATGGGTGATGATCACACATGATTCTGAGATTCGAAAGTGGGCTGTCCAGTTTTTTCAGTCCCTAATGACTTCTGACTTGGAGTATCTGACCACTCATGTCGATGAGTTCTTCCCTCGGCTTCCTGATTCCGTTGATTTGGAGGGACTTTGTGCTATGCCGACGGCCCAGGAGGTCCATGATGCGGTTTTTGGGATTGATTCGTCTAGTGTTTCAGAGCCTGATGGATTTTCATCGTTGTTCTTTCAACATTGTTGGGATTTCATCAGACCAGATATTAAGGATGCCGTGATTGATTTCTTCTCGGGAAATCTCATGCCGTCTACGTTCATAGCTACCTCTATAGTTCTCATCCCGAAGGTTCCTCACCCTTGGAAGTGGACTGAGTTTCGGCCGATTAGCTTGTGCAACGTGACGAATAAGATTATCTCGAAGATTATGAATGTGTGGTTGGTCTCGATTCTGCCACTGATTATTTCACCGAATCAGAGTGGCTTCACCCCCAGACGTGTTATCTCAGATAACATTTTGCTTGTGCAGAGCTTATCCATAATATCAACTCCGCCACGGAGGTTCCTAATGTGGTGATGAAGTGGATATGGCTAAAACTTATGATAGGGTGCGAAGGATTTCTTGTATCTTTGCCATGATTCATATGGGCTTCCCGTTTGGTGGATTGATATGATAGGCGGTTGTATTGAGCATTGCGGCTTCTGCTGTTACGTTAATGGTAGCCCTTTCGGATATTTTCCTTCGACTCGAGGACCGCGGTAGGGGAATCCTCTATCTCCTACATTGTTTGTTCTGGCAGTGGAGTATTTATCCCGAGGATTAGATTCCATCATTAGACGGCACCAGCATATGATTTATCGGACACGGCGGGGTTTTCCGGTGATGCATTTGGCTTATCCTGATGATGTGGTTATCTTCACTTATGGCCTGAGGATGGTCTTGTTACGCTTAGACACTTTCTGGAGCACTATTCTGCTACTTCTGGTCAACTGGTTAGTGTTCAGAAGAGCAAATTCTTTCTGGCCCCACGATACGTTGACGGATGGGAGCACATGGTGCATGAGCTGACAGGCTTCGTCCGCGATGACTTGCCGATGACTTATTTGGGTGTCTCTTTGTTTAAGGGGAAAATGACGAAAGAGCTTTTGCTCCCAGTGATTCAGAGGATGTTGGATAGAGTTCTTTGGGTGGTCGACGTCGGTATCTCGTCCTTTGGTGGTAGGCTCGCTCTTATTCGGAGCACGCTAATGGCCACTCCATTGCATATTCTTCAGGTCATGCAGCCGCCAAAGATAGTTCTACATCAGTTGAAGCAGATCATGGTTAGATTCTTCTAGGGATCCTATGCGGGACAGAAGAAGACTCATTGGATCAGTTGGGATAGTATCTGCCATCCTATTTTTGAGGGTGGTTTGGGGTTACGCCGACTTTCAGATATTGCTGACGCCTTCAGTTACAAGTTGTGGTGGAGGTTACGCGAGGGCCATTCATTTTGGGCTCGATTCTTGATCGCAAGTATTGTTACAATGGGCTTCTGTCTCCTGTAGAGCCACTTGTAACACATAATGATAGTCATTAGTGGAGCGATTGAGCCGAGTCGGTATTCGTGCCCAAGAGCGGATTTTCCGTCTATCGCGCGTGTGGTAGCGGGTCGGTTTCTCGGATGATATTTAGTTTGGGCATAGGCCGCCTCCGGATTATTGTTTGGATCGGCCGTTGGGACATATGACATGGTGGATTGGTTCATTCGTGATGGTGTGTGGGATCGGGATAAACTGTATTAGGTCTTGGTCTTCAGATGTGGGCTTCCTGCGAGTCTCATTGAGGATATCATGCGGTGGATGCTTACCTCTCATGGTGGGTTTTCGATGTCTTCTCGCTGGGATTCTATCCCGGAAGATATCCTCGAACCTTCTGCGGTGCCATTTGGAACGATGCTCTCATTCCTACTATTTCTATTTTCCTTTGGCGTCTCTCCTTCGTAATCGTCTCCTGTGGATATCAAGCTTCGTGCACGTGGCACTTCCCTTGCTTCACGTTGCCGTTGTTGCTTGCATAATACACATTATTCTCCTCAGGTTGAATCCATCCCTCACCTCTTTTTGATGAATGATATTGTTCAGTCCGTGTGGAATCACTTTGTTCCTTGGTTTGACACTACACTTCCATACACCACTGATATGATATTGTTCCTCACATTTTGGAGGAATCGCACACACATATCACTCACGAGGCACTTGAGTTTCCTAGTTCCTTGCTTGATTTTATGGTTTGTCTGGACGGAAAGGAATATTGTCAAGCATCAACACCTTCCTTTCTTGGCATCTCACATTATTTGGCGGTGGAGCGGTATCTCGGATTCTTGTTTCAGTCGGCGTTTGAGCCCCTCGGATTGGTTAGTGCCTGGATGCTTCCCTACAAAGTGAGTTTTTGCGGGGAGTGATCCACCACAGGTTCCACGCAGGCCGAGGATGGTGATTTGGCGAACACCTCAGTCTCCTCAGATCAAGTTGAACACGGATAGTTCGTTTGATCGAGACACATTGATAGTTGGTGGCGGGGGATTGATACGAGATCATTCGGGCAAACTCATGCTTTGGCGTTTCATAATTTATTCCGGGCGGTGTCTAGCTTTCATGCCGAGCTACTAGCATCGAGATGGGATCGCAGCATGCCCGAAGCGCTTTTCATTGCGATTTGGATCGAGTTGGACGCAATGGCGTGGTCACCACGATCACATCCGTTGTCTTGGCTCTTGCAAAGTTAAGCATGCACTTTGTCGCATTCGGAACATCTTTGAGGACCTTCGATTTCGATTTCCCATATACACGAGAGAGGGAATCGACCACAGATCATCTAGCGGAGGTGGGAGTCGCCCTTGCGATCATATTGTTTATGAGGGCACGACTTCTCACCACCTTCTAGCGCTCATTCGGATGGACCACCGGGATATCCGAGCTTTAGATTTTGATTGCGCATTAGTTCTCCTTGTATTTTTAGATATCTCATTATGATAGTGTGTATAGATGTCGTAGTGATATGTTTCTTGCTTTTTGATTTTCTCCCCGTAATGGGACATGAAATTGCATGATACTTTGATTATTTGATCTATAGGTAGGGGATCACGCATCAATCCCCACCCCTCGGGGTGTTATTTTGCTTAGGCAAAAAAATACTTCAATATCATTACATCATAGATTTAAAAAAAAAAAAAAAAAGAATAAAAGAACAAAAAGAAATTTCAAGAAAAAAATAAAAGAGTTTATTTTAGATTGAAGAGAATGAAACCGTATTTAATAAAAGAAAAATATAGATAAGATTTTTGTTAATAGTGAAAAATCAAACAACTAAATCCAAATATATCTCAAGTTTAAGAAGAAATTAATCTAAATAAAATAGTATATATAGACATTGAAAAGATAACGAAACACAAAATAGAATAGAAATTGATATAACACATGTTAATACACATGCTAATAGTTAAAATATATGGAACAATTAAAAACTAAAATTCATGCTAATGGTGAAAATAGAACAAATATTATTTATTCTGTCTTTGTTTTCTGTTTTTGGGTGGTTTCTTTGGAGTTAAAATGCTGTATTGAAAAGGAGCTTAAAAGAAAAAGGAAATAAAGACTTTCTGCAAATGACATTCGTAACCATAATCTCACGGAGTGTGAGGACTGAGGAGGGCCATAACCATTCCAGGGGCACATTGACTAATAAAATTCGCAGTCTTTGTTTTAAATAAAATTAAAAAGAATTGAAAAAACAGAGACCCAATTTGCTGCAGATGGCACTTGAAACTACGGCTGCAATCGAACGGAACCGAGCCGAACTTTGAAGAGTTTGCATCTGGCTCGTTTATTATCGAGTCGAACTCGAGCCTGAATTTATCGAACATATTGATGGCTCACGAACTTTTTCGAGCCTAAACGAGCTTAGTAAATATATCAATTATAAATTAAATTATTCTTTAATTTATTGCAAAAATAAAATTATATATATAAAAAACACATAATATATTTATTAAAATCTATGATTTTATTCTAACAAACAAATTTATTCAAATATTTTTATATTTATCATAAGGTAACATATAAAATTTAAAATTGAAGTCAAATTATTAGTTTAATTTATACGAGCTTACTAACAAACCTACTCACGAACTTACTAACGAGAATGTTCACGAGCTAACGAACCAAATATTTTTGTGTTTGAGTTTGGTTCATTTATTTTAACGAGTCTCATTAAATGAACTCGAACGAGCTTTATTGAATCGAGCTCAATAATTTACGAGCGGTTTGGTTCATTTGCGGCCCCTACCGCGTCCTCAGGAATGAGAGGTCGGAGGAGAACCAAAACCAATCCGCTGAGCCACTCAATGAACAATATAATCATACTTAATCATAAAATCTTATTCAATCCCATTAGAAAAGGCAAATGCATCCTAAATATATCCTATATCATATAAGCCGCGCCATAGGCTAATAAGGTCCCTTTACCCTTGTGAGTTAAGAAATGTCTTATTACAGTAAGTGCATGCTTTTTAGATTTAGACATGAGAACATAGCAAGTGTATACCTACAAACTTTGGCATGCTACAAAGACTATTCCACCACACATCAAAATGAGGGAGCGCCGCAATCTGAAGCTCATTGTATGTCAGTATGTGTGTGTAGTTAGTTAAACATAGGATGGGAAAAATAATTATAAATAGTATTTTAGAGGTACAGAAAAATGAATACTTCTTTTTTTTTTTTAATTCAATTTCCATGTTTACGGCTGATTATGTCTGATGACAGTAGCTTCGATCTCTCATCGTCGTCATCAATGTAAACCGCGGGATGTGCACGGACTGACCAATAGTTTTGGTGGGGTCTGCTGACGTGAACAAGTATATTCGACCACATGGATACTATTTAGTATGAGTTCCTACCAAGTTCTTCACAAGTTCGCATAGTCAGCTATGACTTTCATCGCTTCCACCAATAAAAAAACGCAGATGTACACAGATTGACCAGTGTTTTTGATGGGTCTGTTGATGTGAACAAGTATATTCGACCATACAGATGTTATTATGTTTTTGGTGGGTTATGCTGGCGTGAACAAGTATATTTGACAACAGTTTAAGTTCCTTGTGGTGACCAGTGAGCTAAGCCCAAACAAGCTTTTGTTGGAAATTGGTTTTAATAAAATGGGGATTGACCCAATTTTGACCAATTATATAAGTGAGATCATTTATTAGTTCTGCAAATTGAATGATATAATCGTAATCTACACCGCGGGTAGATAAATTTAGCATCTTGAATTTCTCAAAACCAATTTCGGGTTAATGAGAAATTAATGCGTAAAGTTAGTAGCTTAAATTACTTTTATGTATAGAATATAAAAGGGTGGGAATGTGGGAAGGCATATCCCACATGGAAAGCATATTAAATGCTTTACTTGTTTATATAGAGCTTCACCACTAATAAGAAGTAATCATGTGGAGCTCCTTATGGTACATTCTAGTGGATCAAGTCAATTTTGACTAGCCTTTGACTAGCTCAAATAGCACCGCACCGTCCAAGCTGGAGTTGGGCCTGCGCACGTCGCACCTCGTATTGGGTACTTTAGAGGCGCACTTTGTACTTCGCACTTACACATCATTGTGAGGAGCCTTAAAGTTTTGAAAAACCGAATCAGTGTTCAGTATAGTGGCTTGGTGATGTGGCAGGATAACTCAGGTGGCAGTGACTTGGCAGAGTCGTTCGGATGAAGACACGTGGCATGTAGTGGCACTAATTGGACGCGCTTGTTCAATGACAGGGCACCATGATTGGACACAACTATTCAGTCTACAGGGGTGCGTGTCAATGGATGTGTACCTTCGGTTGGATGCAATCGGGACCATTAGATCGCGGTTGTTGATCACAAGGCGCGATCTGACAATCCTGGTCAATTCGAACCAGGGGTACATGGATAATGGTTGTTCCAGACATATGACAGGGAACAAAAGAAAACTATCAAAATTTAAGGAAATCAAAGGTGCAAAATTCATATTTGGAGGAAATGAAGCTCCAGGAGAAATCAAAGGCACAGGATCCATAAAGAAGAATGGTCTGGAGATCACAAATGTTGCATATGTTGAAGGTCTCAATTTCAATCTACTTAGCATCAGCCAACTTTGTGCTAAAGGCTACAATGTGGGATTCAATATGGGAGTATGCCAGATCAATGATGCTGAATCAAATGAGATTGTGTTACAAGGAACAAGACAGAAAAACATGTATGTAGTGGATTGGTCAACTGCTACACCTAGCACATATCTGCTACCAAAGAGTACAGCCGAATCCAGTTGGTTGTGGCACAGGAAGCTGAGTCACTTGAACTTCAAGACAATCAACAAGCTTGCAAAGAGTCATCTTGTGGAAGGATTGCACGACTCGAAGATACAAGAAAGAAAGTATCTATGATGCATGTCAGATGGGAAAGCAAATCAAATCATCATTCAAAATAAGCCAAGTCATTCTTCAACTAGGATATTTACATTTGTTGCATATGGACTTATTTGGTCCTATTGAGCCAGCTAGCATCAGTGGAAAGAAATACACCTTAGTGGTGGTGGATGATTATTCAAGATATACATGAACAATTTTCATGTGTAAAAAGAAAAAAACATTGTAGAGATTACATCAGCTGATGAGAAGAGTTCAAAATGAGAAGAGTCAAACCATTATAAAGATAAATCTAACAGGGGAACTGAGTTTGTCAATGGGATTATAACTCAGTGTTGTGTTGAAAATGGTATTATTCATGAGTTATCAGCTGCAAGGACTCCACAAACAGAATGGAGTAGCCGAAAAAGAAAAAACATGAACTCTCAAGGAAGCTGCAAGGACTATGTTAGCTGAAGCTAGATTGCCTAAGAGATTTTGGGTTGAATCCATAAATACAGCATTCTAGACTCAGAATAGATGCATGATCAATAGGTAATTAACCAAGACTCCCTATGAGATTTGGACAGTGAGAAAGCCAAATGTTGGATATTTTAAGATATTTGGATGTAAGTGCTTCATCCACAACAATGGCAAGGATAAATTAAAGGCTTTTGATGTTAAAGATGATGAAGGTATCTTTTTGGGATACTCGTTGAGAGTAAAGCCTATAGAGTGCTAAATAAGAGGACTATGGTCACGAAAGGAAGATAGGATGAGAGCTTAAGATGAAGAGAAGAAGAAGGAAGCTAGGAGGCGTTGAAGACGGTTGTGACCCCTTCATGTATTTTACTTAATTGTAAATACATACATGTAAGTATTTTGTAATCTCATAATGCTCTGATACTCATTTGTAACTTCGTTCTGATACCAGTTGTTGGACCTCAAGTGCTTTCTGGATTGACTACTGTCCCCACAAATCAACACGAGTCTTTTTAAGCACATTTTGTCCTCACTCACGTGCACCCTGAAAAACTTCCTGGGGGTCACCCATTCCATATCTACTCTAGGTCAAGCACGCTTAACCTTAGAGTTTCTATATAATGAGCACCGAAAAACAAGATGCATATGTTGGTATAGGTAGTCAATATCAAATCATTTAAGCTCTACTTTAACCTTGCGCCTCTTTTAAAGTCCATTGCAGTGCAATGCTTATAAAGTCCATTGCGGGCAATCTTTGGACCAAATCCCAACAAATACTATTGAAAAAGCACTTTTTGAATGGCAAGAGTTCTATAGTATCCTACTTTCGCAACCTCATACCTTAAGATCAACTCTCGGTGTTCATATTCGAAGGCGCACGACTACCCCATATCAATACAAAAGTAGGATATAAATGTGTGGCTATCGGTGTTTTACAGAAAGGAAAATGGACGATTGTGCGACCTACTAGATCGTCAATTCTCAAGGGAACGATTTGGCTATCCGGGCAAATCGCTAGGAAGATCTTAATACTCCGATGGTAGTTGTCTTGATGGGAATCCCAAAGATGCAATTGATTGATAGTAATATGGGAATCAAGAAGCAACATTCAATAAGATGACAAGGATATGGTCCAACTCCTCAATAACGAGAATTTGAATCGAATGGGAGACAAACACTATAGCCGAAGACATCTTTTTATTTTGTTATCTTTTCGATTCTTGTGTTTTTGAAATTTGTGAACCACAGAGATTAACCCCTGTAAAAAGGTGGCTCCATTGGTGTTGAATTATGATTGGGATTTAGAATTGAATTGGGATAACCGATTCCCTCTTGGCTTAGTTTATAGTCGGGTAGGCTCATAACAAGTTTGCTACGAGTTTTCGTTGTATATTGGACCAAATTTGAGTTATTAATTTATAAAAACTATCATTTGAGAGGAAAAAAAATCGACCCAATTGAGGTGTTTCAAATCGATATGGCAACATAGATCGAATTAAGCTCATGACCAAAGATTTTTGTTCCATTTCTCTATTTCACTTTATATTTTATTGCATCGGATAAATAACATGTGTATAAGATGATGTCACAATTGTACGGATGTATTCATCAAATATACGAAATAAGGAATAGAATAGAAAAGGTAGAACAAGATATCCGAGAGAACAACAAGTGGTATCACCGTACTACTTCAAGAAGCTTAAAAAGAGCAAGTTCGAGTACCTGGAAAATCATTGGTCGTGAATCCCGATAAATATTTTTCTCCTCGACCTTTTCTTTTTGTTTTTTTTTGGGGAAAAATTGCAACTAAAATGGAGTTCCTCCCCCCCTTTTTTCCTTTTTGGATACGGTTAAAATATTTGGGATTGGCATCCAAGATGTGGGTAAAACATAAGCGCTTAATTTTTCTGGACAAAGTTAAAAATTTATAGATATATCAAATTCTAAAGATCCAGGGATATATCTAGGGATTACAATCGGACCAAATTGAGTCGAGTTTTTGAGAGTTTGAGTTTGCCTCGTTTATTATCAAGTTGAACTCGAACTTGAATTTATTGAATATATTGATGGCTCGCGAACTTCTTCGACCTTAATCTAAATTTCTAAACGAGGTTAGTAAATATCAATTATAAATTAAACTATTCTTCAAATTTTACAAAAATAAAATAATATATTTCTAAAAAGCATAATATATCTCTTAAAACCTAGAACTTTACTCAAACAAATAAGTTTATTTAAATATTTTTAAATTTAATATAAATAAAAGTATAAAAATTAAAATCGAGTCAAACTATTAATTTATACGAGCTTATAAAGGAGTCTGCTCATGAGCTAGTGAGACGAATATCTCTAATCTTGAGTCTGGTTCATTTATTTTAACAAACCTCATTAAACGAATTCAAACGAGTTTTTATCGAGTTGAACTCTAAATAGCTCACGAGCGGCCTGTTCATTTGCGGCGCTAGATATATTCTTTGTAAAGCATTCGAGATGTCATTTAATATGTTTAACTTATTTTGGTAATATCAAAACAAGAACGAGGCAGTTTTCTTGGTCTAACGGTTAGACGGATCCAACCTAACGGATCAATCTGGTCCCATGAATTCAGCAACCCAGCGAAATGTCTAATATTTTTGAGGTGATCTACTAATACTTTTCAGTTGGACTACTAATTTTTCATTATAAAAATTAATATTTTTAGATGAATTACTAAAAATCTTTCAGGAAAAAATTAATATTTTTTAGTGGAACTATTAATAAGTTTTACGAACGACTAATACTTTTGACGAAAAAAACTACTACTTTTTAGAAGAAGATCTTTAACACTTTTCATAGCGATCGCTAATACCGGTCTTTGGATTTAAAAAACGTCATTGCTATTATTACACAAACGCGTTCTTTGGATCAATTTTGGGATTCGTGTAATGAATTTTGGCCCGTTAAATAGGCCGACTTGAGTTTTTTTGTCAATAAAAAATTACCAATTATAAGATCGAGTAGTCAACACAATCAAATCAAACAAGATCAAATTCTAGATATTGAATTGTCCATTTGATCCCAATATTATCCAGATTGTTGACTCACAATTTGACCAATGTAATTTATTTCTCCTCTAAAACAATTTGAGTCTATTTGCAAAACAAAATTAGAAAAAAAAGTTAGAAAATAGAAATTGAGAGAGAGAGATTGGAAAGCGACCTTTAACGTAAAAAAAACCCACACTCTCCCGCGCTCATATCTATGTATTTTCTTCGGATACCAATATACCATACCACTTTCCAATTGTTAAATCTGTTACCCTAACCACCAGATTTGCTTACAATATCACGTATTCAATTTCTATAAATTTCTTGGATCCCGTGGAACTGTACTTTATACAGAAATAAAATTTTAATAAGAAAATCTTTTTATTAAATTAAATGAAAATTGAGAGGAGAAAAAATGTGACTAAAAAGGAAAATAATTAGTGAGACTGTGAGAGAAAAGGACAAGGGAGCGGTGTTTGAGGAGAGAGAGGGTGAGATACAAAACAGAAAAAAAAATAAAAAATTAATTGGGGGTATTTTTCCAAGATCAAGAGGCCAATAATGGAGGAAGAAGTGGGAAAGATGCCCCTTGTATTTGCGTATTATGTCACCGGACATGGATTTGGCCATGCCACCCGTGTTCTTGAGGTTCTTTTTTTTTTCTTTCTATTCCCTTTTTTTTCCCCTTAATTGCAAATTCATCATTTTTCTTAATCCATGTTAATACTTAATACACATAGCACACAAACAATGAGGTACATTTTATGGGTTTTCTTTTATTTATAAGATATGGGCACTCGTGGGTTTTTAAAATCTTGATTTAAGAAAATTGATATTTAGTAGAATTTGTAAGAATAATTCAAGGTTTCTTGATATTGAATAATTCAAGTTTCCCCTTAATATTTGTCAAGTTTCTGAGTTTTGTTGTACATTGTTGAGGTTTTTGAGTCCTTACCTTGTCAATATTAGTGTGAATTCTTGGAATAGCTTCAATGATGCATAGTGACAATAGCGGTCAAGATTTATTTCAAGTGTTTGATTAGATTCAGGCATTTTGTATGTGGTGTAAGAACTTGGTAAAGTTTCCCATAATGATGCAATCTGCATAAGTATATTCTTATGGGTTAATAGATTTTATGTGACGGGGAAATATAGGAAAACTTGTTTTTGTATCTCATCCTTGCCAAATTATATTGGGTGTATGATAACTTCCAAGAATATTAGTTTTGCAGATTCTGCTGATTGGTTTCCTGTTAATTTATTGGAGTGTTTGCAAACACTAAATAAAAAGCGATTCTCAACTTTTAGTTGGAAAAAAATCACTTTTTGGTGTTTGTAAATGCTAGGTTTTGCTTCTGATTATACTTCATTTAATCAAATTCTAAAAGCAGAGGGAGGAGTGCTTTAGATTTCTGATTTTGCTTCTAGATTGACTTTTACACACAAATAAAACACTTATACAAGTTGTCCACCAAAAACTCTCTCTTAGCTTAATCAATTTTCAGCTTCTATTTGCGAACACTACCAACTTCTGATTCTCAATCACTTTCCACTTAGGCGACAATGAATCACGTCCTCCAAAAGCAGAAGTGTTTGCAAAACTCCCTATGTAATGCCTGCTATTAGAGCTAAAGCCCATGTACTAAATCATTGATTAGCATCATCAGAATAACAATGGTTAATTGTTTTGACTCATGTTCTTTGCATTTCACCCAAAAAGTTGTGTTTCTGTTGCTTTTTGTTTAATTACAATGATTCTTACTTTTATGCTGATAAATGTGAGAAGGCCTCAGAACAAGTGATATTCTTTAAGCACAAACTGGTGAACCGTGTAGCCACATATTTAATAATCTTTCGAATAAGACCAACTTGAGCATAACATTGATCATGCACAGGTAGTTCGTAATCTCATCCTAGCTGGGCATGAAGTTCATGTGGTGACTGGTGCTCCTGACTACATTTTTACCTCCGAAATACAGTCACCTAAACTCTTCATCCGGAAGGTCAGTTAGCAGAACTATTTCAAAGTTTGGTTCTATTTAGTCATCAATGGTTTCAGTTCTTTACATCAGTTTTTCATCATCATTTGCAATTTCATTATGTTTTGCGAAATGATATTAGTGATGTTGTCTCTGGGTGTCGTGCCACTGTAGTAGGAAAAGATAAGTTGAATATTGTTAGTAAGATAACCTTGTTCATTTTTGTGGTATTATCATGGAGTGCATGCAAAAAGTCAATTGCTAGCATTTAGCTTGTAGCTTCACTCGATTAATGTTCATAATGAATTTTTCAATTTTAGATGTAGAAACTTTAAATCACAGTTCGTAAGTGTTTCGTGTTTTCACTGGTGTACAATATTAAGGCCTGAGCTATCAGCAGATGTATTTGATGTTGGATAATTGTTCTGATTGTCTGCAGGTTCTATTGGACTGTGGTGCTGTTCAAGCAGATGCTTTGACAGTTGATCGTCTTGCAACCTTGGAAAAGGTATAAGCAATGTCCAAAGACAATTAATGGAAACGGGCAGAGTATTTTAGTTTTCTCGTTTCAATCATAAAGGCCTTTTCTTAATTGGATCTTTCTTTCTCATTCCAATCCAGTATGTCGAGCTGGCTGTGGCGCCTCGGGATTCTATTTTGGCCACTGAGGTTGAATGGCTAAAATCTGTCAAAGCTAATTTAGTGGTACCACCTCCTTTAAAGTGAAATGCTTTCTCCTTTGTTACTGAAATAAAAAAGATCTACTATATCTTGGATTTGTTACAGTAAAGTCTTCCTTTCTTACTATTGTTATTGAATGTTAATAGGCATCTGATGCTGTTCCTGTTGCATGCCGAGCAGCAGCAGATGCCGGAATTCCTGCAGTTTGTGTGACCAACTTCAGGTTATTATATATACTTGATGTACCTCCTAAGTACAGTTTCTGGATTTTCGTTTCATTGTTATATCATACTTCTTTTTTGCCATTGAATGAGCCTTTACCTTATTTATTTTGAATTATCTGAAACATAGTCCTATAGACAATGATGGAGTTACAGGAGAGATTGGGGTTTTTATACCTCAACAAGGAAACGAAATTATACTACATAGTTCATGGCATCTTGTCTGGGGATTATGAAATTTAATGGGCAATTTTCTAATTCTTTTACATTTAATTATATATGCATAATGGCTTTTTTTTTTTATCCCAAATATTAATTAGCATACATGGTTTTGATTTCTAGGCGATTCTCTTCTGATTTGTGTTTGTTTGCAGTTGGGATTTCATTTATGCCGAGTACATGATGGAGGCCGGACATCACATTCACTCTATTATTTGGCAGGTGACTTGTGATTATTTTATCCAAGTTCTGTGGGCCATTATTATCTTACAACCTTGAAATTTCTGTGACAAGAGAAACTTTTGTTTATCAGATTGCAGTCACAACATGAGATGCTAGTCTACACGATGATTGATTATCATACCAACAGAATAATTTTATGTGCATAAAAGATCATGTGTCATCATTGACTGCTGAAATTTTAAGTTTCACTTAATTTGATATAGGCGAAAATCTTATATTGCTCCAAAGAGTTGTCAGTAAAAGAAATTAATATACTTATTATCACTCTATTATGCCATTCTAAAACCATTTTAAGCACTTCAAGACATGGAAGGGCTGTTATTTCGTCACATTAATTGGAAATCAATTCATCATGTGAGAAGGTTTTTAATTGCTAAACCTCTATCATGGTAACAGAAAATAATAAAATAAACTAAGAACATTTGTTTGCCAGGTCACTGATTTTGTCTGTTCGCTCTTTTTATGGCATCACTTCCGATTATGCTTGTTTGGTTGTAGCAGAGTTCCTGTTCACATGAATTAGTTCTTGATTGGCTGTATCTATTGTGTCTCACATCCTATTCAATTTCTTTCAATAATAAATACGGACTTCAGGAAACAACAGCTCTGTGATGATACTTCTTTATCCTAATTGAGCATCTTCATTTAGTCTCGAGATTTAACTGTGACATTAGGGCGTGAAAATATGCCATTTGTCGATAAGAAATTATAGTGCCAAGGTGCATGTCTTTATGTTCTTCGCAAGATAGGAAAAATTCGCTGGATAAGCATAAGGAATGCACTCCAGCAAAGAGAAGAAGATATCATTATGAGTGCAAAACTGAGAGCGAATTTTTTTTTTGAGAAATGTATTCTGTTTTCATTCATAACATAGGTGTATTCTATTTCTCATGAGGCAGAATGTTGGTTAAATACTCCATATATTCATTGTACTGGTATTGACAATGGACTTGTATGACTATTTTTGATAATGTAGATTTCTATATTATTATGTATGATTCATATTGCTTCCATAACGTCTCCGATATAATTTGGTCAGGAATTTGTCTTGCTTGTAAGTACCTAAGACCATCATGCCTCAAGTCTTAATACAAATCCAGGTTGAAATTGTTAGATATTTTAGAAACTTAACTCACTTGGTACTGAATCAGATACTGGCCACGGATGTTATTCATTGTTCGTTTTGCTAATTAGTCTCATTTGTTCATGTGTACGTTCTTTTATATGGTTTTTTCATTTCTAACTTTATGGAAGTTACTATTTGAAAACCCATTATCTTAATCTAAACGATATCTTTGCAGATAGCTGAAGATTATTCTCATTGCGACTTTCTAATTCGTCTCCCAGGATACTGTCCAAGTATGTTGTTTCCAAGTGATTGTGCTATATGTTCTTCTCTTGTTCCTGCAATTTGTAGCTATTTTTGAATGAGTGTTTCTTTTTTTCTTTTTTCTTTTCTTTTTTGTTTTTTTTCCCCCTATTTTGCCTGTGATGGGTGTAAGCAAACTATTACATGCTGTAATAGGAGAGCCGAGAGCACTACCTTATTTTAGAACTAACATTAACCCCTGCTGAGTTGTCTGCAAAACAATGTTGCCAAATCACGGAAGAAATGGAAAATTATGTTGCTCAAACACTTGTAAGCTGGTGAAACTCCATGATCTTTCATCAATTTACATGCAATTCATGAAGTTATCATCACTACTTGGAAATAATATGACTAATTAATAATGTCAACAAAATTAAAAAGCACTCTAAGGTGAATGAAGCAGAAAACAGATCTGGTAACTTAATTTTTTTTCAGTTCATAAGTGCAGCACCAGGTATTCCGTGCAGGAAATTAAGGTATTTCGAACATATTAATGAACCACTGACATTTTAATTTATTTTAGTACCACAAAAACATAGAACCATCAATGTATCTTCTGGGCATATTCATATTAGCTGGATATCATTTAAATGCTTTTGTCCTCTGCAAACAAATTTTCCCAGTAGACAGCTATACTTGCTCTACTGTTTCTCTATTTCTTCATTTGTTTCCTTTCGCTTTCACCAATTTTTTATCGAATGGGCATGCATCTCCGCATAATAAAGCTGTGGGGATATTCGTGGTCCACGATAAGATGGTTCACTGAGGCATGGATGCAACACATTTTTTTAATGTATATATGTATGACTTCATGGAAATATTTGTCTTAATGTTTTAGAGAAAGTCCTGCACAACTAATTGTCATGCATACTTGAAATATGCAGTGCCTGCTTTCCGCGATTCCGTTGATGTACCTCTCGTTGTGCGGAGATTACACAAGTCTCGGGCAGAGGTTGGCTTATACTATTAAAGGTGTCCTGCTGGCACGACTTACTTTTTGGAGTAATTCTCTAATTGCTTTACTTTTGATCAGGTTAGGAAAGAGCTTGGAATTGGGGAAGATACGAAAGTTCTTATTTATAATTTTGGCGGGCAGGTAGAGTTCGGAGTTGTTTGTAGCACAAGTCTATGCATTTCTTTGTAATTCTATCTTCTAAAAGGAATAAGAAGATTTTACATTCAGCAATTAATATTTGACAAAAAATTATTGCATTTATTGTTTTCTCATAGGTTCAAGTAAATAAATTATTTGACAATACATTATTGCATCTGGCGTCTAATGATATGCATTTGGAATTTCCTCGAATATCCTGTTTAACCTTATGTAGCATTTCCAAGTTTCTCCAGAAAATATATGATTCCCTGAGCATGTTGAGATGATGTATATCTTATTGGACTTAAATAATTACAAAATATAACATTGTTCATTGCTCTCACAGCTAGCTGGGTGGAAACTACAGAAGGAGTACCTACCTGATGGGTGGATATGCTTGGTTAGTTTCCAAAGTATTATATACGCAGTTTGGCATTTTTTTCTCTTGTTGCAAGTGAAAATTTTACTGGATGTATGTATGTATATTGTCACCTGGTACAGGTGTGTGGGGCATCAGAAGGGCAGGAGCTTCCAGAAAATTTTATGAAGCTTCCGAAGGATGTTTACACACCCGATATAATCGCAGCTTCAGACTGCATGCTCGGTATATTGGAGAATTTATGAAATTATTTCTTGTATCTTTTGCTGATAACTTAATTTTTCCGAATTTGACATTGCAATGACTCTTACATCTTGTTAGGTAAAATCGGATATGGTACGGCAAGTGAAGCTTTGGCGTACAAGGTGCCTTTCATTTTTGTACGAAGAGATTATTTTAATGAAGAACCATTTGTGAGGAATATGCTTGAGGTACAGTTTGTTGTCTATCATCTTTATGATGTTTACTTTCTCTGTAAAAGGGAAACCAATTATCTTTCAAGCTCCCAGTCAACTTATGTTCTATACTATAAACAGTACTTTCAGTGCGGTGTGGAGATAATCAGGAGAGATTTGCTCACTGGACGTTGGGCTCCATATATTGAACGTGCTATTACCCTGAGACCTTGTTATGAGGCAGACATTAACGGTGGTGAGGTATCTTATCTCTTGCCTTTGATTCTAGAGATACTTATTTTATCACCATCTCTCTTTCCATCCACGACACCCTGACACACAGACACAAGCAGGTTATTAATATTTGAAGTTCTTAGCACAAAAGTTTGAGGTTTGGATTTTGCTGCTGAGAAACAAATCACTATTTAAACGCTCTTTTGATTTGGATCCAAATATATGAGCTAGCTTTTGCGATTCCAAAAAGTTTAGCACCAAACATTATTATTGATGAGTTTATTCTTTATGTTGGCCTTTAAGCATTTTAAAGAGCAATTTACTGTGTTTCTGTATCTTGAATGTATTATCTACTTCCTTATTTCGGTTATCTTTTATATCAATTTATTTCATTTGGGAGAGCCCTTTTGTTAGTATATTTTAGGTAGTTTATAATTTGAATTTGTCATGAGCTTCATTACATCTATAAGTTCATAACTTTTGTAGCAATATGAGCAGAGCAGCTGTAAGTTTATTTGAAACTTTGTAATTTCAAAAATGTTCTCATATAATCTTTTGGCTGTTAATATATTAGAAAACTTTTATTTTTTTGGCTTCAAATTCTAAAATGTTTTGTTTTGTATGAAACTTAAAGGTGGTTGCTCGTATACTTGAAGATACAGCTTTGGGCAAACATCCTGCCCCATCTAAGGTAAACTTTGTTTTGGACTTCTTGTAACTTTCTTTCCTCTTCCAATATGCATGTCTGGTTGCGTCCCACTAATCCTATGTTTGGTGGATTTTGATATTTGAGAATCTACGATCTACGATAATTATATCTCCAAAGTATTGAAGTTGTTAAGTACAAGAAATTCAGTGCTATGAAGTTAATACCATCTGTTATTACATTGGAGTATGACGTGTATGAGTTCACATGGGAGTGGAGAGTGATGCTTGAGTAGTCTCTCTTTCATGGAGATTGTATGTGTGGTGATTGGGACTCATGCAGACAGCCAGACATAATTGTGTTTCTGAAGGTGCTGTGCTGATCTTACTGGCAATACTTTTAGTGATATCAACTGATACACTTAGGTTCTGATCTTAGGCTGCTTAGTCTGTCAGCCTTGATTGATCTATCTAATGGAAACACAAAAAGCATAAGGCAACTAAAGAAAGTAATAGAATTATTCTAGATATCACTTGAGGCCCCTTCCAGTGCTAGCATGGGCGTAGCTAGGATTTCTGGCCAGATATTTTTTCGATTCGGTGGGGCCGTTGTCGGGCCAAAATTTTATTAAATAGAAAATAAAATATATTGTAATAAAAAAGTAAATCTGAAGGTCGTACCTTACAATAATTTTTGTGGGTTTTCGTACCCTGAAACCGCTTTACAATAACTTTGTGCATGTATGGGAGCACTTATGTAAAAAACCATTTAGCAAATGGACTTCTTAATAAATGACTTTTCAAAAAGTCTCCAATTCTGGCTTCAACTTATCCAAAAACCCATTCTCAATTAACCACCAAACAACTATTATTATGGAAAATGGACTTTTAGATCCAAAAGTCCATTTGAAAAGTGCTCCCAAAAAAGCTGTTCACGATCAAGTTTGGAACATATCTTAGGTACTGCTAAAATAATTCATTCTTCTCGGAATGCATCTTGAGGAAGTATGTTGTTCAGAAGTTCTAAGACTGTTACTCCATGCAGGGGGTAAAATGTTTTTTTCTGATTTCCTGCTTCATTTCATTTATCGGTTATAAATTTTACATGCATTGTCATAAATATTTACTCTCATGATTAGTTTGAAGCAAGAATATAACAGTTTATGAACTGGAAATATGATGAGGAAACAATATTATGATGATTTATTATGTGGATTTTCTAGTTCTTACTCTGCTAAAAAGTGTTCAGTCTTTCAAAAATCTGCCTCACTTCTTTTGGATTACTTGTTTGATGTAGCTTAGTGGATCAAGAAGGTTACGAGATGCCATTGTCCTTGGATATCAGCTTCAGAGAGTTTCTGGGAAAGATATCGATGTTCCTGAGTGGTATACTCTAGCACAAACTGAACTTACCTCTCGCAACCCGTTGCCAGATGAAAACAGTATTGAGAATACCTCCTCGGCTAAAGAGTAATTTCTTTTGGCTGGCAGTTCAAACTGTGTTAACCATTCTGTTTTTCTCAAT
Source organism: Rehmannia glutinosa (assembly GCA_016081115.2). Taxonomy (NCBI): domain Eukaryota; kingdom Viridiplantae; phylum Streptophyta; class Magnoliopsida; order Lamiales; family Orobanchaceae; genus Rehmannia; species Rehmannia glutinosa. Next base: position 72,451,009 of record CM071931.1, on the reverse strand, counting down.
CATTTATCTAATTTTTTTCTCAATATGTGTGTAGAACTGAAGATTTTGAAATTTTGCATGGAGATCATCACGGTCTTTCAGATACAATAGGTTTCTTAAAGAGCTTGGCAGAACTGCATGCCCTAAGCAACACTGGGAATAGTAATAAGCATCATTCACGGGAAAGTCTTGCTGCGAATGCTATGTTTAACTGGGAGGTATTATCGTCAACTTTTGGCTTTTTTCAGATGCATCTGAATATCTGTATATATTGATTGACCTTCTGAGTGTGAAACGAAACAAGATTTTTAGAAAACTTTAAGTGTTGAGTTTACCATAGTTCCATAAAGGAACTAAGGTTTGAAATTTCAACATCATTTTAAAATATCCTATGGTTAATCAGCAATTTATCCAGTAAGGAACCTAAAGAAGTATCATGTCTCGTATAGACATTGAAGAGTTAGTTAGTGTAAGAATTCGACAGTACAAAGTAATTTGCCTATGCAATGAACTGGACTAGGTTATGGGCTAAGGTAATTGTTTTTTCCTTCCATTAATGAAAAAAGTCCAGTTCGAAGAATTACATTATTTATTGTGGAAACTTTTACTTTTCCTATGTTATCTGAGGACGAAGTTATTGGAAGCTATAGGGCTTGACTTGATATCACAAATTCGACCTTTAGAAGTACTCTTTGAAAGTATTTATCAATAATACAAATCCATATTTTGCTTGGGTAATTTCTGATTGTTTCTCCTTGCATTTTAATTTTAACGTTGTTAAGCTGCAGTTTTAACAATTTCATGTTTCTTTTCCTTGTCCGGTGTTAAAGGAAGAAATTATTGTAGCTAGAGCTCCAGGGAGGCTAGATGTGATGGGCGGAATTGCTGATTATTCAGGAAGCTTAGTCCTGCAGGTGAGTTTGTTTCCATGAGATACTTGTATCATCCAGACACAGAATGATTGTTTTGTATTTATGTTAGAATCACATCCTTCTTATTAATTTGCACTGATGTTTCATTATTTTTCTGGCAGATGCCTGTTAGAGAGGCATGCCATGTTGCCATTCAGAGGAGTCGTCCCGACAAACAGAAATTGTGGAAACATGCTCAGGCTAGGCAGCATAATAAAGTAGAAGGCTCTTCCCCTGTGCTCCAAATTGTACGTAGCCATGTTTTTTTAGTTGCTTTATTAAATATCAATGTAGAACCTTTAGTATAGTGCAAATATTTACTTTTGTTAATAAGAGGGATAATTACAAAAACACCCCTGAACATTGGGCTAATTACAAAAAAAAACTAGAGAGATTTCAAAATTACCAAAAAAAAAAAACCTCAGATTTTATTTTGTCTTAAATTTAAGGGGGTAGCTCTAATTTTTTATAAATGTCAAAGGGGTTTTTGAAATGTTATTTTGCTTATGGAGGAGAAAATGTAAGGCGGAATCAAATATTAAGGGGTTTTTTGCAATTTTCAAAAACCTCTGGGTTCTTTTTGCAATTAGCCTGAACATCTGGCTTACACCATGGGTAGCTTGTTCGCAATAGTAGCAGCCTATAGGTATATAATAGGGTTCCATCCAGGCATAAATGTTGAGGTGTTGGTTATGCAGGTATCATTTGGCTCAGAATTAAGTAACCGATCACCTACATTTGACATGGACTTGTCTGATTTCTTGGAAGGTGGACATCCTATTTCATATGAGAAAGCAAGACAGTACTTCGCTCAGAACCCATCACAGAAGTAATCCTTTTTGCATGTTACTGTTGCCTTTTCGTTTATTTTACAGAATCTATATCGTTACTGTCCTTTGTTCTTTCCTAGATGGGCCGCATATGTTGCTGGTACGATTCTGGTATTAATGACTGAATTGGGCGTTCAATTTGTAGACGGTATTAGCATACTGGTAAGGTATTTTCTTTTCCTGTTGTTGCCTTACTCTTTCAAGAGTTATGCATGTTCTCCCAGCTTGCATGTCTCTAAACTGTTATTATTAGTGGCTTTTGATAAACTTATCCTAGTCAAAATTAGTCCGTACAATCCACTGTGCATTTTTGGTAATAGAGCATAAGGATTTACAATTTAGATCAACTTGCTCGTGTGAACTTTATTTGATGATAATAGTGACATTCTTGAAACATGTGAAATCTTATTGCTTTAGTCCTAATTGTAAATGCTTCGTAGACTAAACAATTGCTACAGGAGTACTGTTGTTCACTGGTAGACTCTTGTTCAAAACATTTATTATCCAATGGAATCACAAAGTGGGAACATGATATTACAGTTAATATATTTGAAATATCGTCTTTAGTTTATTATGTTCAACTTATGTGGCCTCCATGCTGGTATAAGTTCCTCAATGTTAATAAAAGCTGAATGGAAATGGTATTTGTAGGTGTCTTCTGGTGTTCCAGAGGGCAAAGGTGTATCGTCTTCTGCTGCAATAGAAGTCGCAACCATGTCTGCAGTGGCTGCTTCTCACGGTAACAATTCAATTTCTAATTAAACTAATTTGATAAATCTTTCTTCTTATCTTGTTTAGAAGCTATTGTATCATTTGAAAATTCTGTCCACAATTGAACAATGCCGACTGATCTTTTGATGTCAGAATTGATTGTTTAACACTTGCATTCTTCTCACTTTATTTAGTCTTTGAGAAAATAAAACAAAGTAAGATTTCCCATCATTTACACTATTCGAAACATTTTACACTAAAATAAGATTACTTTTAAGCCCTTCTGATGAACTCAAGCTTTTTTTCTCTTTTTAATCACCCTCCGATTCTCTGAATATAGTTTCTCTTGGCCTTGTGAACAATGTTTTTGATGGGATTTCTTCAATTTTTGCAGGACTAGATATTTCACCAAGAGATCTTGCTTTGCTTTGCCAAAAGGCGCGCTACTTTATGTGCCTCATTGTCTTTTGTTTTCCTTTACATCTTAATATTTCTTCAATGCATGTTTCTCTATAATATTAATCGACCCTCATCTCTAATAGGTTGAGAATCACATCGTTGGCGCTCCATGTGGAGTGATGGATCAGATGGCTTCTGCATGTGGTGAAGCAAACAAACTTCTGGCGATGCTTTGTCAGGTGAGAATCCATTAACAACACATATCCATCAGAAAATGTGGAAACGATTTTAAGACTTAAAAAATACTGTTTTCTTGTCCCACTAGCCTGCTGAAGTATTAGGTCATGTGGAAATCCCTTCTCATATACGATTTTGGGGGATTGATTCAGGGATACGACACAGGTATAATTTTCTTTCTTGTCAATTATTTGAAGGGATAATTACAAAAACGACCCCTGAGGTTTGAGTTAATTACTAAAAAACCCAGAGATGTTCGAAATTTACAAAATAAAATAAAATTGAGGTTTGATTCTGTAATACGCTTTCCTGTCAGAAACTGCACCTAGGGGGCAAACCGATCCGTTGGGCAAGCTGGACATCTTTATAAGTAAAAACATTTCAAACACCCCCCCTTACATTTGTAAAAATATTACAATTACCCTTTAGATTTAACACAGAATCAAACATCAAGGGATTTTTGTACTCTGGTTTTTTCTGTAATTAACCCAAACCTCAGGTGTAGTTTTTGTACTTATTTGAATACTTGCTTTCATGAAATAGTTATGGTTTCGAAATTAATCATTCCCTTGATTTACTGGAGTATGGTGCAGTGTTGGTGGCGCAGATTATGGATCAGTGAGAATCGGCACATTTATGGGTAGGAAAATGATTAAGTCTATGGCATCTGAGAAGTTGCAATCCTCTGTTTCAAATCGTAATTCACAGAAAGTCGAAGGGACGAACAATGATGAAACGGATGAAAGTGGCGTGGATTTACTTGAAACTGAAGCTGCACTGGATTACCTCTGCAACTTGTCCCCACACCGGTTTATATTTACTTTCTGTTTTCTTGATACTTGTATAATACTTTTTTCTTGAAAATATTGATGTGGGGCTTATTGTTCGATTTCAGCTATGAGGAATCTTACATGCATAGGCTTCCAGAGTTTCTACTTGGAAATGATTTCATGGAGAATTATGAGAAACATGATGATTCGATAACAGTAATTGATCAAAAGTGCAACTATGCTGTAAGAGCACCCACAAGGCATCCAATCTATGAAAACTTTAGAGTCAAGGTTAGTAAATTATAGTGGATGCTTTTTGTGCTCCAGGCTTAAAATCATTCTGAAGCTTATATAGGAATGTGTGATAATGTATTACCTTTCTGTTTAGGCCTTCAAAGCATTGTTATCTGCTGCTCCTTCAGATGATCAACTTTCTGCCCTTGGAGAACTTATGTATCAGGTATTTGCAACTATCTTTTATATATTTTGGGTAAATTACAAAATCTATCTCTAAGGTTTAGCTTAGTTTAAAAAAAAAAAACCAATCTTTCAAAATTACAAATACCCCCTTGAGTTTTGTATTTACCTAACACATACCCCACTCCCGAGGGTGCAAGTTGTAAAATGGAACAAATGCCAAGGGGACATTTGTAATTATGAAAGATAGCTGAGTTTTTTAGTAGCTAGACTGAATCTCAATGTTTTTTTTTTTTGTAATTAAGTCTTAAATAAATGATAATAAATCCTCTCCTTAAAAGGAATAAAAGTGAACACAAAAAAATGTAAGAAGATGATATTTTTCTGAGTTAAATATTGATGCTCTCTCTTACAACTCCATGTGTACTATTTCAGTGTCACTACAGCTACAGTGCTTGTGGACTCGGGTCAGACGGGACGGATAAGTTGGTAGAACTGGTGCAAGAAATGCAGCATAGTAAATCATCAAAGTCCTTCAATGGGACTTTATTTGGCGCCAAAATTACAGGTGGAGGTTCCGGTGGAACAGTTTGTGTCATGGGGAAAAACCTTTTAAGAAGCAGCGAACAAATTCTTAAGGTAACTTCAATATTTTCATATGCTATATATTAGAACAAAATCAAGAATTGTACATTTCTCTTTTCCCTTTGGGAAGATATTGCAAAGTGTTACATAGTTTTGCATAATGCAGATCCAGCAGAAGTATAAAGCTACCACTGGCTTCTTGCCATACGTCTTCGAGGGTTCTTCACCTGGTGCCGGGAAATTCGGCTATCTGAAAATACGTCTGAGATCACGTTCGACCTAATTCATCATCGATACTTCCATTTTTGTGAACGTACAACAGAAACGTACAGGTTTGCAAACAAAAATTTTCATTAATCAAGTATATCAAAGTGATGTTTACTTGCTTATAAACACTACTTTAGGTCTTATAAAATGTACTGTTTTGTTTCAGCAGATATCATCTCCCTCTCTTCCCTTATTCTCCATCTATTTGTTGAGATTATTATGAGCTGCATTTCGGGAAGTGATAATTATTTCTTCTCAGTTGTATTTGTGTAACATTGTACTAAATTGATGGTACAACAATATTTGAAAAATGACTCTTTTTGATCGTGTTTATAATCTTGGCAAAAGTTTTGCTGTTTTGTTTATCATGATTTAAGCCAATGTCAGTCGCAACATATATACACTGGCTTAATCCAGTGGCAATTATTTATTCCTGGCAAGTTTTATTTATATAATTTTAAGAATAAAATTATGTTTTTCTGTTTTTTTTTTAGGGGAAAGGTAAATAATTTCATTAAGAAGATGCAAGAGCCTCAGCATTGACAATGTCCTGGACACAAAGGGGAGCATCCCCCAATGTATAAAACTGAATTACAAAGAGAAAAAACAAATCTTGCTAACTGATGGGCTAAGTTATTAGCTTTTAAATATTGTCTTTTTTTTTTTTTTTTTTTTTTTTTTTTTTTAAAACACCCAAAGGGTGGAGGGTTATGGATCCCCTCTACCTGTATTATAGATCATGAAGTGTTTGTCTACAATTGTTGAGTCTGCAGTTTACAAAGAATTTACATGCTAGCTAAACTAACAGTTTTTTTGAATCTAAAAAATGGAATACCAATTTGATCCAATCTAGCTAAATTTTGAACCAATCTTGGTAAAGAATGACAGCTATACATGGTACATGAATTGTTTACAAAACCAATATTTGCTAGAGCATCTGCAACCTTGTTGCCCTCCCTAAAAATGTGGGTCATCTTCATGTTCAGTCCAGCTTTTTGACTATGGATTTTCTTCAGTAGGTTTTGAATTTTCCAATTCCCTTGCTTCTGTTGGTGGAGAATTGATAGCATACCTTGTGAATCAGTTTCAATCCAGATGTTAGGCCAAGCTTCTTTGTCAATTCATTTTTGAATTGATAGCTTTTAAATATTGTCATTTTTGAATTTGACTAATTAAGACCATATTTAAAAGAATTCAAAAATGGCAATATTTAAAAGATATTCCATATTTATACTAAGACAATTTGCTAACCAATTGCTAGGATTTATTTAATCAAATGGTTATAATTCATCTACTATAATTATCTTCCAAAATATCTAGCATGGTAGAAGTTTTTACATGATTTCTCCAAATAATATCTAAAACATTTTCCTAAGATATTTCTAGAGAAATTTTAGAACTTGGGCTTTTGGGCTTGGACTTATATTTTACCATTTAACTCAAATATATTTTGATTTTTGAAGTTCAATTTTTTTTTTTGGGAAAAAACCAGGTTTAATTTCCAACAATTTTCACACAGTGAATATGTATAAATGAATCTGTTATTTGGACATGATGCATATGTTAACGGAAAAAAAGGGGGTTTAAGAAATGCAAAAATCCATATTCATTAAATTCAACAAAAAAATGGGGTTAGAAATTTGTACCCAATCTGAAGTTAGTGAGACACAAGTAACACGAATCTGACACGATGTTACAAATTCATTTTAAAACATAATTATCTTATATTTTACAATGTATTACAATCATAATCCAAAATTCACCACAAAACTAAACACGAACACGACCCGATGACCCGAATTACCACACGTAGAAATTTGGATCCAGTGGAGAGTGAGTTGTATAGAGGGGGGAAGGGAGTAAGTAAAGAGACATACATACACATAGATACAGAAAATTTAAACATGAGATACCAACCCCAAACCCTTTCTCTCTCATCAGCAATAAAAACCCATTTCTCTCACATCCCCAATACGGCCATTAATGCTATCGCGCCCTCTCTATACGCTCTGCAATTACTCCTTTCGCTGCCAAACAGTATAAATATTGCCATTTTGGAATTTGACTAAATATAGAAGGGGTGTGCGACAAGTTAAGGACAAATATCTTTTAAATATTGCCATATTTGAATTTGACTAATTAAGATCATCTCTCAGTTTGCACTATTTTATTGCGGGGCACTCTCTTGTGAGACCGATCCGTGAGACGGAGCTCCATTTAAAATAACCCGCCCGGCCTAGAGAACCCGATCATCTCTCAGTTTGCACTATTTTATTGCGGGGCACTCTCTTGTGAGACCGTCTCACGGATCTAGATCCGTGAGACGGAGCTCCATTTAAAATAACCCGTCCAGCCTAGAGAACCCGCTGATTTAGATTAACCAATCCCACCCTTTCTTATCGCTAGGTTTTCAAAAATCGAACCAATCCCGGCCACCACCCTGTGCCCTAGCTCGTGTTTCCCCAAAGAACAGTCGTCTCCTCCTCGTGCCTAGCTAGCTGTTCCCCAAAGAACAGGTCGTCTCCCTCAGCTCGTGCCCTAGCTCGTGTTCCCCCGAGAAAGCACAAAGTTGTCTCCCTCACCGAGACGAATGAAACAAGAGAGCGAAAAAAATCCTCGGCTTGTGTTCTCTCTCTCCCTCTCTCGACGTCAATTAACATAAAAACCTCACTGCGTTCTCTCATTGTGTCACACGGTATGTAGAATTTCGATTCGATTTACCTTTTGTTACAAAAATATATGTATGAAATTTGTGTTAGTATTGGTGTTTGTTATTGTAAGAAAAAACTTTTTCTTCTTTTTTGTTTTCCAAATTTTCACGTGTAAGTTTTGTTGAAGAACAAAAATGGACAATATAAAAGAGCTTGCCAAAGAAGGTATGAATTCTTCCATTAAGACTAAAAATATTACTTTTATAGCTAAAAGTATCATTTTTTCAATCAAAAGTATCAGATTTCTAATAAAAAGTATTGCATTTAGATGTTGTCACCGTCATTGACTCTAGTGATGAGGGTGATGAAATCAAAATTGACACGAGATGATGATTGTGATGTAATGCTCCAAGAAGTCAAGGTAATGTATTGCCTATCTTTTGTCACTTCAGTTTTTCAAGTATTGATTTTCTAGTAAAAAGTATCAGTTTTTCAATGAAAAGTGTCACTTTTTCAATGAAAAGTGTCACTTTTTCAATGCAAAGTATCACATTTCTAACCAAAAGTATTATGCTTAGATGTTGTCACAATTCTTGGTGTTGCTCCTCAAAATGACGAAGTCAATATTGCCACACAGAATGCAAATGATACAACACTCCAAGAAGCTGAAGGTAATGTGCTTCCCATTTTTTGTCAATTAAGTTTTTGAAGTATTACCTTTTTATTAAAAAGTATCACTTTTTAAGTGAAAAGTATCACTTTTAGAATGAAAAGTATCACATTTCTAACCAAAAGTATTACGCTTAGATGTTGTCAATTAAGTTTTTGAAGTCTTACTTTTTCATTAAAAAGTATCACTTTTTAAGTGAAAAATATCACTTTTTGAATGAAAAGTATCACATTTCTAACCAAAAGTATCACTTGATTTTTCAAGATCGCTTTTCTAGTAAAAAGTATCACTTTTTCAATTAAAAGTATCACATTTCTAACCAAAAATATTATATTTAGGTGTCACAATTATTGCCTCTAGTGATGAGGGTGATAAAGTAAGTAATTCCAATGAGGTTGGAGTTGATAATGAAGATGAAAATGAGTTTGATGTGAGTAGTTGTCTTCTACATATAACAAGAAAAATAATTAAGGATATGCATCGATTGTATTGTCGTCATGCTCGTCTTTGTTGGGTTTAGTGTACGAAAATCGACTACTACAAAATCTACAAAAAAGAGAGTTGTTGTTGAGAAATACTACTATGTATGTTCTTCTGTTTGGATTTAAGCAATCTGCACCAAAAGAAAAAGGCTAATGTTACACGACCGGATGTAAAGCTTCAATGACAAAGTTAAATGGAGAGGGGCTTTACGAGGTAGTTCAAAGATATTGTGGAACACAACCATCAACTCACAAGAACAGAATGGAGCCATTTACATCGTTCTGAGAGAGTCATTACAAATGAAAAAGGCAAAGCTATTGAGGATATGATATCTTGTGGGATGAAAGCCACTCAATCTTACCGTTATATGGTACACGATGCGGGGGCGAACAATGCCTTGGTCATACTTTGAAAGACCATTTGAATTTTGTTAATAGATTGAAAATGAATGCAATAGAAGGTGGCGATGCACAGACGTTAATTGACATCTTATATCAACAAGATGTCGAAGAGGAGGATTTCTTTTTTAGAGTGAAGTTGGATGAATTTGGTAGATTATCTAATGTATTTTGGAGGGATTCCATGATGAAGGAAGACTACAAGATATACGGTGACGTTATGATATTTGACACAACATATCGCACGAATAAATACAACTTGATTTGTGCGCCATTTGTTGGGGTCAACAACCACTGGAAAAACGTCATGTTTGGGTGTGCTTTTTTATCTGATGAAAAATTTGAATCATTTGAGTGGCTTTTTCAAGTCTTTACAAAATCAATGGGTGGAAAATGTCCTGTAACTTTGTTCACTGATCAAGACCTGGCAGTAAGCAATGCAATTGAAAAGGTAAATACTTTATGACAATAATCTGATACTTTTAGCTATAAAAGTGATACTTTAGCATGAGAATCAGATACTTTTCCCTCAGAACATATATGGTTAATTTTGTCTGTGATACTTTGTCTGTCTGTGATACTTTTAGCTATAAAAGTGATACTTTAGCATGAGAATCAGATATTTTTCCCTCAGAACATATATGGTTAATTTTGTTTGTGATACTTTTGTCTGCATCAGTGATACTTTTATAGCTAAAAGTGATACTTTTAGCTATAAAAGTGACATTTTAGCATGAGAATCGATACTTTTCCCCTCGTAACATATATGGTTAATTTTGTTCAGTGATACTTTTTATAGCTAAAAGTGATACTTTTAGCTATAAAAGTGATACTTTAACATGAAAATTAGATATTTTTCCCTCAAAACATATATGGTTAATTTTGTTTTATTTCTTCAATGCGGTTTTTTCCTCGGACAAGGCACATGCTATGTCTTTGCACCTTCACCGAATGCTATAAGTCGGTTTGGACGTTTGAAAAAAATAACTCTTTCAAAGAAGCATTCAATAAATGTTTGATTGGTTGTGTTGATGAAAGAGACTTTGAAATTTGGGAATTCTATGATTTCGGAGTATGAATTGCATGATGATTCTTGGTTTCGCGCATGTATGATTTGAAGGAGAAATGGTGTCTTTGCATTAAGCAAGGATATTTTTTCTGGAATATTATCTTCACAAAGGAGTGAGAGTACGAACAACGCAATAGGATTTAATGCAAAAAAACAACAACTCTGACTGAATTTTATGGAATTTTTCAAGGAACATTAAAGTGGAGGAACAATGTAAAAGAAAACAAATTCCGATTAACTCAAGATCAATTTCGACGTCCTGTCTACCATTGATTGGAATATTGAAACATGCTGCTGAGGTATATACATTGACCCTTTTTAAAGAGTTTGAGAGTGAGTTTATTAAAAGTATCTCTACTGAATGCATCATTGTGCGTGTTGAAGAAAACATCATGGTTTATGACATTTCAATGCTAAGTGGTGAGGGTTGATGTCATCGTGTGGTGTATGATTGTTTAAATATGCTCATAAACTGTTCTTGTAAGAAATTTGAGGAGTGTGGTTTACTCTGTTGTCATAGCTTAAGAGTATTTCATATGCATTCTATCTCCAAGATTCCTGAGTGTTACATTGTCAAAAGATGGACAAAATTTGTCAAAACAGAGTTGTGGGGGAAGTTCAATAAGATGGCTGAAAGTTCTCACAAACCGAAGGATTGTGTTCCTTGGCGGCATAAAATGGCACGAAACTATTATAATCTTATTCTAAAATGCCAAGACAATGAGGAGGCGAGAAGAATCATCGAAGATGGCTACAATAGAGATTCTTTAGCTGTTGATGCATTGATGAATACACTGAATTCTACGGGACAACATGAGGTTTCTAATTCTTCTAACAAAGATAATCGGATCCTACACGTTCGATTACAAAGGGGAGAAGGCAAAGGATCAAGGGCATTTTCAACAGAAAAACAAGAAGAAGAAAAGTAGTGATACAACAAGCTCACATCCATCCAAGGAGTTTGGTTCAAAGACTCCTAATCCTCGATTATTTTAGTATTCCTACTGTTTTAGTATTGAATTGTTCAGATTTTTAGTATTGTTGAATTGTTCAGATTTTTAGTATTGAATTGTTCAGATTTTTAGTATTGGATTCTTCAGCTTTTTATTATTGAATTTTTTAGTTTCAGTATTATAAATGATGGTGATAATTTTATCCCAAAAAACGATACTTTTGTAATAAAAAGTGATACTTTTAACCCAAAAGGTGATACTTTTCTAATGGAAAGCTATACTTTAATGAGATGATACTTTTTTAACGCTAAATGATACTTTTAACCCAAAAAATGATACTTTTGTAACAAAGAGTGATACTTTTAACCCAAAAGGTGATACTCGATTGAAAGGTATACTTTAATGAGATTAAACTTTTTTAACAATAAATGATACTTTTAACCCAAAAAACGATACTTTTGTAACAAAAAGTGATACTTTTAACCCAAAAGGTGATACTTTTCCAATTGAAAGCTATACATCTTGACATGATACTTTTTTTAACAAAAGTGATATTTTTAACCCAAAAAACGATACTTTTTTAATAGAAAGTGATACTTTTGTAACAAGACGTGATACTTTTCCAATTGGAGGCTATTCATCATGACATGATACCTTTTTAACAGAAAGTGATACTTTCAACCCAAAAAATGATACTTTTTTTAACATAAAGTGATACTTTTAAAACAAGCAACGATACTTTTTAAAACACGGTGATACTCTAATAAGCCTATTTCTAAAATCACAACAAAATGCTCGAACATTACAAATGTGCTTATTCACAACCACACCAACTTACGAATGTGAAAACACTTTTCTGTCATCTTCCCAAAGAAATCATACAACCAAAAAACTATTCAATACCTATCAATGTAACTTGCACAAAACTAATTTATACATGCATAAAAATTAGAAACAATTCTTCTCTTTCATTCTATACCGAGCCCTATACATACATCAATCAACTTGTTTGATTTATAAATTCAATTGCTTCCTTCTCAACTTGCACTCTTAATTCATTCCACCGGCCGAGAACAATCTTTGCGCAATAAGAAGCCCTTAATTTGCGCTGCTCACCAACCTTCAATAAAAACAAGATAAAACAAAGGTAAAATAAATAAAAACAAGATAAAACAAAGGTAAAATAAATAAAAACAAGATAAAACAAAGAAATTTAATCTAATCTAATTTGCAAAAACATTCATACCTTACGCAAATCCGGTTCCGAGTAAACAAGCCCCTGGAAATTTTCCATGTGGTGCATTAGGAAAACACCACAATCAATGTTGGCTATTTTTCTTTGCCATGGAAATTTGACATTATCAAATTCATATTTTACAACATCATCGGCTTTTAGGGTGGTTTTTCTCCTTCAAGAAAATGCTCATTTCTCTTTCTTTGAAAATTAAAAAAGAGAAATCACACTCTTTGGGAGATACTTTTCACTTCAAAGTATTACAAATAATGAGTAATACTTTTCACTTGTAAAGTGATACTTCTCATATGAAAAGTGATACTTTTTACTTCAAAGTATTACAAATAATGAGTAATACTTTTCAAGTGAAAAGTGATACTTTTCATGTGAAAAGTGATATTTTTCACTTAAAAAGTGATACTTTTCACTTCAACGTATTACAAATAATGAGTAATACTTTTCAAGTGAAAAGTGATACTTTTCATATGAAAAGTGATACTTTTCACTTCAAGTGTATTACAAATAATAACATGAAAACTAACATCAATAATAACATCAACTAAATAATTTATCTCTCAAAAGATTTTCAAGGTAGATCTGTTGCACAAGTGTGATAGTTTTAAGATTCAAATTAATACTTATAAAGCATAAAATGACACTTTTAAATAAAACTTACGAATGTTGAGCATGGAAGTAAAAGCGAGTTCGTTCTTTGGTCTTTTGTTAAGCAACATAGCCCATGTGTCTATGATGCTTATGTGGATCATCATTGAATCATGCAATGTCATGATGCCATCATTAAATGCAATATAAAAACCTCCAAAGATGTGCAAAAGCGTTTGAACAAAAATTAAAAACAATTAATACAACAAGAAAATGGATTTGAACAGGAAATTAAAGGTAAATTATAAAAACAATTTGCTTACTCGATAATTTTTTTGTGATTGAAAAAACAATAATCAATAATATCTTGCTCCTTCCTGCGCAAGAATTTGAGGTCGCTCTTGTGTTTTTTTCATGAAAGTGGACTTGAACTCACCTTTGGATCAATAGGCCATGGTTCGTCCGTAATTTTAGCATCCTCTCCTACTTCTTCATTCCCAACTTCTTCGCCGGCTTCTTCACCACCTTCTTCACCAACTTTTTCCCCCATTTGTTTGCCTGAATCTTCCTCTTCTTCGCCAACTTTTTCAGAACTGACCTCTGGGGTAAGGAGCTCAAAATTTGGCATTTGAGCTGCCAAATTCTTCATCAATTCAAAGTTTTCAACAGCTTTATCAATCAGCTCGTGCACCTTCGAGTCTGAGAAGAACTGGCTTTCAGAGATTGACGAGTGCGGAGATGAAATTGTATCTTTCTTCTCTTGCTTCTCTTGTGTCATCTCATTTTTCAATTTTCTGGAACTCGTCCAAATGGAATTGTGTAACAAGATTAAAATTTCTCTTCCACATCAAAAAGCTTTGTGAACATTCTACAAAAATAAGAAAAAATATGTTAATATTTGACATGAAAAAGTGATACTTTTCACTTCCTAGTATTACACTGATTAGTAATACTTTTCAAGTGAAAAGTGATAATTTTCAAGTGAAAAGTGATACTTTTCACAGGAAAAGTGATATTTTTCACATGAAAAATAATACTTTTCACTTCCAAGTATTACACTGATTAATAATACTTTTCAAGTGAAAAGTGATACTTTTCACAGCAAAAGTGATACTTTTGACATGAAAAGTGATACTTTTAACACTTCCTAGTATTACACTGATTAGTAATACTTTTCAAGTGAAAAGTGATACTTTTCAAGTGAAAAGTGATACTTTTCACATGAAAAGTGATACTTTTCACTTCCAAGTATTACAGTGATCAGTAATACTTTTCAAGTGAAAAGTTATACTTTTCAAGTGATACTTTTCAAGTGAAAAGTGATACGTTTCACATGAAAAGTGATACTTTTCACTTCCAAGTATTACAGTGATCAGTAATACTTTTCAAGTTAAAAGTGATACTTTTCAAGTAAAAAGTGATACTTTTCAAGTAAAAAAGGATACTCTTCCCTTCAAGTAAAAACTGATACTTTAAATGAACTTACATCCCTAGCCAGCTTCTCCAACTCGTCATCGTCGAGCTCCTTCCCCTTTGGTAGTTTCAAATTTATATATTCATCATCACCAACTTGAACATCTTCTTGTTCGTCCTCTCTTCGTATGCGCTTTTCCCAACTTTCTTTTCTCAAATTTCCTGTTTTCCACTGCCTCATTTTTCCAACCGCTCTTTCTCAACCGTGCATTTATTCCTCGAGCTAACAGGGTATGTATCCGTTACCCATTCACCCCGCCTAGCACAACAATAGAGCTTTCTTGCTTTATTCTTTTCCTCAGCTTATCTGGGGTCCAAGAGATATCGGTGGTAGTGTGGATGGTTCAGCGTTTCCCCGCCACTTCAATCTATGGAAATACAAAAACAATAAGACCAAAACACACCCATCGATGTATTTAGCTCGGGATTCCTATTGTATTTGTCCACCCCCGCATGCACAACTTTTTCAAAACATACGAACACCCGGTCCATAGTCCCCTATTTTTTCGACATCGATGATGATCTAATCGCATGCAAGTCAACTTTCCGATTCGTCCTCGGAGTTAAAAAGAAGACAAGCAAGAAATAACAAAAAGCGCTTAAAATCATCACCGCCATCCACCAACCTACTCTCAATCACATTCTTAACCTTGTAAACCAAACAATCCGCGTCGATGTCGTATTCTCCTTCAACTCACGACTCAACAGAATATACTCTCCCGATCCAATTCCGAACATCATTCCCAACTTTATTGGGCAATAGAAAAAGATCACATATGTCATCTGATGTGACAACAAAACTTGCATTGTCGAACTTCAACATCCGACTGGTACCATTAAAATTCTTTACCAGATTTTTAACAATACCCATAGGGAATGCTGAATTGATATGAAGACTCAACAAACCACCAAATCCTATACGACAACATCACCTTTTGTTGATCACCAAATTTTTCTAAACTCACATAAATCTTGGGGTTTACATTGGGTGATAAAGTCTCTGCAACACATAAAGAGTGACACTTTTAATAGCATTAACATGCAAACTGATATGAAAAGTGATACTTTTAATACAAAAAGTGATACTTTTAACACATAAAGTGATACTTCTATATGAAAGTATGTTAAAAGTGATACTCAGTTAAGTGATACTTTTAACAGGAAAAGTGATACTTTTAGTACAGAAAATGATACTTTTAACACATAAACTGATACTTTTAACACATAAACTGATACTTCTATATAAAAGTATGTTAAAAGTGATACTCGGTTATGTGATACTTTTAACAGAAAAGTGATACTTTTAACATAAAAAGTGATACTTTTATCACGTAAAAGTGATACTTCTATATGAAAGTATTTCCATAACACAAAAATATGTTAAAAGTGATACTCGGTTATGTGATACTTTTAACACATAAAGTGATACTTTTCATATGAAAAGTGATACTCCTATATGAAAGCATATGTTATCCGGCTTTTCGCCTTTTCTCTACTTCCACCTCAACATCGAGCTATTCCTATCATCTCCACCGCAACAAGAAATACAATCAAATAAATTAACACGTAAACATCAAAACAACACAATATAATCATGCATTAAACAAATGACTATACCTAGTTTTATCTTCCTCTACTTTTTCAAATTTTTTTTGTGGTACTTTTCTCTTCTTTGAATAGGCTTTGAATCTTTTGCTTGAATATTTTCATTTTCCTTAGCTTTCCTTTTTTCGAATATCTTTTTCATTTCTCGGCGCGAGTTTCTTTTTTATAGGAGAAACCGTCTTGCGTGCCTTCATTTTGTAATACCCTGTTTCCGGGACAATCGGCATACGAGTACGAGGTGTTTTAGGATCTTCTTCCATTATCACAGGGGATATATAAATGTGCACAAACAACTTTTTTAGCTTAAAACTGCAAAAATATAAAAAAACACAGATTAAAATACTGAAAATATATAAATCTAATAAGAAGAAATTAACATGACTACTTTATGAACACTAAAATGAATTTCGCATAAAAAACTCATAAACCCTAAACAAAATAGAGAACATAACAACCCCAACACAAGAAAGAACTGAAAACTGAACAAAAAACGGGAGAAAAATGAAGAAAAATGGAAAAAACTGAACACCAACACCACCTCATGTACACCAAACCAACCCCTGAACGCCAACCCTAGATAAAATGAGAACATAAAAACTCTGAAAACTGAACAAAAAACGAAAAAAAAAAACGAAGAAAAAGGGTAGAAACTACTTGGTTAACAAATCGCAAGAAAAGTTGAACTAAAGAGAAAAAAGGGAGAAAAAACCATAAAAATTGAAGAAAAACGGAAAAGATGACTTACCAGTTGACAAATTGATGAATTGCGCAAGAAAACCTAGCGAACCGAGCGAAAATCGGGGAGAAAATCGTGAGCTCGAGCGGGAGATATGAAACAGGGATGAGAGAAAGGGTTTGGAATTGGGATGGAGGGAAAAGAGCGGGTCTCAGAGTGTTTTTGTAAAATGGGATTGGTAGGTCTGACTTGAGGCGGGTGGGTTGACTGGGGCGGGTAGTCGGGGTGGGTCGGGCGGGTCGGTTTCACTAAATGGAGCTCCATCTCACGGAACTAGATCCGTGAGACGATCTCACGCAAGTTTTTGTGTTTTATTGCATATTCTTCACTAGTTTAGTGTAAAATATGTACTCCATCTCCAATAGCTTACATTAAATTCTGCACTAAAAGAATATTACATATATTCCATTTTAAAACATATGTTCATATATAAAATTCATTTATTTAAAACAAAAAAAAAAAAAAAAATTAGCGCAGCTACAATGTTGCATTATTTTTTACGCAAAATTGTTCACATCTTCAAAATAGAAAACTGTTTCACAGCGGAATTGAACCTGCAACCTTAATAGACTTAAGGTGGTGTTCTACCACTACACCACTAGTACTTATTGTGCAATTTTAGTATAACAATTTATATAAACTCATTCATAAATACGCATGGTAATTAAAAAAAAATTAAAAACGCCTATAAATGTAAAGGCTAAGAATCGAACCCAAGTCTATTAAAAAAACATGATACATTATCTCAATAAATGGATACTTATAAAAGTGTTACTTTAACTACATCATATTTATTTTTTATTTTTTCTCTTTTTTTGTTCCTAGTTTATAATTGTATTAAGAAATCTGATACTTTATCTCAACAAACGGACACTTTTACTTATAAAAGTGTTACGTTAACTATATCATATTTATTTTTTATTTTTCCTTCTTTCTTTCATTTTTCTAATTTGTGACTATATTAAAAAACATGATACTTTAAATCACGAAGGAAAAATAAATAAGACAAAGCTAAAGTAACACTTTGTGAGTAAAAGTATCCATTTTTTTAGATAAAATATCATGTTTTTGTAAATAAATCACGAAATATGAATTCAGTACAGTGAAAAAAAAATATGACAGAGTTAAAAGTACCACTTTTATGAGTAAAAGCATCCATTTTTGAGATAAAGTATCATGTTTTTTTTTTAATACAGTCGCATATTAGAAAATTATTAGATTGAAGTATCACAAATGTATCATATTTAACATCAAAAGTATCACTATTTCCAGCACAAGTATTAGTTTTCAATGGTAAAAACATTAGCTATGAGACTAGAATGAGTACATCAAAATATTTATTTTTTGAATAATGTTCACCTTAAAAGTATCATATTTCTTACTCAAAAGTATCACTATTTTCGGATAAAGTATTACTTTTTATTCGTGAGAATTTAAAATTTTAAAATGTCATTGTCCATCATAAAAGTATCATATTTAATATCAAATGTATCACTATTTCCAAAGACAAGTATCGTTCTTCAATGTAAAAAACATTAGCTATGAGATCGAATGAGTATATCAAAAATCTTATTTTTGAATATGTAAAAATTAAAGTATCAATGTTCACCTTAAAAGTATCATATTTATTACTCAAAAGTATCACTATTTTCGGATAAAGTATCATTTCCTATTCAGAGAATTTAATTTTTTAAAATGAAGGGATGATAATGAAGCTTTATATTCATGGTTATACTAAATATGCATAGCAAGCACCAGTGGTCTAGCAGTAGAATAGCACCTTGTCTTGGTATAGATCCGGGTTCAATTCCCAGCTGGTGCAAATTTGTTAATTTTTTGATTAAGCGGATCCAGCCATCTTGGCTCATCCAGGCGCCTTGGGCGGGCGGGCGCGCCCAACGTGGGCTGGGTCTGTTGGGGCCAGCGTGTAAGGGGTCTTAGATGTTGTTTTTTATTTTTTTTTATTTATATCCAGGCGGTTCGCGGGCGGGCTGGGGATCCGTCTTATGGAATAGGATCCGTAAGACGGTCCTATACAAGTTTTTGCCAAAATGTTATTGGCCTGCCATGAGGAAAAAAATTGAAATTATTGTATTTTTAGAGGAAAATTGCTTATGTAACTAGGGATGGCAACGTGTTGGGTTTGGGACGGGTTTGGCCAAACTGGGGACCCGTCCCACCCGCTTCAGATCCCGTAGTAGACCCGTTAGACCCGCCAATATATTTTTTTAATTGCAATAATTTATTTTTTGGTATTTGTGGCCAAATTTTCAAAATCAATCCAATTTCAATAGGTCAAAAAAATTAAATATAATTATGCAACTTATTATAACAACGTTTTACAACTATTTAGCTACTATTAGGATTTTTTTTTTAAAAAAAAAACTACTATTAGGATCTTGCAATAGTACTCAATTAATACTCAAAATAAATATTCAAAGTACAATATTACAAGATGTTATAGTAGTAAATTAATATCAATATAATACTCAAATCTAAAAGTAATAAATAATACAAAAATATCTAAATGCATATTAAAAATATAATAAAAAGTTAATATGGAGGGATGGGTCCTATTCGACCGGGGACCAATCCCGAACGGGTTTTGAAGTATTGGATCTGGGACCCATCCTCGGACCCGTTTAACCGACTCTAGACCCGTTCCGGTGGAACCCGCCCCATTATCATTGCTATATGCGACTTGCCATGTGGACAATTTCCCCATTTCACTCTTTGGTAACCCTCCCAAGTCCCAAGAGCCACTTTCACCATTTTCACATTCAATGTCATTCTACAGGGCTCATAGGTTTGCATGTAAACTTTTATAGAATTTCAGATTTCCAGTTTTCATGAAATTCATCAATTCTCTATAATGCCCAAACATCTTAGGACTCATGATTTTCACAAGTGGAGAAAATAAATTAGCATGGTCTAATAAACTTATCTTGATCCATGTTAATTCTTCTTGAAACTTCTTGTAGGGAATTCTCTTCCTCCTTACCATTTCTTTACTCTTCTTCTTGATGGTGAGAAGATCACATCTCTAACCCCTCTTTATATTATGATTTGTATACGTTATATTCATAAAGAGATGGTGCTATTTATTTTACTTTAATACGTTATTGGTAGAGGAAGAGAGAGATTTTCATCTCCCATGTTTTAACAACAATCAATACTTCTCTTAACCATCAAAGAGAAGTCTTTAATATTAAAACATTAGCATTTATTTCACATGGGTCATTAATAGAAATTAATATTCTAACATTTCTCCTACTTGGCCCATATGATAACTGTTCACTTGGTTTTATACCATTGATTTGGGCTTTCGAGACTAGAGTTTTGTGTTGTTTTTGAGTATTTTGAGTCATTTTTGTTATATCTCATAGGTTAGGTATTAATTTCCATTATTTCGAGTCATTTGAGTGGCCAAGCCATGTTGAGGGCCAATTATATTGAGTCTAGAGTCATTGTAATGAGTCGTGTGTCAAAAGAAGAAATGATGATCAAACAACGAGAGAGTGATTTGAAGAAATTCCCAAACGCGTATGAAATTTCCATCACTGGCAGAGTTTAGTGTTTTGGCCATAACTCTCTCTAAAGAATTGATATTGAGCTGATTGAAGTGGCTATGGAAATCTAAGAGAGAGGGCTACAACTCTTATGAAGACACCCAAAGCAAATTCGGACGTTTGGATGGCGCTACAGCACGAAAAACGGACGCTGCATCGCTCGGGAGTGTTCTACTTTGCAGCAGCTTCTACTTGGCGCCGCTGCAGCCACTCGAAATCAAATTGGGCGCCTCAATTTATGTTTTGGCGCCAGTAGCGCCCATTTTCGAATACTAGCGCCCGTGGTGAAGCGATACAAAATAATGAAACTCCGATTTTTGGATCTAAAAGGAGGGTACTATAAATAGATACATGGGAGGCTTGATCTAGGGCATGGAGGACACTTGGGCATGAAAACCAACACCACCAAGACATAAGGAAAGAGTTGGGGAAGAAGATTGAAGACATTTATCATCTAGAAATAGATAAGATTCTTCTTTAATCTCTTTAATTCCTTCTTTGTTGTTTCTTATATATCATTTGAGATGCATTCTCATTTGATTAAGGATATTTGTATTTTCATCATGAGCTAAATTCTATAATTCTAGAGGGTTGATGTAATCTATGTTTGAACTTATGTTTTGATATTGTGGTTTATCAATCTAGATTTCTCAATTTATTTGTGTTATTTGGATCTATTGCTTCTAAATTACTTGATCAATAATTTAGAGTGTTTGGTGTATTTGATTTGACACTTGAGAGAGGTAATTGAATACATGACCTTGAAATAGCATAACCTAGGATTTCATAGAATTGAGAGATTTGTGAATCCTTTGAAGTCATTTATTAAGATTCATGGTGTTTATTGAGATTTTAATTGGTGATTTTTATAGAGATATTGATTTCCTAATTGTGATCTAAAATCATTTGGTACTCGAGAGAGGAAATGATTATTGTAGAAATCTTGACTTATAAATTGGTAATTTGTGATTGATAAACCATATTGATAACATAAGGGAAAACTAGATTAATCACACCTCTAGAATTCATTCTCCCATAGATTTAGATGTTTATATTTTGATTAGTTACATCTAGTTGTTTTTATTTATAAATTGAGATATCCACCTATTATTGATCCGTCGGATATAGCAGAGGTAATTTATACTTGGTACTTATACACGCATTCCCTGTGGATACGACAACCCTACTCATATCACTATATTAAAACTTGACACCGTAGACTTGCTGTAAGAAATATCTCTAACAAGTTTTTGCCGCCGTTGCCGGGGAATGTGTTTTGTGTGATATCAAGGTTGATTGCCTAGTTGTAATTTGATTTTTTCTTGTTTCTTTCTTTTATTGTTTTAATTTTGTGTAATTTTTTTAGGCACATCGTTGGATGAAATTATAATGTATGCATATACGTGGCCAACCGATGATGCTACTGGGATTTTTGGAAGTCAAAGTGTGAACCATTTTGTTCCTTATTATCCACCTCAAGAAAATATATGGGCCCAAAATATGGCAAATCATGACACCTTTCATCAGCCACAAGAACAATTGTCTAGCTTGGAAGAAACACTTTATCAATTTCTAGACGATTGTGAGCAAAGAAGACGACAAGATGAGATAAAACGTCGGTCCGAGTTGGAAAAAAATCTTGCCGAGTTTATCGAAGAGTGTAAGATAAGAAATCGAGAAAGTGATGATAGATTACTACAAACCGAGGCAAGCATTCAACAAATTGAGATTACATGTCAAAATATGTCAAAGTTACTCCAACAAATGATTGACCAACTTAATAATGAAGAGTCGTCATCATTCTTGGGACCTTGTGAAATAGAAAATCATGAACATGAATTGCCCATTATGAAAAAGGTGGACATCCTTCAAAATTTGGAGGAGCCTTTTGAAGAGTGCAATCCGATCTTACAAGAGGAGGATCCACGTCAAATTAACTCAGGGAGTATCTCTATCTCTCACTCAATTGAAAATCCTCATATTGACAAAAATATGTGCACTCTAGATGTAAGCTTCAATACAAATGTATCAAATTTTAAGAAGCATACACTTGAAGGAACAATGTTTGAAAATGGTGATCAATTTACATGTTCTACAGATTTCATGATATTTAATGTGAGTAAAGATAGAAATATCTTTACTATGATTGATAAACCATTTTTCATCATTAGGAACACATTTTTTGATTTCCAAAAGACCATCAACATTCTGATCCTTAATCATCCACGCTTACATACATCAAGGATCGCCTGTATTGTTAGAAAATACAAAGGCGTGGCATGATCGACATTTATTTTTGGATCTCGGTTGAGTAAAACAAAAGTCTGGCTAAAGATTTTAAATTTAGCGCTTCGTGGGAGGCAACCCAAGCTCATTTTACTTGCTTTCATAGTTTAATTAGTTAGAATGTTTGTGTTTTATTAGTAGTAGTCATGTTGCATCTCACCCCTACCCCTCTTGCATGCTCATTACGCGATTCTTGTGAAGTTATGTGCAAAAGGTGCTTATTGTGATAGAATTTGGATTGGTATTGAAATTTTGGGCATAATTGGTTATATAAATTGCCTCCACATCCTTATTCTCTATCTATGCCCACCATGTATTTGATAAAATGCCTCAATGAGAAATTTAACACTTTTGCATACCCTTCTTGGTTTATTGTTGGGAGTTCACATATTGATTACAATTATATGACATTAATGTATTTCCCATGGTCTTCGTATGATATTGTGGTACTATACCCCATTGCTCGTTTCCACGTTTGGTTTTGTTTGACAGGTTGGTATTGTGCCTCCTAAATCATAGAAAGGCAAGGAAAAAGCCATCGACCCTATGGAGTGCTACCAATTGGCCCTATTGCTCACGATTCCGACGAGATGTTGCACCTCTTCCATTGAGGACAATGGTTATATTAAGTTTGGGGGAGTGGTAATACCTTTTTCAGTATTGTGATCCTACTTTCTTCGTGTTTTTTTTGTCTTGTATATTTGCTTTGAGTTGAGTCGAGTCATGTCATTTGTTGAACTGTAGAACTGCACGACTAATGAATTTGTCGAATATGAGTTAAACAGTCAAAAGAGCATGTGTTTGAGCGGTGATCTATGCTTCGTTCCATTAATTCCATCTACATGCATAATTCAGTTGATTTATTTGAAAATGATTTATGAAGTTGAGTGTTTCTTGTATCATCCCACCGGATTCTAGAACTTGTCTGATCTCTAGTCGAGGCGAAATCCTAGGTGAAGTAACATTAAGGAAATGATTTAGGCCATTTTTGAACAAGCTAGAGCCAAAAATGCCTACCTTTATATTATACATTTTCACTAGTGTCCCCTTTGAGCCTGTTAAACCCGTTCTTTGGCAACCAATCTTATACCTTGAACCTACATGTGAAAATCCTAATTATCCATCACTCATACACACAAATGTTGAAGATTGAGGGTGGTATGATAAGTAGGGTATGTGTTCACTTGCATGAAGTTGCCGAGAAAAAGAAAATATGAACCCCCATGTGTAAAAATATGCAAAAGAATAAGTTTGGGGGTTTCGAAAAAAAATCAGTGAGTTTAGGCTCATAAAAGGAGAACAATGGAGAATTCCAAAAGTGAAGGTAGCTATTTTGTTTGGCGAGTTGAAGAAATTGACAATTGTGTGTTTAGGTGATTTGAACCATTTAATATTTATTTTCCGATCATATCCTAAGCCCACATTACAAGCTTTGAAAGTCCTATTGATCCTTGTGTTACATTAGCCTATATTAGTGGAGAATAGTGTGAATGACAAGCTTATGGAGTCTGGTAAGCATTTCATCTGGATATTCAAAAAGTGGATCATTTTGACAACACTTGATTGCGTGAAATTATTTGAATAATGTAAACGGAGTTGGCATGTACATTCCACACTTTTGATCACAATGCTAAAACGCATGTTTGATTGGTAGTGAAACGAGTATTGAGACAAATGATTTTAGTTGTGAAGTTTTGCAGTTAGTCGTGTCGAATAAGTTTTCTATATTTTTGTGTGTTGGATACTTCGTATTCTTCAAGAGTTTGTAATTGCTTGAGGACAAGCAATATTCTAAGTTTGGGGGTATTTGTTCACTTGGTTTTATACCATTGATTTGGGCTTCCGAGACTAGAGTTTTGTGTTGTTTTTGAGTATTTTGAGTCGTTTTTCTTGTATCTCACAGGTTAGAGGTATTAATTTCCATTATTTCGAGTCATTTGAGTGGCCAAGCCATGTTGAGGGCCAATTATATTGAGTCTAGAGTCATTGTAATGAGTCGTGTGTCAAAAGAAGAAATGATGATCAAACAACGAGAGAGTGATTTGAAGAAATGCCCAAACGCGTATGAAATTTTCATCACTAGCAGGGTTTAGTGTTTTGGCCATAACTCTCTCTAAAAAATTGATATTGAGCTGATTGAAGTGGCTATGGAAAGCTAAGAGAGAGTGCTACAACTCTTATGAAGACACCCAAAGCAAATTCGGATGTTTAGATGGCGCTACAGCGCGAAAAGGAGGCGCTGCGGCGCCCAAAACGGACGCCGCAGCGCTCGGGAGTGTTCTACGGGCGCTGCAGCGCCCCCTACTTGGCGCTGCAGCGCCCGATACAGAAATTGGGCAGTCTCAGTTTATGTTTTGGCACTGTAGCGCCCATTTTCGAGCGCTGCAGCGCCCGTGGGCGGACAAAACAATGAAACTCCGATTTTTGGATCTAAAAGGAGGGTACTATAAATAGATACATGGGAGGCTTGATCTAGGGCATGGAGGACACTTGGGGATGAAAACCAACACCACCAAGACACAAGGAAAGAGTTGGGGAAGAAGATTGAAGACATTTATCATCTAGAAATAGATAAGATTCTTCTTTAATCTCTTTAATTCCTTCTTTGTTGTTTCTTATATATCATTTGAGATGCATTCTCATTTGATTAAGGATATTTGTATTTTCATCATGAGCTAAATTCTATAATTCTAGAGGGTTGATGTAATCTATGTTTGAACTTATGTTTTGATATTGTGGTTTATCAATCTAGATTTCTCAATTTATTTGTGTTATTTGGATCTATTGCTTCTAAATTACTTGATCAATAATTTAGAGTGTTTGGTGTATTTGATTTGACACTTGAGAGAGGTAATTGAATACATGACCTTGAAATAGCATAACCTAGGATTTCATAGAATTGAGAGATTTGTGAATCCTTTGAAGTCATTTATTAAGATTCATGGTGTTTATTGAGATTACAATTGGTGATTTTTATAGAGATATTGATTTCCTAAATGTGATCTAAAATCATTTGGTACTCGAGAGAGGAAATGATTATTGTAGAAATCTTGACTTATAAATTGGTAATTTGTGATTGATAAACCGTATTGATAACATAAGGGAAAACTAGATTAATCACACCTCTAGAATTCATTCTCCCATAGATCTAGATGTTTATATTTTGATTAGTTACATCTAGTTGTTTTTATTTATAAATTGAGATATCCACCTATTATTGATCTGTCAAATATAGCATAGGTAATTTATACTTGGTACTTATACACGCATTCCCTGTGGATACGACAACCCTACTCATATTACTATATTAAAACTTGACACCGTAGACTTGCGGTAAGAAATATCTCTAACAATAACTTGAGAATTTAATAACAATTTTAAGTGTGCACATTATATTAAATCTCACCATAATGTCAATTAGGCTTATCTGTAATTAAGATAAAACTGATTGGATCATGGCGGTCACACATCATTTATTCGACATGATTCTTTCCATGTATCACAAGATCAATCCAACTTAATATTATCCTTAATGAGGTGAATCATTAGCCTCAACCATACAATCTTAAAGAAAGACATGTTATTACATTAATACATTATATGTATACAAGCAAAAACACAACTATAAATGAGCTCAGAGTGTCATAACATAAGGAGCAAATAATTGTTATGTATATATACACATACACTACCATTACGCTAACAAGGACTTGTCTATAATACCCATCCTTTCAACATGACCAAAAAATGTCTTAGGTGGTAACCCCTTAGTTAACGGATCCGCTACCATTAGATCAGTTCTAATATGCTCAATAGAAACTCTATGTTTCTACACTTCTTCTTTAACAGACAAGTACTTTAATTCCATGTGTTTATCACCCTTAGAGTACTTGTCGTTCTTTGAGAAGAAGACAACTGCAGAATTATCACAATAAATTCTCAGCGGCCTGGCTTACTATCAACAATTCCAAGTCCTGAGATAAAGTTCCGCAACCACAATCCGTGAATAGTGGCCTCAAAGCATGCCACAAATTCAGCTTCCATTGTGGATGCAGCAATGACATACTGTTTTCCACTCCTCCATGATATCGCTTCTCCAGCTAAAAGGAACAAATAACCTAATGTAGACTTTCTCGTGTCAACACACCCGACATAATCTTAATCAAAATATCCTATTACTTAGAGATGGTTAGACCTCTTGTACATGAGCATATGTTCTTTGGTGCCTTGTAAATACCGAAGAACTTTCTTGGCAGCCTTCCAGTGGTTCATACCGGGATTACTTTGATATCGGCCTAACATTCCTACAGCGAAACTGATATTCGACTGAGTATAAGTTTGAGCATACATCAAACTCCCAACCACTGAAGCATAAGGAATTGGATTCATTTCTTTTCGTTCCAAATCATTCTTGGGACATTGCATTTGGCTGAATTTGTCCCCTTTCTTGGAACTATCCCAGCGGAACATTTTTCCATCCGGAATCTCTCTAAAATCTTATTGATATAAACATTTTGAGACAATCCCAACAATCTTTGTGATCTGTCACGGAATATTTCTATTCCTATCACATAGGATGCCTCACCTAAATCTTTCATTTCAAAATTCTTAGAGAGAAATTCCTTTACATAACGTAATAATACAACATCATTAGCAACAAGTAAAATATCATCAACATATCGGACTAATATTATAAACTTGCTCCCACTGACTTTCATGTAGATACACCGATCAACGGTGTTCTCTGTAAAACCATATGATGTAATGGTATCATTGAACTTAAGATACCATTGTCGGGAAGCATGTTTCAGTCCATATATTGACTTTTTAATTTACACACTAAACTTTCCTTTCCTGTGGTTTTATACCCTTCCGGTTGATCCATATACACTTCCTCTTCCAAATCACCATTCAGAAAAGCGGTTTTAACATCCATTTGATGAAGCTCTAAATCATAATGAGCCACCAAGGCCATAACAATTCTTAAAGAGTCCTTCTTTGACACCGGAGAGAAGGTCTCTTTATAGTCAATGCCATCTTTCTGAGTATAACCTTTAGCAACGAGTCTAGCCTTGTATATTTCAATGTTGCCATTTGAGTCACGTTTGGTTTTAAAGACCCATTTACAACTGACTCGTTTAGAACTTTCAGGCAACTCAACTAAGTCCTAGACTCTGTTGTCATACATTGATTTAAGCTCTTCTTTCATGGCATCGAACCACTTTTTAGAATTGTTACTATTCATCGCTTGTTTGAATGAGATCGGGTCTTCATCTATGCTTAAGTCACATTCATGCTCAAGAGTATACACCACATAGTCATCAGAAACAGCAGGTCTTTTCTGCCTTACAGACCGTCTTAAAGCTATTTCCTCTTATGGTTCATTAATCTCCTGCTCAACTGTGATCGGTTCATCTATCACATTTTCATTTGGTGGGTTTTGAATATTGACTTGTTGTTTCGGTATGTTATGTGACGATGATGTAACAACAGGAACAATAACTTTAGAAGAAACATCGGGTGAAGGAGTTTCATCCCGAATTTCCTGGAGTTCTACTTTTCGTGGTTCCCCACTCCCACTGATTAAACCATTCTCAATGAACCGAGCATTACCTGACTCGACTATTCTCATACTATGGTTAGGATAGTAAAATTTGTACCCCTTAGACTTTTCAGGATAGCCAATGAAATAACCATTGACAGTCCTAACATCAAGCTTCTTTTCATGTGGATTATACACTCTTACTTCTGCTGGGCAACCCCAAACATGAAGATGTCTCAAACTGGGTTTCCTACATATCCACAATTCATAAGGAGTCTTAGGAACTGCCTTACTAGGAACCCGATTGAGAAGTTATGCAGCAGTCTTTAACGCGTGCATCCACAATGACAGGGGTAAGGAATAATTACTTAACATACTTCTAACCATATCCATCAATGTACAATTTTGTCTCTCAGCTACACCATTTTGTTAAGGTGTACTGGGCATTGTATACTGTGCACAAATACCGTGACTTTCGAGGAACTTTGCAAATGGACCTGGACATTGTCCACTTTCATTGAATTTTCCATAATAGTCACCACCTCGGTCTGATCTCACCACTTTTACTTTCTTATCTAATTGTCTTTCCACCTCATTTATGAACACCTTGAGGATATCCACCGATTGAGATTTTTCATGTAGTAGATAAACATAACCATAACGTGAGTAATCATCTATAAAGGTGATAAAGTACTTTTCTCCGCCCCAGTTAGGAACGTCAAATGGACCACATATATCAGTGTGTATCTGCTCAAGAAACTGAGTGCTTCTTGTGGCAGATTTCTTAAGTGTGTTTTTGGTCTGCTTTCCCTTAATGCAATCCACTCACACATCCTAGTCACTAAAATCCAACTGAGGAAGGACTTCATTTTTCACCAACCTCAATAACCTTTCTTTAGAAATGTGACCCAATCTTTGATGCCATAAAGGCTGAACTTTTATTGGTGCACTACGTTTAATGCCTACATTACTTTCAACATGATACAGGGATTCAACAAATTTATTATCAAGATTAAACGGTAAAGTGAGTCAAACAAAATACCAGAACCATAAAAGTATTTGTTCTTAAACAACAAAAAAATACCATTATAAATCTTAACATGAAAACCTAAATTATCCAGCTTTCCTACATAAATAAGGTTTCTAGCACAATCAGGAACATAGAGACATCGTTCAAGATCTATGTGACATCCAGTGTCCATGATCATTCTAAAAGTCCCAATTCCTTCTATCTGTGCCTTCATCCTATTCCCCATAAACAAATGTTGTTCAGTTCTGTTTATGGGCTGGATCGTACGGAATCCCTGTATAATATGAGATACATGAGTAGCTGCACCAGAATCTAACCACCAGGTATTATTAGACACTTCTATAAGGTTTGATTCAAAACATACGGAAATATAATGTATACCTTTCTTCTCAAACCATGCCTTCCGTTTAGGGCAATCTTTCTTGTCCTGGTTTATTATAGAAGTAACACTTAATCTGTAGGTCCCAAATGGTGTAAGCAAGGTTTAGAATGGGGGGTTGAATAAACCTTACCAACTTTTCAATTTAGTCCTTTTAAAGAAATTACAGAGTTAACATAAACAGATAAGTCCTTGGGAGACAAACTAAGTTGGTTATTCAAATAGAGTTAGCCACTCAACGGACTCGATAGAGCCGTTGATAGAATAACTCATCCTGTTAACCCGAAACTTAACTTGTTGTGTTGGTTTTATCGTGGAAGACTTAACACCCTTTGATTTGTTTTAAACTTGTTTTAACACTTGATTTTAGCACTTGGTTATTAATCAGTTTGGATAACAAATAAGTTTATCAGCAGTTATAAAGTAGGTATGCAGAAATACAAATGTGCTGAAAGATAAATGACAGTTGATTTTTATAGAGGTTTGAAGATGGGGTAATTCTTCTAATCATCTCTTCTCCGACTCGGAGGAATCCACTAGGTAACGATCGGTTTACAAAGTGGTGAACGATCTAGAGAACGACAAATTTCTTGGTCACACAGTTGCCTTCTCGTCCGACTCGGCTTCTTCACAGGCAAATTGCTTGCTACTCACTCACTTTCTCAAGCTCTTGGATTTGATCACGAAGCCCTCCAATAACTTGATACTGGTTCGACCTTGAACCTTTCTACAATCCTCCTTGGAAAGTAGACCCCTTTTGATTCTTTAAAAGTTTCCTCTTCAACAGTTTGAAGTTGTCTTTCCTTCACAGCTTTGTGTCGGATTGATTTCCTTCGAGTTTCAGGCTTGAGGATTTGCTTGAATGTCTTTGAGAATGTTTGCAGGTTTACAGCTTAAATTTTGCTTGCTTGTTCGTGGTTCAGTAACCTCTTCTCAATGAGTTGTCTTTCTCAAGCTCTTGGATTTGATCACGAAGCCCTCCAATAACTCGATACTGGTTCGACCTTGAACCTTACTACAATCCTCCTTGGAAAATAGACACCTTTTGATTCTTCAAAAGTTTCCTCTTCAATAGTTTGAAGTTGTCTTTCCTTCACATCTTTGTGTTGGATTGATTTTCTTCGAGTTTCAGGCTTGAGGATTTGCTTGAATGTCTTTGAGAATGTTTGCAGGTTTACAACTTAAATTTGCTTGCTTGTTCGTGGTTCAAGAACCTCTTCTCAATGAGTTTCCTCAGCCTTTTATAGTTAACTTTCAAAAACTCTGCCCGTTGAAGAGATAGGCTGATTTTTAAAAGTCACTTGTGTTCGTTGGCTTGTCTTTTCTTTGTCTTCAATCTTGATATGTAGACCTTTTCTCGTATTAAATGATTGTGTAGCTTTTCAGGTTCTGACACGAGGTGCAGTGCTTCCCATTGGTTTATTCCTTTTGCACGCTTCTGGGATGAGCACTTTAAATGATATGGTAGCATGGAAGTATTACTTATTTAAGTAATGTTCTTGACTTCTGTGCAACGGATTCCTTTCAGTTAACTCCTCTTGGTTGTTGTCTATTTCCCCAGGTGACTTGAGTCTGCTTCAATCATTTGAAGACTCATCTGTCACTTTCAACTTATGAATTGGCTCCTTGAGATGACTTTGACTTACATTTCACACAGCTGTTCCTCAGCTGATACATCTTCAATCAAGTTCTTGATCATCCTTCTTGGCCATACTCAGATGTTCCACAGCGGAGTCTTCACTTCAGTCTTCAGTTGACTTCTTGTATTTCCAGGCATAGCTGACTTGACTCAGCTTTTCCAGCCCTATCTATTACAATAAAAATTACAAGGAAAATGGGGTGCCAACTTTATAGTTTAAGTTTTACATGCCATTCATCAAAATCTATAAAATAAATTCCCAACAATTTCCCCCTTTTTGATGATGCCAAAACTTAAAAATATTAAACAATATTTAAACAACAAAGATACATACAGACAATGCAGTAACAAAGAATGTATGCGTTGAATAGGTTATTTTATTGATCATAGCATTCTTGTCCTTTACATAGTTGTTTACAAAGTGTATCAGTGCATACTATATCAAAGCAAAATACAAACATCCATGCTAGGATACAAATACAAAGTGAAAAATTACAGAAAAACTTCACTAAGTACACAGATGACTTACACAAAAATGTATTTACAGGAGTAAAATACATGAAGGGTTCGCAGCAACACTTCATCGCCTTCGCTGCTTCCTTCTTTCTTCTTCAGCTCTGTCAGAGTCATCAACTCTTCTTCTCTTTCTTTCTTCTTCAGCTGCTTTCTTTTTTTCATAAGCTCTCTTGCAGCATCATCCTTGCGCTTCCTTTCGAGCCATTGCTCTGATTGCCTTCTGTTCTCCTCTTCTTGTCTTTTCACGTATTCAGCATTCTTTCTAGCCACTTTCAGATTTGCTACTTCATCATACCCATCCCAGTAGATCCTTCCCTTCTTTCCGGGATCTACATATTTGATATTTTTGGGTTATGGTCTAGGTCGAAAACCTCTTCCTCCACAACTTCTTCCTCCTCCTCTGGGTGTATACTGTATAGGAGTCTTCTGCTTACTAGTTGAATGGCTGCTGATAGTCTGCTGCTTGTAAGCTTCTTCGCACAATTTAAGACCTTTCTCCCAGTACAGATCCCAGGCTTGGGCTACAGACATATTCTGGAAATAGCCTTCAGATTCGAGCGTCTTGAATTCTTCAACTGATCTTAGCTCGGATCCATCATCTGAGTAGCATCTTGATCCTTCCCTACCGGAATGTCACCGTATTGTTTCAACACTTCTTCAATGTGGGCATCCATTTTTTTTATCGAACTCTAATATCCCTGCTTCTACGATTCACCTTTTCTCCGACATGGGCACAACAGAGTGTTCGATCGGCAGAGTCACTGGAAGTTTGCTGATGATTGAGGTCGTCACATGACCCTGCTGAGGGGTTTCAGCAATCATTAATGTTAGGTCCTTCGAATGTTCCCCCTTAGCTACCTTTCCCTTCTTCTTCTCAGTTGTTGCTTCTTCTTTCAAACTCCTTGGGTACTCCTCTTCCCAGTTTCAGCAATCAAACTGTGCCCTTGAGTGTCTTAGCTTCCACGCCCTCCATTCACGTAGACGGTGCTGAATGTCTGGGTATACGGGAGAATACATGATGACATCATCATCATCATCTTCTTCTTCTTCTTGTCCTTCCTTTTCTGGGATGGAAGGCAAGATGCTCTGTTGTTCTTCACCTTCAGCAGCGTCCATAGCAGGTGGAGAGACAACTTTTTCAACTGGAAGTTCAGTTGTCTCAGCTTCTTTGTTGTCCTCAGTTGTCCTCTCCACATCTGGGTCTTCTGTAGGCCTCTGCTGATCATACTCATCAGACTTGGCAGTTTCATCAATAACCTCGGGAGACTGCACATCCTGAGTTTCAGCAGTCTCTGGTGTTTTCTCCAGTTGAGAGGTAGATTCAGCTGTCTTCTCAAGCTCTGAGTGCTTGAAAAGTCTTCTTCTTTTGGTCCAAACCAGAGGAATTTCTGGTTTTTCTTCTTCTTCTTCTAAGTCTTTGGCGGCGGGGGCCGGGGCATCCTTCTTAGAGGGAACTGCCTTCCTTGGTTTCACAGTCATCTTCTTCCGTATGGCTGGAGAAGGGATTTGAGATTTCTTCTCAGCCTTGGCTGCAGGGGCAAGAGACACGGCTGCAGGGGCAGGTGCATCTTTTTTCTTTGTTGCAGGGGCAACCTTCTTCTTTGCAGCTGCAGGGGCAGCTTTCTTCTTGGGAGGAGAGGTAACAGATGTGTCCTCGGGTTCAGCTGATTCCCCCTCACTGGTGTCCACCCTTTTCGCATGGGCTCTCCTCTGGGCTCTAGAGAGGTTAGCCCTGAACATTTTCTTGTTGACATGGAAAGGTTTTCCATGTCGAAGGGGAATGTCCTTCACTCCCATAAGGTGGCCAATCACCAGGTTGTATCCGAGAGATCCTCCAAAGGATTCGTCATCCTTAAGTGATTTGTTCATTATATTCTGGCAGCGTCTGCTGTACACGAACTCAACCCAGTTGACTCTTTTGCCCTGCATGATCGCAGCCATGACGATCAGTTTAGTCTTTGACAGCTTGTTGAAGCTGCCAAACTTCATGTCTACACACTTGGAGACGAAATCCATCAACTTGTGATAGTCGTCCTTCAGCAATTTTTTCTCAGCTGTGTAGACCACTGTTAGAGATTTTTCTAACCGCAAGTCTACGGTGTCAAGTTTTAATATAGTGATATGAGTAGGGTTGTCGTATCCACAGGGAATGTGTGCATAAGTACCAAGTATAAATTACCTACGCTATATTTGACAGATCAATAATAGGTGGATGTCTCAATTTATAAATAAAAACAACTAGATATAACTAATCAAAATATAGACATCTAAATCTATGGGAGAATGAATTCTAGAGGTGTGATGAATCTAGTTTTCCCTTATATTATCAATATGGTATACCAATCACAAATTACCAATTTACAAGTCTAGATTCCTACAATAATCATTTTCTCTCTCGAGTGCCAAATGATTTTAGATCACAATTGGGAAATCAATATCTCTATAAAAATCACCAATTGAAATCTCAATAAAAACTATGAATCTTGGTTGATGACTTCAAAGGATTCACAAATCTCTCAATTCTATGAAATCCTAGGTTATGCTATTTCAAGGTCATGTATTCAATTACCTCTCTCAAGTGTCAAATCAAATACACCAAACACTCTAAATTATTGATCAAGTAATTTAGAAGCAATAAATCCAAATAGCACAAATAGATTGGGAAATCTAGATTGACAAACCACAATATCAAAACATAAGTTCAAACATAGATTACATCATCCCTCTAGAATTATAAAGTTTAGCTCATGATGAAAATACAAATACCCATAATCAAATGAGAATGCATCTCAAATGATATACAAGAAACAACAAAGAAAGAATTAAAGAGATTAAAGAAGAATCTTATCTATTTCTAGATGATAAATGTCTTCAATCCTCTTCCCCAACTCTTCCCTTGTGTATTGGTGGTGTTGGTTTTCATCCCCAAGTGTCCTCCATGCCCTAGATCAAGCCTCCCATGTATCTATTTATAGTACCCTCCTTTTAGATCCAAAAATCGGACATTTCTTGTTTTGTCCGTCCACCAGCGCGCTTGCAGCTGAAAAATGGGCGCTGCAGCGCCAAAAACAAACCCAGACTGCCCATTTTCTGTATCGGGCGCTGCAGCGCCAAGGATGAAGCGCTGCAGCGCGCGTAGAACACCCCCAGGCGCGCTGCGGCTGTTTTGGGCGCCGTGGCGCGCTTTGTTCTTGGCTGCATGCCTCTTTTTCGCGCTGTAGCGCCATCCAAACGTCCGAATTTGCTTTTGGTGTCTTCATAAGAGTTGTAGCCCTTTCTCTTAGCTTTCCATAGCCACTTGAATCAGCTCAATATCAATTTTTTAGAGAGAGTTATGACCAAAATACTAAACAATGCCAGTCTTTAGAAATTTCAGACGCGCGTTTGGACGTTTCTTCAAATCAATCTTTCGTTGTTTGATCATACTTTCTTCTTTTGACTCACGACTCATTAAAATGACTCTAGACTCAATATAATTGGCCCTCAACATGGCTTGGCCTCTCAAATGACTCAAACAATAGAAATTAATGCCCCACTGTGAGATATAACAAAAACGACTCAAAATACTCAAAAACAACACAAAACTCAAGTCTAGGAAGCCCAAATCAATGGTATAAAACCAAGTGAACAACCACCTTAACAGCACACTCTGGTTTGGCTATCTCTTTCCATGCAAAGACCAAATCAACGCCTGCTTTTCATAAATCTCCTTCATGCCTTCAGACGGCAATAAACGAAAGGTGCTCGCAAGGTCCTTAGCATTTATCAAAATATCCTTGCGATGGACAGAAGACTTGATTCCTTCGTCCTACACTTCTGCATTAACATAAAACTACGCCACCTCTTCTAGGTAGGTGTACGAGTATTCCATAGTTAGAAAAGCCTTGAGACCTGACTTTTCTAGCATTTCACCGATCTTCTTCACTAGGGTTTCATCGGAACCCTGCTTTACCATACCTTCAAAGTCCACTAACGATCCTAAGTGGATTTGCTTCGATATCTTGACGAAATCGAACTTCGGTGCCATTTTTAGAGATTTTTACCGATTAAAACTTGAGAAACTGGTTTGAGGACTCTTAGGGTTTTCGAGAGAGAAAATAGCTTGCTTTCTATTGCTTGAACATGAACAGTTTTTTAGTGTGAGAGAGAAAACTTAAAAAAATGTATATAAGGGTTATGAAAGGACGGGTCTTTGGATTTCGAAATTTTGATCAAAATCAACAGTTCAGATTTAGCACGTTAAACCGCATTTAATTCCTCACATTTAATGCGGTAGCATTTATATCCAATCATATGCTTACTGTGCAGCTTTTGACTATACCCGTCATTATTACGCTTACGTTATCCTTAAAAACATTCCCGCTCATTTAAAACGACTGCATTTTTGTCACTTAGCTCATAAATGACTCAACTTATCTCAAAAATGACTTAACTCTTCTTCTCTATTTTCATTAAGCGACTCAGGTATCAGCTAACTCGATACAGCTGACTTTTTGATATGGCTGTTTCACTTGGCTGATACGAAAAACTTTTTCAATTCTCATCTTTTCATTTTCCATCTCTTTTGATTGAGTCTTCTGAGTGTTAACTCAGCTCAATTAACCCTAGCTCATGCTTAAGCTCTTCAAATCTTGATTCACATAAGGGCTTGGTGAATATGTCAGATAACTGTTTATCAGTTGAGATATATTCCAAAGTGATGTCTTTCTTTTCAACATGATCTCTTATAAAATGATATCTGACATCAATGTGTTTTGTTCTTGAATGCAACACAGGATTCTGAGTGATTATAATACCACATGTGTTATCACACATAATTGGAATCTCTTTTTCTTCAATTTCATAATCTCTCAGCTGATGTCTCTTCCATAAGACTTGGGCACAACAAATACCGCAGCTGTATGTACTATGTACTTGTGTTGTGGATGTGGCTATTAAGTTTTGCTTCTTACTAAACCAGGAAACCAATCTATTTCCAAGCATTTGACATGTACCTGAAGTACTCTTCCTGTCAACTCTACATCCAGCATAGTCTGAGTCTGAGTAACCAATAAGCTTGAATCCACCATCCTTGCCAACTTCCTGGCATCCCTTCAAATATCTTAGGATTCTCTTAGTTGCAGTCATGTGGCTCTCCTTTGGTGCAGATTGAAATCTTGCACATACACCTACTGCAAAGGTGATGTCTGGTCTGCTGGCTGTTAAGTAGAGCAATGATCCAATAAGTGCTATGTATCTTGTCTGATCTACAGCTTTACCATCTGCATCCATGTCCATCTTGACTGATGTGTTCATTGGTATTTTCATAGAAGACTTCTCTTCCATACCAAATTTCTTCATTAAATCTCTGGTGTACTTTGTTTGACTTATGAAGGTTCCATCCTTCAATTGCTTAAATTGAAGTCATAGGAAGAAAGTCAGCTCTCCCATCATGCTCATTTTGAATTTGTCTTGCATGAGGTTTGAGAACTTATCACACAGCTCTTTATTTGTGGATCCAAAAATGATATCATCCACATATATTTGAACAAGCAGTATACTCTCTCTATCTTGAATTCTGAAGAGTGTTCTGTCCACTTTGCCTTTGGTGAATCCATTTTCAGTTAGAAATTGAGATAATGCATCATACCATGCTCTTGGTGCCTATTTCAATCCATATAATGCTTTATTGAGCTTGTACACCTTATCACCAATGGTCTTCTGCTCAAAACCTGGAGGTTGTTCTGCATAGACTTCTTCATCTAACAGTCCATTTAGAAATGCACTTTTCACATCCATTTGATAAATAGTGAAGTTTTTGTGTGCAGCATAGGCAAGAAACATCCTTATTGCTTCTAATCATGCAACAGGAGCAAAGGTTTCATCAAAATCTATTCCCTCTTCTTGGAAATACCCTTTGGCTACCAATCCTGCTTTGTTTCTTACCACAAATCCTTCCTCATTCATCGTGTTTCTGAAAACCCATTTTGTGCCAATAACATTCTGATGGGTTGGTCTCTGCACCAACTCCCATACTTTATTCCTTTCAAACTGATTCAGCTCTTCTTGCATGGCTTGAATCCAATGTGTGTCATCAAATTCTTGAGACACATCTTTTGGCTCTATTTGGGAAATAAAACAAGTGAACATTGCTTCTTGCTGAGCTCTGGATCTGGTTCTTACACCATCTCTTACATCTCCAATAACTAGCTCTGGTGGATGGTCTCTCAGCTATCTCACATCAGGTTGAAGCAAATCAGCTGGGTTCAGTTGTCTTGATGCTTCGTTGTCTAGAGCAGCTCTTTCATCATCATTCAACTGTAGACTTTCCAGTTGTCTTTGAGACTCAGCTATCTCATCTTCATCTTGGTTGATTACTCTTACTTCAGCTTCAACATAAGGACTCTCTGCATAGTTGGCTGATTCAGCTTATCAACTAACTCTTTAATGTCTTCTCCATTCACATTGGGTTCATCA
This sequence comes from Rehmannia glutinosa, assembly GCA_016081115.2. Lineage (NCBI taxonomy): Eukaryota > Viridiplantae > Streptophyta > Magnoliopsida > Lamiales > Orobanchaceae > Rehmannia > Rehmannia glutinosa. The sequence goes on along the minus strand of CM071931.1, from coordinate 72,412,611 downwards.
AAAACTACATGAATAGACTCTTCTGTGACCATAGTCCTCTTGTTCAGCACTCTATATGCTCTCAGCTGAGTATCCCAAGAAGATACATTCATCAGCTTTAGCATCAAAAACCTTTAGATTATCCTTGCCATTGTTGTGGATGAACCATTTACATCCAAATATTCTAAAATATGCAACATTTGGCTTTCTCCCTGTCCGTATCTCATAAGGAGTCTTGGTCAATTGCCTGTTTATCATGAATCTATTTTGAGTATAGCATGCAGTGTTGATGGCTTCAACCTAAAATCTCTTAGGCAATCCAGCTTCAGCTAACATGGTCCTTAGCGACTTCTTTGAGAGTTCTGTTTCCTTCTTTCAATACTCCATTCTCACGTGGAGTTCTTGCTGTAGATAACTCATGAGCAATATCATTTTCTACACGATACTGAGTGATTATCCCATTGACAAACTCAGTTCCTCTATCAGACCTTATTTTTATAATTGTTTGACTCTTTTCATTTTGAACTCTTTTTATCAGGTGAGGTAACTTCTGCAGAGTTTCTTTCTTTTTGCACATGAAGATTGTCTATGTATATCTTGAATAATCATCTACCACCACTAATGTGTATTTCTTTCCACTTATGTTGGCTGGTTCAACAGGGCCAAATAAATCCATATGCAACAGATGCAATATCCTTGTTGAAGAAGGACTAGATTTCTCCTTGAATGAAGATTTGATTTACTTTCCCATCTGGCATGCATCACGTTCACTTTCCTTCTTGTACACTAAGTTTGGAAATCCTTCCACAAGATGACTCCTTGCAAGCTTGTTAATTGTCTTGAAGTTCAGATGACTCAACTTCTTGTGCCACAGCCAACTTGATTCGGCTATGCTCTTTGCTAACAGACAAGTGCTTGGTGTGGCAGTAGACCAGTCTACCACATACATATTCTTCTGTCTTGATCATTGCAACACTATTTCATTTGATTCAGTATCTTTAATCTGGCACAGTCCCATATTGAATCCAACATTGTAGCCCTTGTCACAGAGTTGGCTGATGCTTAACAGGTTGAAGTTGAGGCCTTCAACATATGCAACATCTGTGATTTCCATTCCATTCTTCTTGATGGATCATGTGCCTTTGATTACTCCTAGAGTTTCATTTCCTCCAAATATAACTTTTGCACCTCTAACCTCCTTAAATCTTGATAGGTTTTTCTTGTTCCCTGTCATATGTCTGGAACAACCACTATCCATGTACCAGGTCTCTTGGCACTCAGCTGTTCCTAGAACCTGCAATCAAGGAAATTAGTTTTTAGGTCCCCATACTTGTCTGGGTCCTGAGGGGTTAGTGTTAAAAGATTATCCAACCAACCTATAGCCAAATGATTTGACTCTAAGAGGTTGTCATCTATCTGTGCCATAATCATAATTCACTTTGGCAAATTGCTTGGGGGATTTAGGTTCATACAACTGTCTCTTTTGTCTGTATGCCTGTGTGTGTTTTAGCAATTGTCTTCTTTGGGTAGTTGTGATATTTTTGAGTGTAGTGTCTGAGTGCATGTGTGTGCTGATAATAGCTCTTTTGCCTTTGGAATGACCTTTGCTGAGGTCTAGGTCTTTGCCATCTAGGCTTGTATTCCATTGGTCTTTGCTGATTTTTTACATTGTTCTAATCAGCTTGGCTTGGGTAGTTTCTACCATTCCCATCATATGTGTTTCTTTGCTAAAACTTCTGGGGTTTTTGGTAGCTCTGTTTATTCTTCACAGAGTATTTTCTATTTGGAGTTTGCTGAGGAACTTTCTTTGATTTCTTCTCGGTTGTCCTCTCAAAGATACTCAACTCAAGGTTGTTTTTTCCTTTCCCTTTATATCCAAGGCCATTTTGTTTGTGATTGTGCTTTGGAATGAATGTGGGTGCAACATTTTATGTTTTGGGTTTTTGAGATGCTTCATTACTCGAAGATCCTTTTTCCAAAATCACTCCAGGAGTTTGACTATGCACAAAGGAATTGAATCCTATGCCTGTCTTATCTCCACATTCTTTTTGACTCATAATAAGGTCATCCAATGATTTAGATGCCTTTGTAAATGAGGCAATTACATTTTTAAGATCATTTTCTCTCTTTTCTATAGCGATTATCTCTCGCTGCTCGGTTTAGCATTCTCGGCCTTGACTCTTTGTTCTCATCGGCTATGTGACTTAGAGTACTCACTCCTTAGTCGCTGAGTTATAGCTTTTGAGTGGTTTTTTTGATACAACTTTAAGGTTGCAAACCCAAGTGCAGGTTGTCTCAAGTAATATATTTCTCGGGAGTCCAAGGTTGATCCTCAAGGAAGTTGATGGAAGTTTACAAGATATATCTTATTTAACTGATGAGTAAATAGATTTTTAACTAGTAAGAATATATTTTTTTACAAGAAATTTAATTAATAGAAATGTTGAGGATTAGGGATTCACTCTTGATTTCGGATGAAGGAATGATTATATTTTCTTACCTCTTAGATTGCCACTATTGGAATCCATACACAAAGAAGGTTCCAATGTGAAGATATTATACATATAAATCATGCAATGAGATAATCATGTTGTATCATCAATTAGAATTTATCTTATAACATCAATACTTGTTTATGGGATCAAGTATTTATGTATTCTTTTGTCTACAACAAATCAAGGTATCCACATTAGTAGTCGGTTGAAATAAAACCAAACATTTAACTAAATGGAAACAAGTATTTGTTGTGCCAATAGATATTCATAAATCAAGAAACACCACCAAACAAAAATGTATATGCTAAAAACAAATTGATGATACAAAATATTGAAATTTAATATGAATCTACAATCATTCCTTATCTTTCATCAAGAGTTTCACCCTATTTCCTCAACAAAATAAACTTATAATAACATGAAGAAATTAGAGAAAACAAAATATTGCAGAAAAACTAAAGCAAACATTTTATAAAATACTAGAAATCTTACTATAATTTAAGAAAAGCAAGAAATAAAAATTCTTTTGAACTTTGTAACTTTAACTTTCTCTACATAAAACTTTATCTTGGCTAATGCTAATGCCCTCTATTTATAGCCAACTCAAAATCAATTTACAATTATTTTATTCTTTATTTTTATTACAAGTAAGAAAATAAGGAAATCAACACCAACTTTGCCACCTTCTTTGACTGGTCATTTTGTCCATGATTTCAACCATCTTTGCTCAATTTTCTTCCATAAATCAATTGTCACATGTTTTAGCTTCAATTTCCAAACTTATTTCATTGAATTCCAACAACCATGGGCCAAGATATGGTTGAATAATTGAGATGTGGTTGGCATACGGGATTGACTAGTGCATCAACTTCTTGGATTTTTTATAAATTCATCACATCCGAATATGACTTTGGGGTATTCATCAATGTTGTAGCTCTATCATTTGTACATACTCAGTAACAATTTCAGATACAAATAACTTGTATTGTCCAAGTTATGTCCAAATTACCAAACTTGGTCAAGTCTGGAAACTAAATGAGCAACACTTCAATCTTCATGTTATGATGAATTTTTTATCCAAGAAAATATCATTCCAAACTTTGATTTTTGGTTTCAATATCTCTGAAAACTTGTAAATGAATGTATTGTGAATCCATATCTTCAAGAATCATCCCAAAATCATGTTGGAAATGAAAATTATGCTCGTTGATCCGAACATGCACTAAAAAATGCTTCCAAATACAATTCTATGTTGATTTCCTATTTTATTCCTAACATATTAATAATACTATAAATTTATTTTATTAATAATATTAATAAGGTAAAATAATAATATAAGCCAAAAATAATTATACATTTTTAACGTTCATCAGTTTTCCTCATTTAAAAGTGTGTGTGAGGATTTTATGTGCTCAAAGACTTTCATCATTTTGCCTAATGAATCATAAAGATCAGTGGGTGATGAAGTGTGTGTGTGTGTGTCACAATCACTATCACTTGAATCTGAATGAGATGAGTTAGAGTGTACCTCATCTTCTTGGTCTGGTTGATCTTGTTCTTTAGCCATAAGACAGATCATTGCTTCTTCTTTAGAATCACTTGAGTAGTCAGCTTCACTACTCTCTGAGTCTGCTGCTTCTTTAGACTTAGCTATCTCAGCAGTCTCAGCAGCCAACATGGCTTTCTTCTTTTCCTGTCTTCTTTCTCTGAAGACTTTTCTTTCTTCTTCATTTCTGTATTTATTAACCGGTGGATAGGAACAGTCAATTGCAAAATGTCCTGGTTGTCTGCAATTCCAACACCGGTTCTCAGCTCTTTGATCAGCTCTTTATGTTCTTGGGTTATCAGCTCTCTGATATTCAATTCTTTGATGCTCAGCTATCTTGGGTGGCCTTTTTTCCCTTGACTTGGAGGGAGTTGAATGTCTCCTGGAGGTTTCACCCTTGTTTCTTTTGTAGTTCTTATTGAAAAACTTTTTGAATCTTTTAACCATTAGGGCAATCTCCTCCTGGTCTATGGCTTCCTTGACTTCTGCTCTCTTTCCATCCTTGACTATAAGTGCAGCTGTCTTAGGTACATCTATCTCCTCTTGCTCTTTTCTTCTCAGCTCAAACTCATATGCTTTGAGATCTGAGAATAGCTCATGATTGGATGTTGTTGTGAGGTTCATTGAATGTCTCATGGCCATGACCTTCATTTCTCATTCAGCGGGGAGGCTACTCATAATCTTCATACACATTTCCTTTTGTGTATATTCTTTCCCAAGTGCTAATAGCTCATTTTTGATTTCAGTGAATCTGGCATCCAGCTGATCCAAGGTTTCACCTGCAAGCATTTTAAAATTTTCAAATTTTTGTACAGCAACAGACAATTTATTTTCTTTAATTTGCTCAGATCCTTCACAAATTAAAGTTAATTTATCCCAAATTTCTTTTGCAGATTTGCAAGATTTGACTTTATTGAACATTGCTTTGTCCAATGTCTTGTAGAGAATGTCCTTGGCCACATTGTCCAAGTTGTATCTCTTTCTGTCATCGTTAGTCCACTCAGTCCTTGGCTTTTCAACCATGGCTGGTGCATCTTCATCTCTGCTTTCGCTACTACGGTTTTGCTATTCTTACAAATTGTGTTCACCTTAAGTATTTGCAGTGGCCCATCCTCTATCACTAGCCACATTTCATCATGTAAAGCAGATTGATGAGCCTGTATATAAATTGTCCAGTCATCAAATTCCTCAACAGTGAACATAGGAATGCGTGTCAAATTTGCTTCCATGATAATAACTTTGCTAAGAGTGAAAAATTTTGAAAATACAAGTGTTGAAAATCTTTTAGAAAAGATAGAGATCTAGTTCAGTAACCAGTGTAGAAGGCTCAATGAACCAACCGCTCTGATACCACTTGTAGGTCCCAAGGGGTGTAAGTAAGGTTTAGAAGGGGGGTTGAATAAACCTTACCAATTTTTCGATTTAGTCCTTTTAAAGAAATTACAGAGTTAACACAAACATCTAAGTCCTTGAAAGACAAAGTTGGTTATTCAAATAGAGTTAGCCACTCAAATGACTTCGATAGAGCCGTTGATAGAATAACTCAGTTGTTTAACCTGAAACTTAACTTGGTTGTGTTGGTTTTATCAGCAGAAGACTTAACACCCTTTATTTTGTTTTAAACTTGTTTTAACACTTGATTTTAGCACTTGGTTATTAATCAGTTTGGATAGCAAATAAGTTTATCAGCAGTTATAAAGTAGGTATGTAGAAATACAAATGTGCTGAAAGATAAATGACACAGTTGATTTTTATAGAGGTTCGAAGATGGAGTAATTCTTCTAATCCTCTCTTCTCCAACTCCTAGAGGAATCCACTAAGTAATAGATCAATTTACGAAGTGGTGAACAGTCTAGAGATAGCCTTGGTCACACAGCTGGCTTCTCGTCCGACTCAGCTTCTTCACAGGGCAGCTGCCTTGCTACTTCAGCTCACTTTCTCAAGCTCTTGGATTTGATCATGAAGCCCTCCAATAACTCGATACTGGTTCGACCTTGAACCTTTCTACAAATCATCCTTGGAAAGTAGACCCCTTTTGATTCTTTAAAAGTTTCCTCTTCAACAGTTTGAAGTTGTCTTTCCTTCACAGCTTTGTGTTGGATTGATTTCCTTCGAGTTTCAGGCTTGAGGATTTGCTTGAATGTCTTTGAGAATGTTTGCAGGTTTACAACTTAAATATTGCTTGCTTGTTCGTGGTTCAGGTAACCTCTTCTCAATGAGTTTCCTCAGCCTTTTATAGTGAACTTTCAAAAAATCTGCCCGTTGAAGAGATAGGCTGATTTTCAAAAGTCACTTGTGTTCGTTGGCTTGTCTTTTCTTGGTCTTCAATCTTGAGATGTAGACATTTCCTCGTATTAAATGAATGTGCATCTTTTCAGGTTCTGACATGAGGTGCAGTGCTGCCCATTGGTTTATTCCTTTTGCACGCTTCTGGGATGAGCACTTTAAGACCTTGCAGCATGGAAGTATTACTTATTTAAGTAATGTTCTTGACTTAAACGGATTCCTTTCGATTAACTCCTCTTGGCTCGCCGCTTATTTCCCCAGGTGACTTGAGTCTGCTTCAATCATTTGAAGACTCATCTGTCACTTTCAACTTATGAATTGGCTCCTTGAGATGACCTTGACTTACATTTCACACAACTGTTCCTCAGCTGATACATCTTCAATCAAGTTCTTGATCATCCTTCTTGGCCATACTCAGTTGTTGCACAATGAGTCTTCACTTGATCTTGATTGACTTCTTGTATTTACGAGCATAGTGACTTGACTTTCAGCTTTTCCAAATTATCTATTACAATAAAAATTACAAGAAAAATGAGGTGCCAACTTTCTAGTTTAAGTTTTACATGGCATTCATCAAAATCTATAAAATAAATTCCCAACATAATCTTTTTCTAGATTAGACCCTCACTAACCTTCATTGGGGCCTTAACCTTTTTCTTGTCCTTCTTACCCGATTTAGCTTTGCTGCTACTTGCACCATCATAGACTGTGAAGTGAATGGAGTAATTCTTTATCTTCCTTAATTTCCCTTCCTCCTGCACTAACATGGCCTTAATTTCTTTGAAGTTCTATTTATCCTTAATAGTGTTGTAGTTCACCTGGAACTGACCATATTCAGCAGGGAGGGAGTTCATGATAAATTGTACAAGGAATGATTCACTCACATCCATCCCCATGGTCTTATGCTTTGCTGCTAGGTTGGACATTTATGTTACATAATCGTGAATTGGTTTGGACCAATCAAATTTCTTTGTAGTCAGCTCATTCATAAGGCTGCCGACAATAGATTTGTCAGCCAAGTCCGACTGGGAATATTCTTTTACTTTCATCATGAATTCCCTTGCATTGTCAGTCATGGGCATTGAAGGTTTGATATTTTCAGCCATAGTCATTCTCATTAGGTTCAAGCTCAGCCTATTAGACCATCCCCAAGCCTCAAATAGAGACTTGTCAGCTTCCGAGCTGGTCTCAGTAACGGTTGCAGGCCTTTCATCCATTACTATAGCAAGGTCCAAATCCATAATACCCAGAGTAAACTGGATTTGTTCAAACCAATCAGCATAATTTAGCCCGTTGAACTTGACGACTGTATTTCCCGATGCTAAGAGATTCAAAGAAGCTGCAGACATTTATACATCCTCACCTATTAGTGTTTTGAGTTAACTTTAGTTGATTCAGAAAACTTTGCATACAGACTTTAATAATGTATTGAAGTTCACCTTTGGGCAATACTTAAATACATAAATAACATAATTGATGCCAAAATATTCTTTAACAGATAATCATGTATATAATAGTTAAATAAGTATGCTATCTTTGGATATACACAATATTTAACTAAAATAAAAAGATTAATCTCTTTAATATTATAGACTATATGCAACGGTCCACCTTTGGGCAGCCTCCTAGCAAAATGTAGTCTATGATTTTAATTGTTCAATATACCATCATGTCATTCTTTTATGGCATGTCTATAATCATGAACGATTTAATAACACTCAATTAATGTGTTTAATTTTCTGTTCAGCAGCACGGCCACTTTGGTGACTAACAAACCATTTATTACATGAATGCGAAATCCATATTTTAATACTTGAAACAAAGTAACTTTTTAATCAAGTTGTAACATTTAATATATCAAACACTTCGTAAATATATTTACCCATACAGTTATATACATCTATTTCTATATTCGTGAAATTGTTATGAATCAAAAGCTGAACTTAATTCATATTATTCATAATTCAGTTTTTCTATTTCATGGAATCAAATGATGTCCTCATGCAAAAGATAAAATATAATAATTGTAATCATGAAGGCCATTTAATAGATTGTTTCTTCACAAGTGCTATCCAAATGTTCTTTCAATTTTAAACTTCTGTGATGCTTTAACAAAAGATACACAATTTGGAATCATGTGGCCGCTCACAGTTAATCATATTTTATAGCACCATGTTATCACAAATAAAAAATTCACCACATTGAATATATATCTATTCAGAACTTTCACAGGCTATCATATGTTGCCCCTTCAGATGAATTCCTTATTTTTTTATTATTATTATTATTTTTTTTAAATAATGTAAGTTGCAGAAGTAACTCTCTGCAATTGTATGAAATTTATATAATTGTGCAATCAACAATTATTACATATAACATCCTTCCAGAATGTTTTTTTTTCAACAATCTGACAAGCATTCATTTCTTTAAAATTCATGCATAAGTTAGAATGTTAAAACGACAATTCCTTTTGCATTTTCAAAACAAAATATTAATAGCATTCAACAAACCCATTAACAAAACATTGTGCAGAATTTAAAGATAATAAATGCACGACTGATGCATCAACTTTTAATTTGCAGCGGAACGTACATAAACCATTCATGACTTATAGATAACTTAAACTGAAAAATTATGAGTCCCGAACGGGGCTCTGATACCACATGTAAACTTTTGTAGAATTTCAGATTTCCAGTTTTAATGAAATTCATCAATTCTCTATAAAGCCCAAACATCTTAGGACTCATGATTTTCACAAGTAGAGCAAATAAATTATCATGGTCTAATAAACTTACCTTGATTCATGTTAATTCTTCTTGAAACTTCTTGTAGAGAATTCTCTTTCTCCTTACCCTTTCTTTACTCTTCTTCTTGATGGTGAGAAGATCACAATCTTTAACCCCTCTTTATATTATGAATTGTATACGTTATATTCATAAAGAGATGGTGATATTTATTTTACTTTAATACGTTATTGGTATAGGAAGAGGGAGATTTTCATCTCCCATGTTTTAACTACAATTAATAATTCTCTTAACCATCAAAGAGAAGTCTTTAATATTAAAACATTAGCATTTATTTCATATGGGTCATTAATAGAAATTAATATTCTAGCATATTTTATCATTCCACGAGCAACTCACAATATTAATATCTTATGAATGTCACTTTATGGAGGTTGATATTTGAATGTATAAATTTAATTTTGTTGGAAGATATATGTCTATTGACATTTGAACGTTCCCACATAAACGAGTATTGGTTGTAATTATTAGAGCTAGTAGTATTTAATTAGCATTGTTATTTCGTTGTATTAGTAAGGGTACTTTAGTCCTTTTATATTTCCTTGTAACCCTAGGTATTTATATGTTGTCTTCCTCCTTCCCACTAAGTTAGTTGTTTTTCCTCTCTTGTAAGACATCTTCAATTTCTCAAGAACTTCATTATCTCTCTCTTTGATTTCTTCTTGTAATGCATAAGATCAATTAATCTAACATGGCATCGAGCCAAATTTGATTCCATACACGATGTTCGCGGACGTGATGCGTAAATCGGAGCTGCTTCGCAAAGACGTGATGATCGGAGTTTCTTTGATGTTTGGGTAATCTTCCTTCACTACTGTTCGTTGTCAAATTTTTAAGGATTTAAATTAGTTTGTTTGTTTGAGCTTGGTTTCTTGGTTGGTTTCTGGTTGTGTATTTTGTTGGTTTTTTGTTTGTGCTTGTTTGTTGGTTGTGGATTATGGCTTCTGCAAAGGATGATTCGTTACAATCTATTAGTGTTCGTTTGGATGGGAAAAATTATACATACTGGAGTTATGTGATTAAATTTTTTTTGAGGGGAAAACGGATGTGGAGCATCGTAAATGGGACTCAATCTAAACCTAAGAGTGAGAATAATGACAAATATACTGAACAACTTGAGGCTTGGGAAGTTAATAATTCAAAGTTATTACATGGATTAACAATTCTGTTGAAAGTTCGATTGGAATGCAATTTGCAAAATATGACACGGTAAGGGAAGTTTGGGAGCACTTAGAACGACTATATACCCAGTCAAATTTTGCTAAACATTATCGGTTAGAAATGGACATTCGAACTCTTCAACAAAAGGATATGAGTATTCAGGAATTCTATTCGGCAATGACTAATCTTTGGGATCAATTAGCTTTGACAGAATCTGCAGAGCTTAGTGCTTTTGCTCCTTATATTGCTCGACGTAATGAACAACGGTTGGTTCAGTTTCTTATGGCTCTTCGTGATGATTTTGAGTCTTTACGTGGAAATATTTTGCATCGTAGTCCTCTTCCAACTGTTGATTCTGTGGTCAATGAATTAATTGTTGATGAAACACGTCACAAGTCTGCATCAATAAAGGAGATCCTTCCAACACCTAGTCCATTTGTCTTAGTTGTTCCAAATCATCCATTTCAAAAGTATCCGAATAAGCCGAATACTAAAGTTGTTGCTTCAGATGAATGTAGCTTTTGTAGAACTCCAGGACATTGGAAGGCTCGGTGCCCGAAGTTGATGGGTCAGCCAGCCCCGTGTGCCCCTACATATCCTCACTTTTCTCAACGTGGTCCTAGACCACCTCCACTGCATAACATTATCGCAGTTGTACCACCATCCGACTCTTTCAAATCTGGAGTTGCTTCACCATCTACTTCTGTTGCAGATTCTCTCTATGAGCAGTTTCAGAAATTCCTTAGCCTTCAACCACATGCTATGTCTGTTGCAGGTTCGTCAACTCCGAGCTCCTCAGGTATATCTTCATCTATTTGGTTATTGGACTCGGGAGCTTCTCATCATATGTCCCCTAATGCAGAATCTTTTGTTTCTATTTCTCCTTCAAACTCTGTGTCTATTATGACTGTTGATGGCACCCTATGCCCTCAGCAGGTGTTGGTTCTATCGTCTCACCACATGCGTCTTTACCTAGTGTTTATCACATTCCTCAACTTACATTAAATCTTATTTCAGTTGGTAAATTATGTGATTCTGGATATTCTGTGACTTTCTCTTCTGATTCTTGTTGTGTGCAGGATCCCTACTCCCAGAGGCTGATTGGGACAGGCCGTAGGAGTAGAGGGTTGTATATTTTGGATGAACTTCGAGTACCAAATGTAGCAACATCTAGTGTTGATTTGTCTTCTTTCGTTTGAGTCCATCTTCGTCTGATTTTTATTTATGGCATTCTCGTTTGGGTCATGTATATTTTTCTCGTTTGAAGTACTTGGTTTCTACTGGTTTGTTAGGGAACTTAAAAAGTCATGATATTTCTGGTTGTAGTGGTTGTAAACTTGCTAAGTTTTCTGCATTGCCTTTTAGTAAAAGTGTGTCTATTTCTACTGCACCATTTGATTTGGTTCATTCTGATGTTTGGGGACCTTCTCCAATTGCCACAAAAGGAGGGTCCCGATACTATGTTTCCTTTATTGATGATCACACGCGTTATTGTTGGGTTTATTTGATGAAACATCGTTCTGATTTCTTGACCATTTATACCTCTTTTCGTGCTCTTGTCAAAACACAACACTCTGCGGTTATAAAATGTTTTAGATGTGACTTGGGTGGGGAATATACCTCTAACGGATTTCGTGAAATCTTGATTTAGATAGAACCATACACCAAACTTCTTGTACAGATACTCCCGAACAAAATGGTGTTGCAGAAAGAAAACATAGACATATCATGGAAACTGCCCGTTCTCTTTTATTATCCGCATCTATTCCTAATGAATTCTTGGGGGAAGCTGTTCTTACGGTTGTTTATTTTATTAACAGGATTCCAACCATCCATACCTCGGGTGTGTCACCATTTTAGAAATTATTTGGTAATGCTCCTGACTACTCTTCCTTACGAGTATTCGGTTCTACCTGTTTTGTCCTTCGTCCGTCCTCATCTTTGAACGTAGTAAATTATCTTCTCGCTCTGCTATATGTGTTTTCTTAGGCTATGGAAATGGTCAAAAGGGGTATCGTTGTTATGATCCTGTTGCACAAAAATTATATGTGTCACATCATGTTTTCTTTCTTGAGCATATTCCTCTTTACTCCATTCCATCTTGTTCTCACAATATGTCTAAATCAGATCTTCTCCATATTGATCCTTTTGCTAACGATATAGATGATATTTCTGCAGATACTGGTACTGATGCTTCAACTGATACGGTTACACCCTCTCCTCCTACGCCTACCTCTCCTCCTCCTGAGACTGTGGAACCTGCTCCCTGTTATCCATCACGGGTTCGTAAGTCTACTCATTTACCAGATTTTGTATATTTTTCTTATTCTCCATCTTTTACATCCTTTTTGTCATCTATTCACAATCTCTCTGAGCTAACTTCTTACAAAGAGTCGGTTATTGATCCTCGTTGGCAACAAGCTATGGTTGAGGAACTATCTGCTTTGTCAAAAACTGAAACTTGGGATTTGGTACCTCTACCACAAGGTAAAAATGCAATTAGTTCTCGTTGGGTGTATAAAATCAAAACTAAGTCTGATGGTTCGATTGAGCGATATAAGACACGATTGGTTGCTAAAGGATTTTCTCAGTAGTATGGTTTGGATTACGAGGAAACCTTTGCTCCCATTATAAAGATGACTATCGTTCGTACACTTATTGCCATTGCATCTGCTCGTAAATGGCATATGTCCCAGATGGATGTCAGAAATGCCTTATTAAATGGAAATCTTCAAGAAGAAGTTTATATTATTCTTCCTCCGGGTGTGGTCCATAATCCAGGAGAGGTCTGTAAACTAAAGAAAGCTCTGTATGGTCTCAAACAAGCATCCCGTGCTTGGTTTGAGAAGTTCTCAGTTGCCCTTATTTCTCTTGGTTTTCATCGTAGTGATCACGATTCTGCTCTTTTTATTAAGAACTCTTCAGACGGTATTATTGTGTTCTCCTTATATGTTGATGATATAATTATTACGGGTAGTGATGTTGATGGGATTGCGCTCTTGAAATCAGAATTGTCATCTCTTTTTGAAATGAAAGACTTGGGTTCTCTACGATACTTTCTAGGTATTGAGGTAAGTTGGTCACCTAAAGGTTATTTGATCTCACAGTCCAAGTATGCAACTGGTATTCTTGAACGTGCTCATCTAACTGACACTAGGACTATTGATTCTCCAATTGAAGTTAATGTTAGATATTCTTCTTCAGATGGGACATCTTTGGCTGATCCTACTTTATATCGTGCCATTGTTGGTAGCTTAGTTTATCTCACCATTACATGCCCCGATATTGCTTATGTTGTTCACATTGTTAGTCAGTTCGGTACTACTCCTACGACTGTTCACTGGGCAGCTATTCTTTGTATCTTACGTTACCTTAGAGGCACTCTCTTTCAGAGTCTTTTATTTTCGTCTACTTTCTCTTTGGATTTGCGTGCCTTCTCTGATGCTGATTGGGCCGGTGATCCTGTAGATCGTAAATGTACCACTTGTTTTCCTCGGGGATTCTCTTATCTCTTGGAAGAGCAAGAAACAAAATGTTGTATCTTGTTCTTTTACCGAAGCTGAGTATCGAGCTATGGCTTCTACGACCACCGAGATCGTTTGGTTACGATGGCTACTTGTTGATATGGGTGTTATTCTTCTTCAACCCACTCCTATGTACTGCGATAATAGGAGCACTATTCAAATTGCTCACAATTCGGTGTTTCCGAAAGGACAAAACATATTGAAATTGATTGTCATCTCACTCATCATCACCTTCAACAAGATACTATTACTTTGCCGTTCATTTTCTCCTCATCACAGATTGCAGACTTCTTCACCAAAGCACACCCCATTCCACGTTTTCATTTTTTGGTTAGCAAACTCTCGATGCTCCTTGCAGCCGTATCTTGAGTTTGTGGAGGGATATTAGAGCTAGTAGTATTTAATTAGCATTTTTATTTCTTTGTATTAGTAAGGGTACTTTAGTCCTTTTATATTTCCTTGTAACCCTAGGTATTTATATGTTGTCTTCCTCATTCCCACTAAGTTAGTTGTTTTTCCTCTCTCGTAAGACATCTTCAATTTCTCAAGAACTTGATTATCTCTCTCTTTGATTTCTTCTTGTAATGCATAAGATCAGTTAATCTAACAGTAATTATTTGAGATGTTGGTAATATGTTTTCTCTTTATCTTAGTACCATGTCGGTTTTCCTCTAAAAGTGATTCAATCCAGATAGAAATTATTCATCAGGAAATAATTACTGGTTTGAATTGTGAAAATTTTAATTTTATAGTGTGTTATGTTGGATAATTTTATTTTTTTGATTTAAAATTAAGTGCCCTAGTCTTTGGCCACTAACGGCTAAAGTCATACCCACTTTCCACAAATTTTGCAAGTTGTTATAATGGTTGGCTGAGTTTTGTGTTTGGCTTTTATTATAAATAAAGAAGTTTCAGTTTTATTAAAACAGAACACACAACATACGGTCATTCTATTAACTTCTCTTTTTGTTGATAAACAAAACCAATAAAGCCTCATGTTCTTCTATTTTAAAAGGCATAGATTACAGATTGTTCCTACTTCGATACTACTGCTTCTCGGTTTTATAATTAAAATAAAAATCCAACAGCAGCTTTTATTTGTTGTCCCCATTGATTTGAGCATTGAGTTCACTAGTGGTTCGAGGTTCTCTTTGCTGCACACGAGAGCACCAACGGATTGTCGAATCTTGGGAGAGGGACGTGCTATCAACAAAATTACCAGTGCAGTGGGGGTGTTTCCTCTCTAAAGAGAGCGCTACGGCGTGCTTTGACCCAGACTATCTTAAACTTAACTCCTATTTAACTTTTGGCTTGTTATTATTTTATTGTTGCTTGTTCCTAAATTAGTGGATTAATAATCCTTGTTGTTTGTGCTTATTTTTCCAACAAATTTAGAGAGGAAAATGATTAATTCTATTAATTTAGGATTATTTGTTGCTTCCCGAACATGGATTTTCTTAAGTCATTGTCTAGCAAGCCTAAAAAATTTGATGGGAAAAACCTTTTGTGTTGGCAATAACAAATGAAATTTTGGCTGACTAGAGTAGGATTATTTTTTGTGATTCTAAATGGTCTTAAAGAAAATGGTGAACATGGGTAAATGATTGTTATCTTAGTTTTATTATATATGGAGCAGATTACTTTTAAAAGAATCAATTTTTTATGTTCTTTATTTTTTATTAGAAAAAAAACAACAAACACTTACACACCTATATCTCTAATCATTTTGGCCGTCCAGGTTATCATTCATTTGACCAAGCTTTTACATATTAACACACTGCTCATTGATTCATATATATAGTTCTTCTATAAAAATAGTCCATTCTTGATTAGCAATCATTAAAAAAAATAGTAAAAGGCGTTGTCTCAAAACTTGAATCCAATAAAGTTGTAATTTCTAGGCATGGTCAGTTTGTTGGTAAAGGTTTTATGTTGGATGGTTTATTTTGTTTAAGTGTAATGCCTTCTTCTAGTAATGAAAATTTGAATTCTTCTTTATCTATTGCTAATGTTGAATGTTGTGATACTTGGCATGGTAGACTTGATCATGTGAATTTCGGAACAATAAAAAGAATGATGCATTTAGATCTTATTCCCAAGTCTTCTATTAATGTGAAAGAAAAATGTGAAATTTGTGTGCAAGCTAAGCAACCTAGAAAATCGCATAAATCAGTAGAAAAAGAAACCATGTTGCTTGGATTAATTCATAGTGATAATTGTGATAGCAACCATGTCCTGACTCGTGGTGGTAATCAATATTTCATTACTTTTATTGACGATTTTTTTAAGTATTGATATGTTTATTTAATTAATGCAAAGAGTAATTTATTTAATAAGTTTAAAGAATATAAAGCGGAAGTTGAAAATCAGCTTGAAAAGAAAATAAAAATTTTTTGCTCTGATAGGGGTGGTGAATATGCTTCTGATGAAATGGTTGATTTTTGTAAATTACATGGTATTGTGCACGAAGTGACACCTTCTTATTCTCCCCAATCTAATGGTGTGGCAGAAAGAAAAAATAGGACATTACTTGATATGGTGAATGCAATGTTTCTTAGCTCTGGTTTGCCTAAAAATTGTTGGGGTGAAGCTTAATTTATATTCTACTTGTTTGATTCTTAACAGAGTCCCTTATAAAAATTCTGACAAAACTCCTTATGAGTTATTCAAGAATAAAAAAACCTTCTCTTAAATTTTTAAAAGTGTGGGGGTGCCTAGCCAAGGTTAATATTCCTATTGTTAAGAAAAGAATAATATGCCCCAAAAATGTTGATTGTGTTTTTGTTGGCTATTCTTTAAATAGTCCTACTTATAGATTTTTGGTATTTAATTCAGAAGTTCCTGAAATTGCCAATAATATCATTATTGAATTTAGAGATGTTGTCTTTTTTGAAAATATTTTTTCTATGAAAGATAAATTATCCAGGCATGTTGGTGCATGTTCTAATTCTAATATTAATGATTCTTCTTCTACTGTTTTTAATGAGGAACATGTTGAGCCTAGGAGGAGTAAAAGGAGTAGAAAAGCTAAAAATTTTGGTGATGATTTTTTTACTTGAAGATGACCCTAAGACCTATAATGATGCTATGTTGTCCTTAGATGCTCCTTTTTGGAAGGAAGCAGTTAATGATGAAATGAACTCCCTTATGATTAATAAAACTTGGGTTTTAATGGACCTACCACCTGGTTGTAAGCCAATTGGATGTAAATGGATTTTTAAGAAACAATTAAGGATTGATGGTTCTATAGAAAAATACAAGGCCAGGCTAGTTGTTAAGGGTTTTGAACAAAAACCTGGCATTAACTTTTTTGACACTTACTCGTCTGTTTCTAAAATTACTACCATTATAATGTTGATTGCTATTGCCTCTGTTTATAAATTGGATATTCATCAAATGGGTGTAAAAACTGTCTTTTTAAATGGTGATTTGGATGAGAAAATTTATATGAACCAGCCGGAAGGTTTTGTTGTGGCTGGTGAAGAAAAGAAAGTATGTAAGCTTGTTAAATCTCTTTACAGATTAAAACAGGCTCCAATGCAGTGACATGAAAAATTTGATAGTGTTATAATTTCTAATGGTTTTTATATTAATAAAGGTGATAAGTGTGTTTATATAAAAGTTATCGATGACACTTGTGTAATTTTGTGCTTGTATGTTGATGATATTTTAATTTTTGGTAGCAATATTCATGTTATTAATGATACCAAAAAATTCTTGTCTAATCATTTTGATATGAAAAACCTTGGCCCTGTTGATGTTATTTTAGGGATAAAGATAACTAGAAATGGTGATTCTATTTATTTGTCACAATCTCATTATTAAAAAATTATTGAGTAAATTTAATTATTCCAGTGTGAATCTGGTATCTACTCCTTATGATCCAGCTTTTAAGTTGAGAAAAAATAAAGGTGCTAGTGTTTCTCAACATAAATATTCTCAAATTATTGGATCATTGTTGCATTTGATGAATCATACTAGATCGGACATTGCGTATGCTGTTGGTAGATTAGCAAGATACACTCATAGTCCTAATACTTCCTATTGGGATGCATTGGAAAGATTGTTCAAATATTTAAAAGGGACTATTGATTATGCTATTAACTTCACGGGTTTTCCTGATGTTTTAGAAGGTTACAGTGATGCAAATTAGATCACTGATTCGGAGGAAACCAAATCAACGAGTGGATATGTATTTACAATCGCAGGAGGAGCAATATCATAGAAGTCTGCCAAGCAGACTGTAATATCTCGATCAACTATAGAGGCTGAATTAATTGCCTTAGATGCTGCTTGCACTGAGGCTGAGTGGCTTAAAAGTTTTTTAAATGATATTCATTTATTGCCTAAGCCTATTCCTCCTATTTCTTTGCATTGTCACAGTCAAGTTGATATCGCTAGAGCTAAAAGCAAAAATTATAATGAGAAAAGAAGGCGTTTGACTGTGAGACATAAATCAATTAGACATTTAATTTCTCATGGTGTTATTTCTTTGGATTTTGTCAGGTCTGAAACAATATTGTGGATCCGCTCACAAAGGGGCGCGCGCACAAATTTTTACAATCATCGGGGAATGGGATTGGAGCCTATTAATTAAGTCACCACAGTGGAAACCCGTCTTCGGAGGTATGGAGATCCCATGAACGAAGTTCAACGGGTACAAACGAAACTGTAAAAAGGTGGCTTGGAAGAGCACAATATATTAATAAATTATTTATTTTTGCAAAAAATTTCCGAGTCCCATTCCTATGGTGCTAATTGCTCTTTATGTGACGATTGAGGTTGAGTTTATCTCTTAATGAATCCAAAGGCATAATTTTGCGGGGTGGTTGGTCACAAGTCACCCTTGGAGGATTCACCTAAATAAACGTGGTGGTGGGGTCGCCACTGTGGGGGTGTAGGCTACTCCCTAATGACGTTTATGATTCAAGATTCCTGCGCATGACCGGAAAGCGCACCACTGATAGAACCACAATGTTTACTCATACCGTAGTGTGTGTTGTGTTGCCATCTAGCCACAAGGACTTAGATCAAGACATTCATGTCTCTATTGTCCTATAGGTTGTAACTAAGTGAGGTTCAAACCTGGAAAGTACCTACACCTATTACGCGGTATTATATGCTCATTTCAACTCTCAAAATTTTCCCTTCTGAATTTTAAATCATGTGGGGGAATGTTGGATAATTTTGTTTTTTTTATTTAAAATTAAGTGCCCTAGTCTTTGGCCACTAACGGCTAAAGTCATACCCACTTTCCACAAATTTTGCAAGTTGTTATAATGGTTGGGTGAGTTTTGTGTTTGGCTTTTATTATAAATAAAGAAGTTTGGGTTTTATTTAGGGCTGTCAAAACGGGTTAGGCCTGTCGGGCCGGGCCGGGCCGATCCCGCCCCTCTAAAGGTAGGGGATGGGTTGACGGTTTAGTGGCCCGCAAAGGCTAGCCCGTTTGGGCCGTGGGTTGACGCGGGCTAACTCGTGGCGGGACGGGCAGCCCGTGGGCCGTCCACTTTTAATTAAAAAAAATATTTTAATACAAACTTTATAATAAGAAATAGAAATTTTGATTCAGTGATAGAATTTACCTAAATTTTGCATGCTATTCCAAATTCACATAATAAGAAGAGTAAAAGAAACCGAATAAAAAAAGAAAGAGTAAAAGAACTCAAATCAAAGCTGGTAATTCCAGTAGTGACTAGTGATGAATTGGTGATAAAACTTATATTAAGGGAGTGGTGAGAAAGAGGTTCAATTTGTAAGTCCAAGCGGCTACGATAATTTAGAGGGTGGGTGAATAGATTATCTCCATCTTTTTGATTTTACCCTCTTTTTCGAACCGAAAGCTCAAAGACAATAATAAAGGTGCGGAATGTAAACAACACACGTCGATTTATAGAGGTTCAACCCACCTAGGGCCTAATCTTCTACCACCCCAGTATATCCGAGATGGATTTCAAAAAGAAAAAAGATTTTATTAATTACCAAAATTAATACAACACCAACTTACAACACCTTGAAGAGCACCACACTCTTCTTCAACACCACCTTTGAGATTACCACAATCTCTCTTGAAGATTACCACAATCTCCAACGGCACCTTGTGAAGATTACCACAATCTTCAACCTTGAAGAATACCAAATTCTTCAACACCTCAACAAGAAGATTACCACAATCTTCTTACACCTAACACCTAGATCACCCAAGTGTGTTCTTACCACAAGAACACTCACAAGGATATCTTGTGTTGAATGATAACCCAAAAATTCAAGATTACAACTCGATAATGAATTATTCAATTGAGTGCAAGTGTAATCAAGAATAGCCTAGACCTCAAGAATGTGAAAGTGAATAGCTAGGCAAATTACAACAAGAAATAAGACAATGTAAGAACAAGTGTATTCTTGAGTGTATCTTGTTGTGTTGTAGTTTTCTCTCTTATAGTTGTGCTTCAAATCTTCCTCTATTTATAGGAGATGATTGATACTTGATAGGCTCCTCTTGGAATCTGATATCTACAAAAAAAAAATTGCAATTAAAATGAAGATTATAGTCATTAGAAATCAATTCCACAATTTAGGGAAAAGTTGTCTCATTTGCCTGACGGTTAGAATTTTCTTTGTAAACCATAGGGCGACCGGTCGCACGAAAATAGACGTTTGAAAAATACACAACAAAATAACACAGGGTGACCGGTCGACGTCCACCCCAACCGGTTGCCCTCTTCAAAAAATTGAAACAGAGATGTTTGCAAATTTGAACCAACCTTCAGGTATCGGTCGGCCGGTCGACGTCACCGGTCACCCTCACCATTTTCTGCAAACATGAAGTTTTCTATTTTGCACAACTTTCTGTGCGGGTTGCCTATCTGAATGACCGGTTGACCTCAAAAAACAAAAGTGTTGTCCAATTTTATATCGAAAATAAACTTCAAGAAATACTCCAAAAAATAGTGAAAACATTTTAGACCGATCGGGAGTATTTAGACAACATTTGGAAACATTGTTTGGATGTAAAAACCCATTGATACAAAATCATTAAATGTGTTGTCCAATTTTTGTCGAAAAATAAAACTTGAAGAAATACTCCGAAAAATATTAAAACCATTTTAAATCATTTAGGAGTATTTGGACAACCTTTAAAACCATTGTTTTGGTATAAAAACAAAATCATCAAAATCATGATAAAACCATTTATCAAACAATCTCCCCCTTTTTGATGATTACAAACCAAAACAATTTTAACGAGGTCGATTTTGAAAACAAAACAATTTTACCGGTTAAAAGGAACTATCCGTTGTGAGCGACAACATTCCGCGCAATATAATCACAAGGATGGGAATAGAGATATTAAACATATATAGCAAAAGCTCCCCCTATCAATATGCACAACAAGAGTAATGTAAAAGCAATCATCCACAAGCTAAAAGCTTAGCTTTTACATATTGGTCTTAAGTACAAGATCTTATAAGCTCCCCCTGTCAACAAAACATCATTAGACAAGTATATAAGTCCATAATACAACAAATGGACTAAATATAATCCACAACTTATGACTTTTAGAAGCCATAGCTTATAGCTTCTTTCTCGAGCTTATTTTAGCTTTTATGAGCTAATAAGCTTATAACCTATTTCTCCCCCTTTGGAATCATCAAAAAGAATGTTAGCACGATAAAAACATTATATAATCATATCAAAGTGCGCAACTAAACCGATGTATCGAGCTATTTGAACATTGAAGCTTATAGATCAAATAGGAGGAAAAAGTCGATCATACGACTTGTAGAGGCTTATGAAAACTCATTTGATTTGCAAAAACATGATCTCTATAAATATATAAGACTTTTGAAAACGAGAGAATCATGTATGTGATGAATTTTTCATTGAAACATTTTATCGAACACTTGGCGGACGTCAAATAATGAAAAAGATATATATAGCCCTTGTAAATAAAATCAAGCCAAGTTTTTCATCACCAAATGCAATTTAATAAATATCATTCATCAACAATCAATAAGCTCATCACAAACATATATAAATTGCATCAAGAAATAGACATTTAAACCAAGTTCTCAAGGGTTCAACCCAATTGAGATAAGGAAGTAGAATTATTACCATTTAATCGGTAAAGACGAGCAATGACGATGATAATCGAGCCTAAATAAGTCCAAGACATGAAATGTATGCAACAAAACAAATTTGGAGTGAAATTTGTGTGCAATTGACGAATGGGACGAAAAATGGCAAAAATGATGTAAAATGACTAAGGCATTAGACAGAACGGTTTTTATCCAAAAATTAGCTTAGGGCGACCGGTTGCCCTCAACCCCTTCAGCCCAATGTCTTGCCAATTTTTCAAAAATCCAAATTTTCAATCAAAAATCCGATTTTTCGCCCCTAAGTTTTAAAAACGTGCAAAATGCAAACTTAGACCTCATTCAATATACATTATGTCATAATCAATCTCGAAATGGAGTAAAATACTCGGCGGTTAACGATTAAAAAATCCGCGAGTTATCCTTGAGACGGAATTAAACACATCTCAAGTTTTTGTTAAACATGTAATCCCTTTAAAAAGATATCGAATCTCAATATGTTTAGTTCGATTATAACGAACCATATTTTGAAAACATAAAATTTACACCGGACTTGTTATCCCGAAAAATAATAACGTTTTAAAACTTTGGATGAACAAGTCATAAGAGGAAGAAGTGCCTTACAAATATTTGAAAATTTCTTTTAACAACACTTTAAAGAGATTCGTTGGGATTGTTTTAAGTCGAGCATATAGATATAAGGCATATAGAATGTCGAGTCTAAGGAGTAATGAATGATTGAACATACCTCGAATTCGTTTGTCAATGCCTACTTCAACCTTTTGTCAATTTTCGCATTTGTAGCCATATAGGTTGAAATGGTTCTTTCTTCTTTAAAGCCTCACTTCTTCTTTTGAGTGTGGAATATAATCACCTTCTTGGCATTTTGAATTCCAATGATCAAATTTGAGCTCCCCTCATCATGATCATCTTAGATTCTCCTTGCATTGACTTAGAAAAATATCTTGCACAAATATTCATTAGTAGCACCAAAAATATTAATAACATAAATTTGCACAAGTAAACAATCTTGCCATTTTTCAAAAAAAATGAGTGTAGTATCAACTTTACCTCTTGTAAAATCATTTTGCAAAAATAGCTAAGTCTATCAAACCATATATGGAGTACTTGTATCAACCGTACAAGGCCTTTTATAGAAATCATTTGGCCTAAAATTTTAAACTCCGATAGACTTCTATTTGAATAAAACCATTTAGAAAATTAGATTTAACACGCATTTGGTAAAGCTTGAAATTTTCTCAAAACAAGAATGGGCAAGTAAAGTGCAAATAACTTCTAAATGTGCTATGAGTGCAAATATTACATCAAAAACATTACCTTCTTCTTGACAATATCATTGAGCTACTAACCTTGTCTTGTTCATCAAATTTTTTGCGAAATATCACAAATTTCTGCAAAATCTTAACAAGATATTTTGCACACGAGCATAGTAATATCGAATAATAGATACACCTTTTTAAGCACCACATACTATGCATCATCAAGAGTCTAATAAATCATTAAAGTTCAAATAAACTTAAGAAAGCTATATAAGGTCTCTTTTGAAATATGAAAATACGAGAGCACATAGTTGAGACCTCATTTAAAGGAAGTATTTGAACAAAGCAAATATGTGCAATAGTGCCTTTTTAAAAAAAAACAATCTAAAAAACCTCTTAATGGCACTTGTATGAAATACTATGAAAAACAAGCACATAGGCACATGGCAATACATATATCGAGTCTATAAGAGTAAGAATAACACAAGTAAACGTACCTCGATAATTTATGCCTTTCTTGACAAATAATGATGTAAATGGCCATTTGTGAAAATATGTAAATCCTACACAATTCTTAAAACAAATCTAGCACAAATCATAGTGATAAAAGTGTAGGCTAAGAGATATCACAAGTAAGCTCATGCCATAAAAATCCATAAGAGATGATAACACACTTTAGTCTACAAAAATGCACAAGAGTTTTAAAAAACATCATCTAAGGTCTTCTCTTTCAAAAATATTTTAAAAGCACAAATATATTTTGAAGACCTTAAAAAAATAAATACTTGAAAACTCATTTTGCAATTAAGACACAAATAAAAGCATGCATAATAACAAAATAAAATGCATATTTAACTATGGAGATACGGGTTACCAATTACATCATTTCCATGGGTTGTGTCGTTCCCATTGTTGATGGTATCTTCCCTTTTGAAAGTCATTTTGTTGATGATAATTCTTCCTATTGCTCCATTTCCAAGGATTATGTCCTCCCCATTGTTGATAATGCCTTTCTCTTGGAAAATCATCTTGTTGATGATGTCTTTGCCATTTCCAAGGATTGTGTTCTTCCCATTTTTGATTATATCCTCTTCTTGGAAATTTACTTTGTTGAAAAGTTTTCTCCTTCTTTGATCAAATGAGATGTTCACTTGATGTCTCCTTGGCGGCATGAATTTTCTTCGATTATTAATCCGCCGGGTACCTAAAATGACATTGTTTTGTGGTACCCTCAAGTACTTGGGTCCTTTAGGATTAGTTTGAGACTTTTAGGTCTCCAATAATAATTAGAGCTATTTCTAGCCCGACAAGTATTTATCGTATGACCCTTTTTACCGCAATAAAACCAAGTAATAATTCTAGGAGCATAATGACTAACATGCTTAGAGACTTGATTCTTTTTCATATGATTGACAACATTAAACTTATGATCAAGTTCTAGTTTCGAATTATCACAACAATCAACAATTTCATCGATACTCAAGTTGGATTTAGATAAATCCTTTTTCATGCAATTAATATCCTCAACAAGAGTACTATTTTCTTTTTCAAGGTTTCTAACATTGTCAAGTGTGGTGGTGTGAGCACATGATAGTGATTCATAGGAAGTAAATAAACTATCCTTTTCATTTTTCAAAACAATGAATTCCTTTTTCAAATTTTTGTACTTAACAAGTAAATTTTGGAATTCATTTTGAATATCATCAAAATCATTTTGCAAATCACTATAATCATTTTGAATAACAATATCATAGGAAGTAGAGGGTTTAAGACATACCTTGTTTTCTTCTTCGATGCCCATAAAACATTGCTTGATTACTTCATAGTTGGAAGTTGTAAGAGACTTGTTCCTTAGATTTGAACTTGTATCCCTTTGAGAAGTAGATGCTTTTGTTTGACTCCTTTCATTTGCAAATACTCCATAGATGGCTTCTAATTTTTGTCATACTTCATGTGCCGATCGAATTCCTACAATATGTTCATATTCCAAATTAGTAAATGAACAATACAAAATATTGAGAGCTTTACCGTTTAAGGGGATGATTTTCTTCTCTTCATCATTTAGCTCTTTGAGGCCTTTGGAGGTGTGTGGTGTGTATATCATCGGAATAGATTCTCCATTTATGACGATGTTCCAAATATCGAACCCGTAACCTTGTAGATAACATTCCATTCTTTCTTTCCAAAATATAAAATTTTTGGAATCAAATAGTGGTGGCTTGGTGGTGGAGGTGCCGGAAAGATGAGCTTCGTTCTCGCGATGTGAAACGAGCTTGCCAAAGAGTTTGGCTTTGATACCACTTGTAAGTCCAAGCGGCTACGATAATCTAGAGGGGGGTGAATAGATTATCTCCATCTTTTCGATTTTACCCTCTTTTTCGAACCGAAAGCTCAAAGACAATAATAAAGGTGCGGAATGTAAACAACACACGTCGATTTATAGAGGTTCAACCCACCTAGGGCCTAATCCTCTACCACCCCAAAGATATCCTGGGATGGATTTCAAAAAAAAAAAGATTTTATTAATTACCAAAATTAATACAACACCAACTTACAACACCTTGAAGAGCACCACACTCGTCAAAATAGTGAAAATATTTTAGACCGGTCGGGAGTATTTAGACAACATTTGGAAACATTGTTTGGATGTAAAAACCCATTGATACAAAATCATTAAATGTGTTGTCCAATTTTTGTCGAAAAATAAAACTTGAAGAAATACTCCGGAAAATATTAAAACCATTTTAAATCATTTAGAGTATTTGGACAACCTTTAAAACCATTGTTTTGGTATAAAAACAAAATCATCAAAATCATGATAAAACCATTTATCAAACACAATTTACATTTTAGTTGTACAGTTATTTTAAGCTATAAGCCCTGGCAGTGGGATGATTTGATTTACATTAGATTTGCTAAAATTAACACTATTTATAAATGTCGGGAATAAAAGAAAAATAATGAAATAATTGGGTTTTTTGAAGCAAATTATTTATGAATTATAAAATAATACAAGTTTATTTTTTATTTGCAATGAAAAATAATTTTTTTTAAACAAAATATATTTTTTTCATTATAAAGCGGGCCGGCCTTTCATCCGCACCAAAGGTGGGTGGGTTGGGTTGAGGTTTTCTCGGCCCGCAATCTTGGTGGGTCAGCCCACCCCGCCTCGCCAAATGGCGGGTTTTGGTGGGCTATGGTCCGGCCCGCCCCGCTAGCCCGTTTTGACAGCTCTAGTTTTATTAAAACAGAACACACAACATACGGCCATTCTATTAACTTCTCTTTTGTTGATAAACAAAACCAATAAAGCCTCATGTTCTTCTATTTTAAATGGCATAGATTACAGATTATCCCTACTTCGATACTACTGCTTCTCGGTTTTATAATTTAAAATAAAAATCCAACAGCAGCTTTTATTTGTCGTCCCCATTGATTTGAGCATTGAGTTCACTAGTGGTTCGGGGTTCTATTCGTTGCACACGAGAATACTAACGGGTTGTCGAATCCTGGGAGAGGGACGTGCTATCAACAAAATTACCAGTGCAGTGGGGGCGTTTCCTCTCTAAAGAGAGCGCTACGGCGTGCTTCGACCCAGGCTATCCTAAACTTAACTCCTATTTAACTTTTGGCTTGTTATTATTTTATTATAGATTAATAATCCCTGTTTTTTTGTGCTTATATTTCCAACAAATAAAATTGTGAAAATTTTAATTTTGTAGTGTGTTATTCGAATAATAAAATACTATCTTGAATTTTCATTTTATTTGTGTGCAAAATTTATCTTCAAAACCTTGAATCACCTAATGAACCCTATGGCAATGGAGCATAAAAAGAAAAAAAAAAAAAAAAAAAAAAAAAAAAAGCAAATTCTCCAACATGGTCGCAGAATCAAGCATTTGAATAATTATTAGATGATCAAAATTGAAGAACGTTTTTTATTGACTTAGTTGCACGCACAACATTGTCTTCTTTTATGCCTAAAAATTAGGAGCGTCAATTTGTGACACGAGACAATAATCCGACTTTAATCTAACAGGAATTTAGCAGTACAGGCACAACCCTTAGCAAATTCGGGTCGGGCACGATTAACACGGGAAAAAAGGAAGTGTACAGTTCTTGATATATTTAACAACCCGTTTAATTATTTATGTCAGGCCAGGTCAACCCGCGTGTCAATACAATTGATCTATTTAACACATTTAATTGTATAGTGAAATATTTTTTCATATCTTGTAATGATTTAGTTAGTTATATGATGTTGGACAAATTATTGAATACATTTTCAAATAATTCAATTGTATATTGACATAATTTTTTCATATTTTATGATGTATTAGTTGGTTATATGATGTTAGACAAATTATTGAATGCATTTTCTAATAATTTAATGTATTTTTTATTTGTAATTTTAGCTTTTTCACAATTTTTTTATTCTTTTTCGTGACAACTTTAAATTATATAAGTATTTCGTGTCGTGTCGGGTTACCCATGTCATAAACAGGTCGTGTTCGTGTCGTGTATCTTGACATGAATAATTACACGGGTCGTGTTCGTGTCAAGCATGTAATACCCATGTCAGAACACGACCCGCGAACACAAAACACGACACGATTGACGCCCCCACTAAAAATACCTTGGAGCATAATTTCTCATAATTGAAATAAAGCCGAAATATGCAAATGCAGATGCACTAATTGCTCATACTGACTACCAGAAACCAACTAATGTAAATGTTAAAAACCTCTTGAAAGGCAGTCCAAGTTCAGCAATTAGTTCTTATAATTGATTAATATCCAGATAATTTTTGAAAATACACTATAATAAACGATAATGAAAACGCCTAATGAGGAAATTGATACCTTTCCTATAAATCATACAGAAAACAAAGAGCTAACAGCATTTCAAGGCTGCTTTGCATGTTTATAAGGCCGAAAGAACATAATGCATGAAACAAGAGATTCCAGTAGAGCAATAACAAAATTCTAAGTGCCACAAATATGAACTCTTCCTTTTATAGCTCAGGCCCTGTAAACAACTTAATCGCGCGCTTGAAGCAAGAACCTTGGAGATGAATGATATGACCCCTTTAGTTTGTTTAACAGACATGCGATCTTTTCTGATCTGCAAGGGTATGGCAGATAAATGGATAGAAATAACTGAATCAGTGATTATGGGAAAAAATAATTACTTTCATACATGAGTTATGTGGATTTCTCGTACACAAATACATATATTGACACATGCATTCATTATTAAAAACAAAAAAAAATTATAAAATTGCATAAAATATCTCGAGTATATTAACAGTTTTTTTCCCTTTGAGCCACTCTTGCTCCGTTATCATCACAAAAGAGAAAAGGTCAAGAAGCATAACTCAAACCTCATTTTTCAGCATGAAGAAAGGGTCCATTCTCAATACTTGCTTCCAAATTCCAGTTCCTGATTATAAAAATAAGAAAAAACTCAAACAAGCAAAATGAGGGAAACCAAAATGACAAGGACATTAATTACCTTCCAGCAGCTTCACTCTTTAGCTCTTCAATACGGGTTTCAATTTCAGCACATGCAGCTTGGATTTCAATGTTCTTCAAACAAAGCTCTCTCCACTGAGAGGATAAAGCACTGAGCTCATAGGCAGTGTTTTGCTGAAAAAATATAGAAGCATGATTTTTAAATAAACAATCCCCATTTATGTCCTGGTGATTTTTCCTTTGCAGTAGACTGGAGCTGAGAACAGTTTCTTTAGAATTACCTGGTGATACTTCCTCTCTCGATTTACAGATTCAATCTTTCCATTAAGCTCCAGAACTTGTGCTTGCATTCTGTAAAGGAAGCCAAAATTAGTGTCATAAAAATAGAACTGCGGGTGAAGTGTCTAAAATGACCTTTATATTTACAGCATGCAGAGAAAGTCAAAAAATAGATCAACATAAAGCACACAAAAGTAACACCAGAGCTCTAATTATGGAATTTGGGTGACGAGGTAGGTAATACATTTTCTACCCTCAAAGAAAAATTGAAAACATAGATGAGCTTCATATGTTTGGTGCATTGACACACACCTTAGCATCTTCTGGCATTAATAAACATCATAGCAAACAAAGTATGGTTTTCTCTTAAATACCATAGAAAGCATTTACTGCACAAATCAACTCTGGTTGATCAACATCCTCTAGAGAAGGCTATAAGGCTTACATCATAATTCCAGGGCTCAAATAATTAGACAATCAAAATTTGGAAAGTTAGACAAACAGACACAGACATGGACATTAAACCCACACAGAAACGACACAAGTTTTCATACTTATATGCGCGGTCTCATGTTGATGCTTGAATTGAACTATGTTAGTAGGTAAATCAAGACAAAAGAAATATTCTAACGATTTATAATAACTGAGGTGATGAATTTGAGATGATAAGTACTTTTAACTAGCTGATAACGTCTATGCATACAAATGAAGGCAATGAGTTATATGCTTTACATAACTACTAGCAGTTCATTGAAAAGGCAACCCCACCACTGCAGATTTAACATATAATTATGCCAAACTGAAAGAGTTCTAACTGGCTAAATGATAATAAAATATAAAAAATCACTATAGAAAAAAAGAAAAAAGTTACATAAATGATCAGGACTGTAACAAATGAATGCCACACAGATGCTTAATGAATTTTCCCTAGGGACATTAAACAAGTGATGTGAAAAACGCACCTTGACAGAAATGCCTCCAACTGTTGATTATACAACTTCCAAACTTCAGGGCCATGCTTTGACATCAAATCTAGATTTTCAAGCCTTCAGAACAAAGAACACAATCAATGGCTTCAGTATACCAAATACAAACAGAAGTATAGACAATGAGAGAAAGGGGAGTGCTTAGACAATTCACTTTGAGTACAGGGAAGATCCACTATCAAGAGTTACGATTTTTAAAATATATGACAAGGGACATCTGTTCAAAATGGAAAGGTTAATGTGCTTCTATTAATGTCAAAGTTTGCAGAACAAATATGAAGTTTAGACTGATTTTTAATCCAATTTATTAAAATCTTATGTGAACATTACACTGCTTGCAGCATCAAAATCGACACCATTTCAAAACCCTCACCTTTTTCTTGTTTGCTTTTCTATTTATCGAATACTGAAGCAGAAGTATTTAATTCTTGGACCTTAAATATCTAAGTCATTATAAATATTTTTTAAATCATCATCATTCACAAATTTGTCAAATGGGACGATAAACAGTAACATAAATTTTAAAAAAGAAAACAAAGGCAAATGCAGGGTGCGAAACAAAAGAGATTGCAAAAGCTGGATCCCATTGAGAAACTCAACACCTACAATTGACGAACTTTGATGAAATAAAACGAGATCTTTATTGGCCACATTTAAGACAACTACCTGATCACTTGATGCTGCAACAAGCGCTGGGCTTTCTGGAGCGCCTGCCTCCACGCAGTCTCATCATTCCGTTTGTTCACAGGCGGCACTTCAAGTCCATATCTGGATGTATCTATTTGCACTGGGGGCTTCCCAGCTCTGACCCTCTCATATTCCCTGGCAAGCATTGGATGATCCTGATACATTGATATCATAAGCTAAGGACACTAAAGCATCTCCCTCCCTCCACTCCACGGATCATAAAAGTTCTAATTTGACAAAGGCATTATATTCAAAAGATTCAAAAGAACATTCCAACACAGAAAAAGAAAAATCCTGAAAAGAAGTTTGTTTCTTTGTTTCTATTTTCCCAAAGCCCTAGGTCCTAGCTACAGGATTGGTACCGCCTTACTGTCCGGTCAGAATGCCAGCATGGACTTGAACTCTCAGCTGCCTTTGGAAAATGAAAAATGTGTTTAAAACAGGTTTCGAGAAATACTTATTCATTCACTCATCATTACTTCTATTAAATAATCATATATAGTGCTATCCCCTGCTAACTAGAACAAGATGATATTATTAAAACATTTACGAGTTGAAAAATATCTCCCACTAACCACAACAAAACAATATTGGTTGAAAATGTCTCCCAAAATACACATCATTATTTCTAAATAAAACATACAAACACATTCTCAATATCCATACATTCCCCACAAAATGCCGAAAATAACAGTAAATAAAGTTTTCATTCTGCAGCCAAAAGTGTGCTGTTAAAGTTTGAAGCTGAAACGAAGGGCAAAAGGAAAAAAAAAATGAAATTACATACTAGCATCCGGTTCGGTTAATAGAATAGGGGCTTTGAGTTAATTACAGAACCACTTCTCTCAACTTTGAACAAAATGCACATAGTTACTTCTTCAAAACTCAATTCATGCAACATTTTTCAACATTATTAGAATACACAATTATCAAACAAGTATAAACTAATTAACAAATAGATTATTGAAGTTAAGATCAGGCTTAAATGAAAACAAGGACTAATTCCATGGTTTCCTGCATAAAATACCCAACTCAGAAATAAATATCAGTCAAAACCTAACAAACCCACAGTATTATTCGTCACCTCTTTAAACCTCTTTCCATAACACGAAAATATTGACATATGAACCTGAAAATTGACTTTGGAGAGAGGAGGAAGGTCTTTGAGGAAATCGGAAGGCTTCTTGGAGCTACGGCGCATCTCTTCTTCTACCAATCGGTCCACTTCTTCTTTTACTTTTGGGTTGCCATAGTCGTCATCAATGTAAGGCAGAGCGTCTATAATCTCAGAATGCAGAGCCGCAGCCAAATGCGGTGGCGCCTCCAGCATCAGTATATCTGCATTACCTCCATTCACCGATGCCATAATCTGAAACCCCTGTTATTAACACTTGGTATGGTGAGAATTAAAGCTACATAGTTGGAAAAGCCTGTTTAATTGGTCTTTTTATAATGAGTACTCTAATTAAAATGAATTACTTTTTAAGCCTATCAATATCTCAAGTCATCCCTTTACCTCTCAAGTCTCAACTATGAAATTACATACTAAATTAGTCTCCATCCACCAGCATTTAAGATGTTAAAAGATATCATTGGTGATAAACAAGTGGCTGTTTGGACATCAAGTTTAAGGTACCCATATTTTAATTTTAATTTCAATGTACTAATTAAACATATAACATTAGTGTACGAACATCTGCAAACTAAGAACATCTAAAACCCGTAATTTATTTATGATGGTGTGCATTTCCAACTTGATTTTGTAACATTGTCTATTTAATATAATAGGTTTAAATTACTAAATTGGCAGCAAAAAGCTCACCAAAATCAATTTAAATCGGTTTGACAGCCAAATAGTTAAATACAGATAAAAAAATTCGGTAATCTCGGTTCGGTAAGTAAAACTGAATCCTAAAAAAAGATTAAAAAAATTAAATATATAAGAACTTCCATTAGCTTTCTCATTACAATCAGGGTCTTGCAGAGGCTATACCAGGTTTATATGTAATTAAAGTAGCATCCACCTCCAAGTATTCCATTTTCTATAAAATGAGACACTTGGGTTTCATCCATGGACAGGATGTACAGCATGGATGTTACCCTACAATTGGTATTGGAAAACTGATAATTCCAGTCAGTTCCTCTGAACAACTAATGGTAACACTAAATGGAGGGAACGCTTAACTATTGAAAAGCTAGAAATAATACAATTAAACGAACTTATGGAAAATGAAAAATTACCTGATTTGGGTAGGTAGGGTTTTTCAAAGTAGGGTTTTGGGGAACCACTGATTCTGGACTAAATCCACAATGAGCCGAGTTTCGCTGAGCGGGAGGGGATTCTGATGGCGACGTCTGGTGAGTAGAAACGCCGCGTCGGTGTGGAGTGCGAGGGAAACGAAATTTCCGGCGGCAAGTAAGGCAGTGAAAGGGGATGGAAAGTGGTGGGCTGGAGGTATACTGAGGTGGACGGAGGCACGGTGTGCGGTGGCTGGTGACGTGAGCTGGTGGCCGGTGGGTGAGGCCTATCACCGCGGTGCGCTCTGTGCTCCGACGGTGAGTGGTGAGAACTGGGCTAAGGTGGTTTACTGAGTATAGCGTGGTCAAAAAGAAAGGCCCTAGGCTAGCCAAAACCAAAATAGAAAAAGATGGTTTATTTTTGGTTTTAAAAAATAAAAGTTGAATAACAAAATTTTTGGAAAAATGAAATTGAACTACTTATTTCTATTCAATTTTGATTCGATAATAATTAATAAACCAATTATGTATACCACTA
Source organism: Rehmannia glutinosa (assembly GCA_016081115.2). Lineage (NCBI taxonomy): Eukaryota > Viridiplantae > Streptophyta > Magnoliopsida > Lamiales > Orobanchaceae > Rehmannia > Rehmannia glutinosa. The sequence continues at coordinate 72,379,244 of CM071931.1, read as the reverse complement.
TATTCAATGAATATTTTTAAATGTCATATTTAATAATATTCAGTCAAATAATATTGTAATTTGAGTGTAGCGCAAGTGGTTTTATGTTCAATTTCTCGGGTTTCCATCTGGGTTACCGCCCACTCATATCAAAATGTTTTTTTTTTTTTTCGAACGATAGAATTTTATTATAACAACTCAAAACTAAAATTACAACTACAATCGTAGCCAACGGGCTAAGAGCCGACAAGACTAACTAAGAGCCAAGCGGGAAATTGGTAAAACCAATTCAAATTCACATGGACTAAAAAACTATCCACCCCAAACTAACCACTCCGCTGGGGAGACTTGACTTAAAAGGAGACTCAGTAACACACCAAAAACTAAAATCGGCACGAGCAACCACTACATACTGCAGAACAGAAAAAAACTGATCCGCCTACGAGTTTCGCAAATCAACCGAGAAAAAGAAAATACAAACAAAAAAAGAAAACAACAACTATAGCTAAAAACGAGAGAAAAAAATACAAAAAAATGTCTCTCCCACCCACACCCAACTCAATCTGCGCAGCCCCATCATCAACTCAGCTCTGAGACACCTCCGTGGAGCTCCGACCCACTTTCTCCCTGGAACGAAAATATCGGTCACCTCCGAATATCACAAGGAACCGCCAAATGCGCCTCCGGTGGAAAGCATGGAGGGGAGGGGAAGGAGGGGAGGGGGAGGGATGTGTGGTGGCGGTGTGTGTGGGTGGGGAGGGAGGGAGTAGGAAATTAGGTTTGGGGTTTTTTTTTTTTTTTTGGGGGGTTAGAGAGAAGGGGGAGGAAAGTATTTTAGAGAGAGAGTTTTTTACTCATATCAAAATGTTTCACCCTTTCTAGAATTGTACTAAAAAGAATAGCATTTATATAAAGATATAAGTCTAGGAGTATAACGAGTTTAGTCGAACACATAACTGTTCAAGCTTATTTGAATTTTAATCCAACTTCAAAAATTGTGTTTGAGCTTGGTTTGATTATTAATTTAATCAAGCTCGAACGAGCTTTAGTCAAGCCGAACACGAATCGAGCTCGAGTAGTTTGATATTTTACACATATTTTATTATTTTTTACTAATCGATTAGAGCTCGAGCAAACTTTACATTTTATCAAACGGAAAAATATGTTCAAGTTTGGTTCGTTTATGTTAACAAATCGAGCTCAAACAAGTTTTTAACGATCCATCGCGAATCGAATATCGAGTATTTAGTTGGTTTTTCAGCCCTAGATATAACTATCACGATTGAAAGATAGGAATAAATCATTCTAAAATAGTTGGAAAGGCTCTTTAAACCTTTTTGATGTGGAAATTACCATTATAGCCTCGCCCAGCTCGAGTTGACCATTTTGACATCGCCTCGCGAAATTACCAAAATACCCCCAGGATCCACGGCTTTTTTATATGGATCCCGACCCGACCCAAAACACCGGGTCGGGTCGCCCGCGAGCCACGCACCATCCATCGGGCGCCACGTGTACGGAGATCCGGTTTATCTGGTGAATGCGATCTATAAATACGACACGAAATCAAGGTAAAAGGTAACTTGTCATTATTCTAAATTACCTCGCTCTTTAGCTTTCTAAGTACCTCAACTACACGATTCTCGACTTAGGCATCGGAGGGCCTTAGTGGAGCCATCCCTACAAAGCCTAACGTGCGTTCTGCTTCATTTCAGTACCCTCGAACAAAGTACCTCTCACCGTTTTGGGGGATCCTTGGTCGTCACCGTGGAACACACTTCACCTTGCTTTGTAGGTCCCTAGGTCGAGTGCAGTGATTTACCTTCCTAAATCCGATTGGCGCCGTCTGTGGGAAAGAGGTCTAGCTAAAGATGGAGGAGACACCGGGGAAGTTATTGGAAACACCTAAGCATGTGTCCAAGACACCTCGGGGGGTCGTGGAGGACCCTCCCCGAAACATCACCCATTCGCCCGCTTCACTTCGGCGGGACCATCTTTCGTTCGGGAGGAGGAGCGGATGATTCACATGAAGGCTAGTGACTTTGAGAAAATCTTTGGAAAAAATGTTGGAGGATAGGGAAAGAAAGGGCAAAGGCTATGGAGGCCCCTCCCAAGAGGTCCCCTGAGGGAAGGGGAATGTGGAAAAACGAAACGAAGTGCTTTAGTTGATTTGGGAGAGGTGGCTAGTCAAGCCGTCGAGGCCACCGGCGAGAGACCCGGAGGAGGTCGTGGCGAACCACCAATAAGCCACGGGACATACACGAATCGAGTGAACAAATCGAGCATGTTACTCGACAACGGATGATTTGAGGCGGAGGGGAGTCAGAACATCCGCTTTGCGAGAAAGGGGATCTCCATTTTCTCCCGAGATCCTAGTTGAGGTGGTCACGCCCGAACTTAAAGCTTCCCGATCTCCCAAATATGATGGGAATAGGGACCCTTAGGAACATCTCACCGCTTTTAACCACGTGATGCAATTGTATGGGCAGTCGGATGCCATGAATGCTAGAATATTTATCACAACGCTGACTGGAAAGGCGCATGAATGGTTCATGGGATTACCTAGGGAACTTTGGTTTCTTACGAACAAATTGGCTCGAAAGTTCTTATACCAATTCGCAAGCCAAAAGCGAGCCCGAAGGTCAGCCTCGCATTTGTTCACTATAAGGCAGGGGGTGAAAGAGTCGCTCAGGGAATTCATAAATCGGTTCAATGATGAAGCATTGGAGGTAGAAGATATGCGAATCGACATGATGACTAATATCCTTATCCTTGGATTGCAAAAGGACCATTAAGATCGGCGCTCGCTCGAACCGTCTGTCGATAAGGAGCGATTAATGGAGGTGACCCAAAATACATACGGGAGGAAGAGATGAATGCCCTTAAAGACCGGAGTGGTCCCAAGGGGCTCGGGCTCCACGCGAGGAGGGGATCTTAGAGAGAGGCTTCGGTTTAGGGTCGAGAGAGGCCTATCCGAGGTCCGCATCAAGATCGCCCCGGACAATGAGGCACAATAGATATACTTTGTTGAACGCGCGCCCGAAGTCACGCCTAATGGCCATAGAGCGAATCGATATGCTAAGGTGGCCAAAAAATATGAAGACGACCTCGGGGCGAAGAAACATGGAGAAATATTGTCGCTTCCCAAGGACCATGGCCACGACACCAAGGATCGCATTCAATTGCGAGATGAGATTGAAAGGCTCATCCGAAGGTTACTTACAAAATTTTATTTTGAAAGAAGAACGAGGGAGGACTGCCGGGGCCCTATGCGGAGATCACCACTCGCAAGTCGCGGCCGGTCGAGAGGTCGCCATGAGGACGGACATAGGCAAGAACGCCCGAGGAACGCTCTGGCCTGTGCAAAATCGGGGAAGAAGATAACTTGCCTCGTAGGGGTTATACATATGATAGCGGGAGGTCCTAGTGGAGGTGATTCACGAGTGCGAGAAGGAAGCATGCGTAACCTCACCCATGATTCTAAGAGGAAATCAAGGTCATGAGCGTCCAAAACTCTAGCCCTATTACGTTCAATGGTCGTGACCTCGTAGGGGTCGAGTCAGGCCAAAACGACCCGGTGGTAATCACGATGGATATCGCCAACTTCATCGTACAAAAAGTCTTGGTGGAAAATGGGAGCTCGACGGATATATTATTTATGCATGTGTTGAGAAAGATGAAACTAGATGTAACTGCCTTACGTCCGGTTGACACTCCGCTGATGGGGTTTGGAGGAAGCGAAGTGGTTCCCCTAGGAACCATTGATCTCCCCACCTCTTTAGGCAAAGCGCCGTGCCGAAAGACAATCATGATCAAGTACCTGGTAGTAGACGCCCCATTTGCTTATAATGTGATCATAGGGCGACCCGGACTGAATCAATTTCAAGCTGTGGTGTCCACTTATCATTTGAAGATGAAGTTCCCTACAGACAGAGGGATAGGCAAAGACGAGGCGATCGTAAGACGGCTATAGAATGCTATAACGTTTCCCTAAAAAAGAAGAAGAAAGGGAGAGAAGTGAGAACAATAAAGCAAATAACACGCGAAGAGAAGTAAATTTGAGTAAAAAGAAAATGAGAAGGTTAAAAAAGCTAGGATAATGGCGGAGTATAGGGTTGAGCCAACGGAGCGAAGACAAAGTGATTGAGCTCGAGCCGAGGCGGATAAGTTCACTAAGATAGGGTCGCAAATGGACTCAAGCTAGAAGTGTTGATGATTCAATTTCTTAGGGAGAATGTGGACATTTTTGCTTGGAAACCTTCGATTTCAAGGCATAGACCAGAGGTGATGGTTCACCGACTGAATGTGGATCCGTTAGCGAGGCGATGAAGCGAGAAAAAGCGAAGCTTTGTGCGAAAAAACAAAATTATAGAAAACGAGGTGAACAAATTATTGGAGGCGGGATATGTTGTGGAAATTCGATTCAGTGGTTATCAAATGTAGTTGTAGTGCCCAAAGCTAACAACAAATGGAGGATGTGCCTGACTTCACGGATCCGAATAAGGCATGCCCCAGATCCCTACCCCTACCTCGCATCGACCTCTTGGTGGACTCCACGGCAGGATGTGCCTTGCTTAGCATGATGGATGCTTACCAAGGATATCACCAAATTTTTATGGCGGAGGAAGACAGGGATAAGACCTCGTTTGTGATGGAGAACGGAGTTTATTGTTACATGGTAATGCGTTTGGGCTAAAAACGCGGAGTTACTTATCGAGAGGTTAGTCAACCTCATGTTTAGAGAGAAAATTGGCAAATCAAGGGAAGTGTATGTTGATGATATGTTAGTAAAAAGTGTGGTGGAAGAGGATCACCTTGAGCATTTGAGGGAGGCTTTCAAAATAATGCGAGCCTATGGTATGAAATTGAATCCAGAGAAGTGCACCTTCGGAGTGCGAGGTGGAAAATTTTTGGGCTTCATGGTGCATGAGAGGGGGATTGAAGCGAACCCGGAGAAGATAAAAGCTATAATGGAAATAAGTTCACCTAGAACGGTCAATGAAGTAAATCAGCTCATAGGGAAAATTGCCTCGTTGAACAGGTTCATTTCGAGGTCAGCTGATCGCAACCTTCTTTTTTTCAACACTTTGAGAAACATGAAGAATTTTCAATGGACGGAGGAATGTGAGAAGGCGTTCGAAGATTTGAAAGGATACCTTATGTCTCCACCTTTACTGTCCAAACCTAAAAAAGAAGAGGCTCTATTTTTATACCTAGCCGTTTCGAAGCGAGCCGTGAGCTCGGTGTTGGTGCGAGACGAATAAGGGGTTCATCGCCCAGTTTACTACGTGAGCAAGTTGTTGCAGGGAGCTGAAGAGAGGTATCTAGAGACCAAAAAGCTGGCTCTAGCCTTGGTAGTATCATCTAGGAAGTTGCGACCTTACTTCCAATCTCATCAGATTATTGTCCTCATAAATCAACCACTGAGACAAGTGTTAGAAAAACTGGAGCTGTCAGGTCGCCTAGTAAAATGGTCCGTGGAATTGGGGGAATTTGATATTAAATATCAAAGTAAAACGGCGGTGAAGGCTCAAGTCCTGGCTGACTTCATTAACGAAGCAAGTGGGTCGAAAATTAAAGTTCAAAAACAGGAAGTGATATGGCTACTGCATGTGGATGGGTCGGCGGTGGCTACTTTGGAGGCGGAGTCAGGATCTTGTTGCGAGAGCTTTAATTCATTCGAGGTGGAAGTGGCACTTCGCCTCGAATTCGAGGTGACAAACAACAAAGCCGAATCGAAGCTCTGTTGGCGGGATTAAAAATGGCGCAGTGCAATGTGAAGAAGTTGATAGCTTACACTGACTCCCAGTTGGTGGCAATGCAAGTTGAAGGTTCGTTTGAAGCCAAGGATCGATCCATGGCTAACTATTTGGAGAAAGCAAAGCGGTTGATGGAAAAGTTCGAATTTTTCACTTCTGAGATCCCAAGAAATGAAAATGAACGAGTCGATGCTCTAGCTCGCCGCATGAAGTGCGATGAGTGGGAATAGCTCGAGGAAGGTAATCATGTTGGTGGCGGCGAAAATGGCGGACTCGCTAAGCGGAGGAAGGTCCCATCGAGCGATATCAAGTGGGCGGGTTTGTGCAATTGACACCCCAATCGATTGGATGGAAGACTTGAAAAATTTCTAGAAAATGGAGCTTTTACTTTGTTGGACCCGATAAAAGCTAGAAGGGTCCAAGTTAGAGCGTCCCGGTTCCTAATGATAAACAATGAGATGTATAAAAGAGCGGTAGGAGGACCATTGCTAAAGTGCCTCCGACCGGAGATGGCGATGTATGTAATGAGGGAGATTCATGAAGGCAACTATGGTAACCACTCAGGCGGTAAGGCACTCGCCCAAAAGGTGATCCGGCAAGGTTACTTTTGGCCGACTTTAGCAAAGGATACAATGGAGTTTGTTAAAAAATGTGCGAAGTGTCAGTTCCACGCGAACCTAAATCACCAACCAGCGACCCAATTGGAAATGATCCCCATTGCTTGTCCTTTTGATCAATGGGGAATCGATATCTTGGGTCCCTTCCCAGTGGCTAGAGCTCAGAAGAAATTTATCATTGTGGCAGTGGAGTACTTTTCTAAGTGGATTGAGGCCGAGGCAGTGGCCAAGTAACGAAAACCGAAGTCATGAATTTTTTGTGGAAGAATATCGCATGTAGGTATGGGGCGCCCATAATCTTAATATCAGATAATGGCACTCAATTTCAAGGAAAGAAGGTTAGGGAGTGGTGTGAAGAATATAAGGTCAAGCAAAATTTTACAGCGGTGGGAAACCCTCAAGCAAATGGACAGACTGAGGTCGCAAATAGAATTATTCTACAACACCTAAAAACGAGGCTAGAGGAAGCGAAGTCGTATTGGGTGGACGAGTTGCCGGGAGTCCTTTGGGCATATCGAACGACCCCACGGACTTTGACGGGAGAGACGCCTTTCAGTGTCTAGGCGGGTCGGAAGCGATCGTGCCGGTGGAAATTGGAGAAACTTTGCTTCGGGTCGCTCGGTACGAGCCTGAGAGCAATAGTGAAGCTAGAGAACTCGAGCTCGAACTCATTGAAGAAAAGCGAGACAAAGTGTTTATTCAGATCCAAACAGCTAAGGGAAGGATGAAAAATGCATACAACAAATGGGTTCAGGAACGAAGCTTTCAAGTAGGGGATCTAGTGCTCAAAAAAGTGGAAGTGTCCAAGCATGTGGGGAAGCTGGAGGCAAATTGGGAAGGACCTTTTAAGGTAATTGAAGTGCTGAAGAGGGGAACATATAGACTAGAAAACATGCAAGGAAAGGAGCTCCTGAGGCCTTGGAACATTCATAACTTAAGGAGGTTCTATACTTAAAAATCTATTTCATGTATTTAGCTTAATTTTGTAAGCATTGGAGGCTTATGTTAAAAACTCTCATCAATGAAAGAAGACGAAATTTCACTTGCAATGTTTACCCTTTTTTGCACAAATCTGCTTAGTATTTCAGGGTCATAAGCGAACCACTCAAGATAAGCCCCCTAAAAGGCTAGCGAAGGATCTAGGCCATAAGCCCAAGACGATCCCACGAAGGATCTAGGCCATAAGATCCCTTTTAAGGATCTAGGCCATAAGCTCCCTTTAGGGCAAGGCCCACAATGGTCCCAACAAAGGGACTGGGCTCGCAAGCTTAAGCCCCCTAAAAGGCTAGCCAGGCCCAAGACGATCCCACGAAGGATCTAGGCCATAAGCTCCCGTTTAGGCCCAAACCAGCAAAGCCCACAATGGTCCCAACAAAGGGACTGGGCTTCGCAAGTTAAGCCACCTAAAAGGCTAGCAGGCCCAAGACGATCCCACGAAGGATCTAGGCCATAAGCTCCCTTTTAGGCTGGCAAAGCCCACAATGGTCCCAACAAAGGGACCTAGGCTCGCGCAGGGACCTAGCCTCGCGAAGAAACCAAGGACCCAAAGGATACAAAAAAAAAAAAGAGGAAAAAACGAAGCGAAGTAAAGGGCATGCATACGCGAGAAGTGCAACATATCAAAGTGACACACAAGTAAAGCAAAAGTGATACACTAGAAAATGAAGTAAAGTTAGGTACATTGAGGGGCAATGAGATTGTTAACAAAAATACATGTCAAGTACTTCGTCAGTGATTTACATAAATGATACCTAGGAAGCTAAAAGAGGTTTTACGAGATCGGTAAACTCATCGACCTCCTCAACCTCGTCAATGATCTCTACATCGCGCGAGCTGCCAACCTCGCCCTCGCCTTCAGCGACGATTGCCTTCGGCTCGTCTTTCTCAAAAGGGTCGAGCATGTCGGGGTCAAAATCGGCCTTAAAAGCTCCCTTCTTAATTCCTTGCTCACGGCACCACTCGAAGCCGTCGAAAAGGTACACCACGGCCCGTTCGGCAATGAGTTTCTCGCAAGACGAGGACTGAAGAAAAGATTGGACTCCAGCAAGACGAGACGAGGCTAGCGAAGCCTTATGTTCTTCAGAGGAGAGGTATTCTTCAAGACCTTGTTTCCGACCTCTCTCAAAAGAATCTGCCACCTCCTTGGCGTGGAGCCCCTCGCGAGTTTTGAGCTCGCTTTGGGACGAGGCAAGGTGGGATTTCAGATCGGCTACTTCCTTGAGGAGTTCGGCCCGAGCCTCCTCGACGGCTTTTGCCTTATCCGCCTCGGCAGTTCGGAGCTTCGCGTGGACCTCGCTCAGCTGATTGATATACACCTCGTTCTGATGCCTCCAATCGGCGCCACGAAGTGCCATTTGGTGCAACAGTATGAAAAAAGTCGCAAAAAGGAAAAGCGAAGTAAGTGACAGCGAAGCGGGATAAAAACGAAGCAACAGAGTTGGATAATTTAAAGGAATCCACATACCGACATGACTTCGTGGGCCGTCAACTCTTCAAGGCACGTAAACTCCGTGGTCATTAAGGCAAACTGGTCGGTGGGGAGGGTAGTGTAGTTATACAATTCGAAGGAATCCTCCCCGCCGTTTCGTTTCGGGGCGAGGTCCACGAGCTAATGTTCCAATTGGGGATGGTATGAGGCATGGCAAGCTCCCGAACTCGAGGCCTAAGGTCGGGAGCCTTCTCGCGTGCCGCGAGTCGGCCGGCTCGGAGATGAGACTCACTTCGGTTCAGCCACATCATCATTCGGTCTACCGTAGGAAGATTTGCATCAGTAGGCTCGATCTCGTCGTGAGCCAGCATCCCGGGGGAGGCACCCATAGAGTCAGGCCAGCTCCTAGCCTTGCGAGTTTTTGCCTTTTTGGGGCGGAACCTTCAGCCACTATTTTTCCTTTAACTTCCCTCGACTTGCTGCCCGAAGCCTTGACGGTTTTCTTTGGGGGCACCTCGGGAGCAGGGTCGACGGCTATGGACACAACGGGGGCCGAAGCTACGACCACGCCTAGCGGTAAGTCCGACGCCGCAACTTCTTGGCGAGCTCGCTTGCGAGCTAGCAGAGCTTCTTTGTTGTTGGCGAGGGCCTTGTCAAGGACGGCAGAGCGGACCGCCATCTGCACAAGTGAACAAAAGGCATCAATATAAGCATGATAGGCGAACTGAAAAAATAAAGAGAAATATATTACCGAGAGTTAGAGTTTCATGGCGAGGAGCGGGGCTAAGGCCGACGAGGGATAGAACCTCTTCGGTAATGAGGTCGCAAGCCTCATACCAATTCTGGGTCAGCATAGGAATGAAGTTGGCACCCCAAGAAACAGGAGGCAAGCCTCGAAGACGAGGCCGACTCAGTTTCCAATCCGAAGGTAGGTCCCAAGGATTTTCAACAGGGGCTCGAATGAATACGAACCTATCTTTCCAAGGCCACACCGAGGAAGGAACTCGATGCAAAAATTTTCGGTTGGTGCGGGCGAGATGTAAGAATCCGGAGTTAGTAGTGGTGGTAGAAGAATGGATGGTGTATAGTTCGCAAAAGTGAGAAAGTGAGGCGACCTCGCCGAAATGTTTCATTAAAATGATAAAGCCTACTATGTGACGATAGGAATTTGGGACAAGCTGAGCGGGGCAAACATCGAGCCCCCTTAAAATGTCAACAACGGGGCGAGCCAAAGGGAATCTAAGACCCGTCTCGAAGCTAGCGAGGTGAAAGGCTAAGCAGCGAGGTGGAGGCTTGTCTATCCTATCACTAGTAGTAGGAATTATGATTTGGTACGACGGCGGGGATATGGAAGTTTTTCCTAATGATGCATATATCGTGAACGGAGACCCGAGACCTAAGTAAAGCCCGGGCGCGCGTGTTCCAGTCGTCAGGGGGTGGCCTCGCGGGATACCTTATCTGGAGAAGGGGGAATATGGGTCGCCCTGCTAGTAGAAGTAGAAGAACTCGAAGACGAGTTGGAGTCAGATGACCCCGAGTTCGAGGACGAACCGGAGTTCGACCGCAAACTAGAGGGCCGTGTGGATGGAGGAGGGGTCGCCATAAATAATAAGAAATTTAAAGTAGAGAGAAAAAGAGAACCTACCTCGAAGTCAAGCGAAGTGGAGAAGCACGAAGTCAAGATCTGGTCGTGAGCGAGCCGAGCGTGAGGTGATCCGGTAAAAAATGAGAAAAGTGAGGCTTTTCAAAGACCATCTTATATATATAGAGAGAAGGGCGGGAAAATCAACGGTTTTGATCAAAAGGCTATTCAAATTCAACGGCTGAGATGGGAGGGTCTTTTCGAATTCATAAGCTTGGGCTCCGTGTCGCTTCGAATTCAAGGACCAAGCACCGAGTCACTTCAGCAATAAATTACTAAAGTAACTGGGGGAGTAAATGATGTGGAAATTACCAGTATAGTCTCGCCCAGCTCGAGTTGACCATTTTGACCTCGCCTCGCGAAATTACCAAAATACCCCCAGGATTCGCGGCTTTTTATATGGATCCCGACCCGACCCGAAACACCAGGTCGGGTCGCCCGCGAGCCACGCACCATCGATTGGGCGCCACGTGTACGGAGATCCGCCTTACCCGGTGAACAATACTATAAATACGGCACAGAAATCAAGGTAAAAGGTAACTTGTCATTATTCTAAATTACCTCACTCTTTAGCTTTCTAAGTAACTCACTACGATTCGACTTAGGCGTCGGAGGGCACTTAGTCGGAGCCATCTCGGCTAGCTTAACGTGCGTTCTGTTTGTGTACCCTCGAACAAAGTACCTCACCTAGCTTTTGGGGGATCCTTGGTTAGGTCGCTTCGTGGAACACACTTCACCTCGCTTTGTGGGTCCCTAGGTCAGGTACATCTGATTTACCTTCCTAAATCACTTTTAAACTTATTAAAGATGATAAAATATTTAGTTAGAAAATTAATAGAATTTTTGTGATATGGCATTATCAAAATAAAATAACAAATAACTTATTACTCAAACCATGCTTGATCGAAGAATTATTTTTAATTAAATAAAAATGAGCTCTGAGGATCGCTTTTGCATATTTCCTTTTTTGACTTACATGAGAGATAATTATTGTTTTTTCACCGAATTTGTTGGCTTTAAATTATGGGAGTGTTTGCAAACACTTAAAATAAGTGCTTTTCATTTTTTTGCTTAAAAAAGCAATTTTTAGTGTTTGTATATACCAATTTTTCTAATTATAAGCTTCATTTAATCGAGAATCTAAAAGCGATGGGGAGATTACAATTATTCTAGTTTGAATTTTACATATAAATAAGTACTTTTATCGTTTTTCACCAAACACTCTCAACTTCTCATTCTCGACTTTTAATTCTATTTTCAAACACTACCAACTTCTGTTTTTCAACTACTTCTACTTCTGCTATAATAAATCACTTCTTCTAAAAGCAGAAGTTTTTGCAAACACTCCCTATATTCAGCTCCAGTGCTGGTTCGTAACTTTGGGCCTGCAAAACATTGTAGAATATATGTCCGCAGCCCAATAAGGTACAAAGAAGCCTAATATTGACAACAACATATTTTCAGCAATAGTTACAGCAAATATTTTGGTAGGAAAACCCAAACAAAAAAAAAATAAAAGAATTAAAATTCCCTGGGAAAAGTTAATTTGATTTAGAATTACTTTATTTTGGATTTTTAAAAGAGGTGGATATCCAATATACCCTTCTTCTGATTCGGAGCCAGGAAAATCTTCTTTAAAATACTAAGCGGTGTTGTAAAAATCGGCGTAGGAACGCTGAGACGATTTTGGTCAAATCACTGAAATAGCCTCGGCCGAAAATTGGGCGTACGTGGTCAAAATGCAGCCAAAAATCGGACCTAGGTGGCCTAAACGGCCAAATTTTAAAAACAAAAAAATTTGTTATTCTCCCAGACGCGTTGGTTTGTCGTCCAACTTGCGCTTAACTACTTGTACATCCTTCATATTAAGACACCACAAAATAAACCCATGGACCATGCATGGACGCCAATAACAGCTTCCAGACAAGATCAGGTGTGAATTGACTCCACCTCCAAATCTGGTTAACCTAAAACACAAACAGGTCCCAAACACCTAGAATCTTTTAACATTAAAATTCCCAAACCCACTTTTCTTGGCCTTAGAAAAAAGAAGACCTTTAGGGGCAAATCCTATTCCTAGTAGCCTGAATGATAAATGGTTTTCACTGAAAAGGTAATCCCCCAAACAGATTCTTGAGGATTTCCACATGTGTGTGTTAATCGATGAGTATAGAAATCCCTATCTGGTCAAACCCCTGGTGATTGTCTATTGTGATCATTCCTATTTATTACATTGGGATATTTTTTTTCAGACCATCATAACTTAGTTGTGAGACGGTGACGGAATTGTAACATTCCACATGATGATTAATGCAATGTCATTAAAATTGGTCCAACTATGTCATCTTCTTGGATGGAAGGTGCATTTGTTCTAAATATGTATCCATCTCACATCATCATTGGCTAAAATCTTAACAAGATGATCCAACTTTATGGCAAATTTGATAAATAGAGCCGGCCTCTAGAGGTTATGAATATATCAATATGGTGATATTTGTACAGTTGTAGGGGTGTACGTGAATTAAATCGAGTCGAATACATTACTTTTTATGTTTTTGTTTAGTTTTTTTTTTATCAACTTTTAAAAATTGTGTTTGAATTTGGTTTGATTATTAACGAGGTCGAACTTCAATGAGATTTAATTGATTTGAACATAGTGTGTTGCTTGAATAGCATGATCTTCTGACACATATTATAATGTTTTTTTACTAGGGTAAATCTCACTTTACCCTCCTATACTTTCATTGAATCTCACTTTAGCCCCTTGTACTTTCAATTGCATCATTTTACCCATTTGTACTCTCAATTTGTATCACTTTGTCCCCTTACACTATTATAACATTATTTTATATTCATATTCCTTTATGAAATGACCATTTTATCTTCATATATTAGTTTTAGTAAAATAACAAATTATTTAAAAAGTATTTAATATTAATAAACTTAATAACTTATACTTATTTTTTTTTAAATTATTAATAATATTTGACATCTTTAATAAAAATGCATTTGATATATATTATATAATTTTAAGTTTGTGATGAATAAGAAATTTAAAGTATAAATGCATTAGCTAATAGAAAATATCATGTTATATAGTAATTTTATACAGGAAATATATAAAGTTAAATAATTAGCAACAAAATATAAAATATAAATATTTTAAATAAATTTAATATTAATTAATTATTAACTAATTAAATTGTGAAAGTTAATTTGAAATGAGAACTATGTTAAATAGAAAAAACAGTGAGAAAAATCTACTTTTGGTCCCTTAGACTTATCCCCTGATAATTTTAGTCCCATTAGACTCACTTTTAGTCCCAAATCGATATTTTTCACCAAAAATAGTCCCATAAGACTGGAAAACTGAAATTTTGGTGTTGCTCCGTTAAAAAATTAATGGAAACCGTTATGATGACAAAAATGGTCCCGTAGGACACCAAAGTTAAATTTTTAATGAACAAAATGGTCCCATAGGACACCAAAATTAAATTTTTAACCAAAAATGGTCTCATTATACTTCTTTTGGTTAAATTTGATATTATTGATGATAAAAATTATTTTAAATTTTATATTTTGAGTTATTTATTTAAATTAATATTGTGAATGTCCTCCTACTTGAAAACTAAAAAAAATCTCTGTCATTCAAATATTTTTCTAAAAAATATCTTTTTCCAGTGCGTTCTATTGATTTCCTGAAACAAATTCTTTTACTTAAATATTTAGAAAAACAAATAATTTTTCTATATTTTTTTAGTTTAAATCACTTCTTGATTTTCAAAAATATATGTAGTTCAACTATCAATAAAATAAAAAAGTTTACGATATTAAATAATTTCATAATTTTTAAATATGGGAATTATTTTTAAAAATTTTGCAAAATACTATTAAAATATTTTAATATAGTTAAATTATAAATACAATTAAAAATATTTTAGTAATGTTTACTTGGCTCACATTTTTTTATTTTTTATTTTCAAATATTATATTTTTTATTTTCTGTGTTTTTAAATCAAACTTTACATTTCCTCGAAAAAATAAAAAATCAAACTTTACATATATATATATACACATACATGCACTGGGTTATATATGTATGTATTTGATCTTTTTTTCGTATTACACATTCACAAAAACAAAAACAAAAAAATTATTTAACATCTACTTTTAAAAGTTATTTTTCAGAAAATTTAAATTTTATAACTTGAGTTATAAATTTTATCATTTAAATTACTTTGTTAATTTTCTAATTAAAATAAATTATACATGTATTGAATCTTTTTATATCATTTAAATTACTTTGTTAATTTTATCATTTAAATTACTTTATTAATTTTGTATTACTTTATTAACTTTCTAATTATATAAGTTGAATTATAAAATTTATCATTTAATTTACTTGTCAATTTTTTAATTATAATAAATGAAAAAATAGTAACTTTAATGATAATATATTTTTTAAAATAGATATTAGTTATATTTAGTTTTTAGAGAAAATTCACTTTTTAATTATTAGACTGAAAGACTGATGATTTTAGTCCCATTGTTTCTCACTTTTAGTCTCAAATCGCATGTTTGATTTTCAATTTGATAGATTTGACCATTAATTTTTTAACGGTGGGACCATTAGTGAGACAAGAAAAATTTTATGGGACTATTTTCAAGACATGAGACTAAAATCATCATGGAAAAGTCTAATGGGACCAAAAGTGAATTTTTCTTTGTAATTATGCATGAAAAATTACAGAAAAGGACTAGCTTGCAATATGATCACCTCCACTTGTTTCTTTTGCAACCATATATGCAAGAAAGCTATACAAAGTTAGGATTCAATCACAACTTTGAGACACCTAATTAAGATTTAGGACCCAAGGTTCTGTTGCTAGTAACTAGAGAGTTGTCCTTTTCAAGCATAGTTCAAATTTTGTCCTTATCAATGAAGGAATAAAGATGACAATAGCCCCTTCAACACCTCTAAAATTCCAAAGTACCCTACTTGGGAGGGCTTGTCTAGCAATTATTAAGTTTTGTTATCTATTTAGCTGGCTTGTGGGACCCCATTAATGAGATTTGGCTCATCCCAATTTATTCCCAAAGCCAATTTGTGCCATTCATAAATTTTATGTGATGGATGATCATCATAAGTTTTCAATATTTAGATGCAATTAATAGTAGGGGTGACAATGGAACGGGTTGAAGAGGATCCAAACTCACCCCGTGCTTATAACGGGGTGGGTCGGGTTGACTCGTCATGGGTCTCAGGCGGGTCGACCCATTATTACCCCATTTTAAATTAAATTAAATTTTGAAAATAAAAAAATATATATTTTTGTAAAATATTATTTACAAAATATTATTTACAAAATTTATTGTTATCAATTTATAAATATTAGATATAATATAAGAATACATAAAAATTATATTATAATATATATTATATATACAAAATATATATTAGAATATATTTTAAATATAAAAATACTATGTGGGCAGTGCGGGACAGGTACCCGTGGGGCGGAAGTGATACCCGTCTCGGGTCACGGGGGCGGGCAATCCAAACGGAGCGGATCGGAACGGGTACCGTGGGCCGGCCCTAATTTATAGTGAGAAAAAATCACCCATGCACATATCTATAGACTCGACTCTAAGGTTTGTGTGACTTTCTATGTCAATCAAATCAGGCATAAAAAAATAAATAAAGTTATTGATATAGGAATCCCACTAAATAAATACCACGCACCTTTGTTCGCAAATATTTACGCATGAATGACTAGTGATTAGACATATTCAAGGTCCATTAAGATAAATTCAAAGTCATTTTGGAATTTGATTTTTCAAAGCATTATTTCTTATCAAGCCCAATCACCATGGGATCATTTGATTCCCTCGAGAAATTTTGAGATTACCAATAAGTTTTTTTTAAAATGAAACTTGAATTGTTAAATAGTTGTAATTTCGGAAGGCGTAACAAAATTAAGGAAGACGCAACAAGAAATTGACATCAGTTAAATGAATTAGTGCTTGCGCCGAGAATTGAAGAAGCACAAGTGAACTGTCGTCCTCAAGTAGTTTTTTTTTTAATAATAAGAAGAAAATTGAAATATTGGTGAGAGCTCCTTGATAAAAGCAAAAATATATATAAATAAATAAATAAGTACTAATACCTTCTATAATTCGAAAGCTATTAATGTATAGATCGAAGACAACACAAGCCCCTCAGGGGAACTGGCTGCCCCCAACTTCAAATTTTTTCGTAATTAGTATTAATTTTATACATAAACTTACTAAAATTTTATAAATTTGCCGCTCTAAACAATAAAAACTATATATTTATATTTATTAGTTTCAAAAAAGAAATAAATCTCACTCCCCTAGTCTTGATTTTCTGGCTTTGTCTCTATCCACCAAGTGGAATTTATTAATGTGAAGGCTTTTTTTTTTTTTTAACAGAACGATATTCAATTTTCATTCATCACAAAAGGGACACAGGTCCAGTTACAACTTCATTCTTAACAACAATATGTCATCAAGATAAAATCAAAGCACAATCCACAAGAGGATGGCCAAGCATCTTTGGAACAACCAGCCACAACACAACAAAAAAGAGCTACCAATCAAATGATGAAAACAGTTATAAGAGCTCAAAAAACAGAACTAGCAATACTCAAATAACTCTAAACATCACAAAGACTTCAACCTGCAAAGACCAAAAATAACCAGGAAGACGAGCAAAATAATCAATCGGTTGCATCTCCATCTTCAAAGAAAGCGAGAAAAGGCCACAGACACTTGGTTAAATTAACCCTACCTCAAAAATCAACCACCATCCACACCCCCATAATCCCCTACAACCATACACCCCTATCATTTTTTAATCTCCTTGAATTGGAACCAATCGGCCCCCACGCAATATCAACAACCTTCTTCTCCTGGTCTCCAAATTTGCTCAAAAATCCATAAATTCCTTGTCTTCCACATCCACCATAGCAAATATGTTGTCAATTCAACTCTATCTTCAACTTCTTTATTCCAGTTCATATGACAGAGTTCACACCACCAATCAAAAAACGACCCTCTCTTCTCATTTAACCCATCCCAGTTCAAAGGAGCCAGTTTCCAAATAGTTTGAGCTCTCCCACACTCAAAAAACAAATGTTCAATTGTCTCTTCCTCCATCCCACAAGCTTGACAAATGGTATCCAAGTCAACACCCCTTTTTTTCAACAAGGCTTTAACTGGTAGGATCCCTTGACAACATTTCCACAAGAAGAATTTAATCTTACTCTGGATTTTTTGCTTCCAAATCCCTCCCCAGACTGCAAGATTTTTCTCACAGCAACCACTGCTCTCAGCTTTACACTTCACATTGATGTTCTCCTTCACAAGGTGTTTGTAAAGAGATTTCACAGAGAACACCCCCTTTTTGTCAAAATGCCAAAAGAGCTTATCATTCTGGCTCAAATTTGAGAGTGATATCTGGCAAATAGCTTCAGCATCATTTCTACTGAAAATTCTCTTAATCAATTCCTCATTCCAGTTTGCACCATTATCATTCATCAGCTCACACACTCTAACAGGTAAACAAGAATCAGGGTCAACCTCACTAGGGTAGAACTTATACACCCCAGGAATCCAGGGTGCCTCCCAGATTTTCACATCTTTCCCATTGCCAATATCAAACCTGAGGCCTTTCTCAAGAGCAGGCCTTGCCCCCATCCAGCATTTCCAAAGCCAAGAAGCACCACGCCCACCTCAAGCTTTGGCAGCAGATCCCTGGAGGGGAAGTATTTTGTCCTCGAGACTTGACTCATCAACAAATCAGGGTAAAGCAAGACTCTCCACAGTTGTTTGGCTAACAAGGCTAAGTTGAATTGCTTAAGATCATGGAATCCTAACCCTCCCTCCATTTTTGGCAAAGTTAACCTCTCCCAGGCCCTCCAATGTAATTTCTGTTGTCCCATCTCAGAGTCTCCCTCCAGAAATTAGCAGTCAGCTGGCAAATACCCTTGCAAATGCCCTCAGGGATCTTGAAGCAAGACATAACAAATGTAGGGAGGGCTTGAATAACTGCTTTGACCAACACCTCTTTTCCAGCTGGAGATAAAAACCTGTTCTTCCAATTTTGAATTCTATTTTTTGCTTTGCATCCAAAACATAATTAAAAATCTCTTTTTTGTTCTCCCAATACCAAGAGGCAACCCAAGATAGTCAAGATTTTTGGATTTGGATATCATGAAGAATGGAAGTTTCTCCTTAATGCACCTAGGAGTATTAAAGTCAAAGAAAATTGAGGACTTATCAAAATTAACCAATTGGCGTAAATATTGTAATACTTATCCAATATATCATTCAGGATCGAGCTTGCCTAGGAGAGGCTTCACAAAAGAGAATAGAGTCATCAAAAATAGCAAATGAGAGATAATTGGACCCTTTTACTGTCTTAATCCCGGAATTCATTAGACTCAATCCTACTCCTAATCAAGCTTGAGAAGACCTCGAAACAATAAGAAAAAGATAAGGGGATATGGGATCCCCCTGTCTCAATCCTCTAGAGGGAATAACATAACCACACACACTCCCATTGATATTAAACGAGAAAGAAGAGGAAGAGATGCACTGCAAAATCCAATTAACAAAAATAGGATGGAAACCCATTTTCCTCATGGTTTGCCTCACACAACTCCATTCAACTCTATCATAAGCCTTAGCCATATCAAGTTTGATTGCCATATACCCCCTTTTCCCCACTCTATGCCTATTCAAAAAATGGATACACTCATGTGCAACTACCACATTATCAATAAGTTGCCTCCCCGGAATAAAAGCTGACTGAGATTCACAAATGCAAGAGTGCAAACACATTTTGAGTCTATTAGCAAGAATCTTTGAAATAATTTTATAAATCACATTACACAAGCTAATAGGTCTAAAATGGGAAATAGAAGTGGGGTGTTTGACTTTAGGAATAAGAGTAATCAGGGATTGATTCATACTTCTCAACATTTTCCCATTTTTAAAGAATTTAGAAACAGCAAAGCAAATATCCTTCTGCACAAATTGCCAAAAAAATTGGAAGAAGAAAGGTGTCATACCATCAGGACCAGGGGCTTTATGAGGATTCATTCCAAAAAGAGCATCTTTGATTTTAGCTTCTCCCACTGGTAAGATAAGAACCTTATTCATTTCATTCGAGATTGATTGAGGGATTTCTGATAACGTATTGGGATCCTGTGCAAGCCTATCAGCAGAAAACAACTCAGAGTAGAAGCTGGTTACTTCATTTTCAATCTCCACATCTCCTTTACATTTGGACCCATCTTTCCTAATCAACTCCGAAATAGAATTAGTCATCCTTCTTTGAGTAGTGACCGCATGAAAAAACTTGGTATTTTTATCCCCTCCTTTAACAACGATCATAGCCTTTTGACTCAATAAATCTCCTTTTCTTATAAGCCTCATGAAGGTCTAGCTTGAGTGCATCCCACCTATTCCAATCTCGAACTCTTTCGATCTCTCAAAGAGTTCGAGATTCTTTTAATTCATCAATTTGGTTTGCAGAGTTACCAAGACAGGAATCATTCCATTTTAAGAGCTCAATCCTGCAATTTCGAACCTTGGCCTGAATTTGGAACAAAGGGGAACCAAGGCAATTCCAGTTCCAAGCTTCTTTCACAATGCTCTCACACCCTTCCTTTCCAACCCATCTTCTATCAAATTGGAATCTTCTCTTAATTTTCCTCTTATTATCAGCCATATCATTCAATACTATTAAGCAATGATCAGAGGATGCTTTAAATTCCACATTAACCACAGCTTGAGGAAAAGAGACACACCACTCAGGAGAACCAAACACCCTATCCAACTTTTCCTCCACAAACCCCTCTCCCTGCCTATTATTAGCCCAAGTAAATATGTCCCCCACAAAAGGGATTTCTTTCATCTCCATTTCCCTAACAAACCAATTAAATTTGTTAAAACTCCACTCAGGCCTAATTCTACCCCCTTTTTTTCCGAGTCATTGCACAGATCATTGAAATCCCTGAAAACAAACCACTTCTTCCCCATTTGCCTTTTGCCGCAAAATAAATTTCCACTGCTCAAATCTTTCCCTATCATCTGTGCTAGCATAGACAAAAACAGCCCAAATTCTATCATTGCTTCCTTCAATACTGAACTCAACCTCCACACAAAACTGGTTATGAACTGATTGATGAATACTCACTCTTTCAGACCAAGCAACCAAAAGCCCTCCTTTAATTCAAGTGGGATCAATAGCCATCCATCTATTATCAAATTTTAATTTTCTAAAAGCCCTCGAAATGATTGCTTCTTTTTTGTTTCACAAAGAAAGATCATCTCAGGAAGGTGGAGTTTCCAAGACTCCTTAAGTTGGGAAACTGTAGAGGGCCCTCCCAGTCCTCTACAGTTCCACACACATACCTTCATTGGTTACTTTGGGGCCATTTGGGGCTGGCTTCCTCCACCATTCTATCTTCAACGAACTGTTTTAATTTCTTTTCCCCACCACAACTCCCTTGGTTATTACTAGAGCTTACCTCTTCATCCACTAGTTGTCTTCCCTTTCTTTTCCCACAAAGCACTCTATTTTCTTTATCCACAATCATTCCTTCAAAATGCTCTCCAGACCCACCCTTCCCACTATTAATTCTAGTCCATCTATTACATTCCTTAGCCCCTTATTCCTTTTCTCACCTATCTTCCTCGGTTTAGATTGGAAATATCCCCCAGAGGGATTCTAAGAGATACCGCTTGTTTTTGATTGACTCCTGATTGCACTCCAATCCCACTTCCCCTTTCTTTTATTTCAGCCTTCTCTCTTCCCTCAATGCTCAGAGCTACCTCATTTCTTTACAGGTAAATCGGCCAGATTCATTCTGCACCACTTTACACTGGAATGAAGAAGATCCAAACCTACCACCCTGTTGGGATTGCAAACCGGTTCCCTCATCCCCCTTTCCTCGCTTCCCTTCTTCTTTCCTGGTTCCCATAATATTTGAACACCCCCGCTTTCTCCTCTCTTCTCCATCTCTAGGAAAATTATCAAGGATTGGGACTTAACAGAGAAAGATCATTTCTTTGTTTATTCAGTTACCCCGCCAAGTTCCACCACCAAAATCCTCGTATTTCAACCAAATCACCATATCCGCCCGGCTTCACCGATTTTCAATATCTTTTTCTTTGCAGAGCGAATCTCTCCAAATGCCCTACAATTCCACAATAGAAGCATAATCCCCGGAGATTCTCGTGCTTTAAAATCGACCCAATGAGTTTCTCCTTTCGGTTTTTAACGTAGTCCCTCTTAGCATAGGTTTGCTAATATCGACCGAGGCAAGAATTTTAATGAACCTCCTCGAATACTCCCGATTCCGACACAAGAAACATCCTTTGCTTTTGGAAATATCTTCCTATTTTAAACCCTACCTCCATGCTCATCCGGTGGGTGCCGGTAAATTCCACACTGGACCCAAAGATCAATTCTATCAAATTTCTCTGTTTTGATGTTCATTCCCTCCTCCCATTCTTTGAGCACTATCATCCGATTTTCAAACGACTGGACTCTCCCATCAAAGAACACGTCTTTTTCGATTTCACTTTGGAACATGAATCAAACATATTGAACCCTAATTCTCGGAGGATAATCGTTCATCTAATGGCCATAAACCCTGCATTGTTTTTTTAATTCCTGTGAAATTAACTTTTTTCGATCCAAAGACCTTCCCAAACAAACTTCTACAACACTCCTCCTTACTACCCACTATGTCATCTTCCTCAATCTCAATCCCTGGCTTTCCTCAAAGACAAAGTGAGAACCTTTCCAAACAAGGCAATATCACCCTCCATTACCGTAAAATCCCTAATCTTTCTCGATGAAACAAACCAGGTTCACCTTACCTTGGAAGCAGCTGAAACCAACAAACAAAGAAAAAGATTAGTAAACAACAAAAAGAGCTCGGAAGCACAGAGACGACAAGGAGAAAGGGAAAAAGGAAAGGACAGAACGAAGATGCAGAAACAGAATCAAAGTCCCAGAAACACCCTCAACCGCCACCTACACCACCCATCACCAAGAACACTCAGCCTCACAAAGCCACTTCAACCAAACACCCCACAACCAGCAAAGCAAGAGAGCAGCAACACACTTAGCAAACATCAACCAAACTCAAACCCTTAGCACCTCGCAGCCGCTCACAGAGGAATAGAACAGTAACCCTAGAAGCACTCTTCAAGGAGAGAGAAAGGAGCACTCCTCAGAATAGGAGACGTAATGTGAAGGCTTGAAAATGATGAAAATACATGCTTTATTTTCTAAGTGAGATAATATCATCTTTGTTCATATTCGATACACATTTATCAAAATTCAAATTCATTATTAAAAAATTTAGACCCGAAAACAAGATCCCTAGCATTAGATGAATTTGGGTTACATAATTAATTATCTTTCTCTTACAGTGCATGAACATATGGTCTGAAGTCCAATGGATATATATTTTTTGCTGGTATTAATTAATCTTTTTTTTCCATGCTCTCTAAATTAGGGCTAACTCACAAGCAAAATAATGTGAATTTTCAAAAAGTTGCTCAACTTCTTTTTCTGCTTATTTTGCAATTTGATAATAATGGATTGATTCAGAAAGAAAATATGAACATGCATGGGCCATTTAAAGATCGTGATGTCGGCCAAAAATTTGATTGCTCTCGTCTAGCTAACTCTAATTAGAAAATATAATGTAGTCAAATCTTTTTTTTTGTGGTAATTTTAAATTAAATTAAGTTATTAGAATTGTTTTACTCATGTAATAAATCAGAAACTTTTTACGAAAATCACCAGTTTATTCAGGTGTTAATTTTTATAACTATTTTGTTTGGGGACCCAGGCCCGGTCAGATTTCATTTATATTTTACTCAAAGTTTTTGTTTGGTGATCATTTGTTTTATTTTAATTTGTTTAAAAGAAATTAAAGAAGAAAAATATTTGTGTAAGCATAATTATAGGGATGATTATATAAAGGGATAATTACAAAAAGTACCTCTGAGGTTTGACCTAATTACAAAAAAATCCAGCTAACTTTAGAAATTACCAAAAGTACCCCCAAGGTTTGATTCAGTGTTAAAACTAAGGGGTAAACTGCAATATTTTTATAAACACGAAGGGGGATTTTAAATGTTTTTACTTATGAAGGGTTTAAATACTAGACAAAATGAAACCTTGGGGGTATTATTTGTAATTTTAAAAATTAGGTAGGTTTTTTTGTAATTAGGTCAAACCTCAAGGGTACTTTTTATAATTATCCCTTATAAAAATACCCCTGGGCTAGTTACAGGAAAAAAAAAACTGAGATTTTTGAAAATTTCAAAACCCCTTAAGTTTGATCCGTCTTATATTTTTCCTCTTTATAAGCGAAAAATATTTCAAAAATCCACCTAACATTTATAGAAATATTACATTTACCCCCTTAAATCCATTAAATTTAAGATTGAATTAAATCTCAAGGTTTTTTTTTGTAATTTTCAAAATTCTTTGGGTTTTTTTTTGTAACTAACCCAAACCTCAAGGTTTTTTTAATTATTCCATAATTATATTCGGCATTTTCTAATTTAACATGTATGTTAATTAGCTTTTTTCTACAACATATCTGATAAGGGTGAAATGTGGTCTGGACTGACCTATTAGTATTGGGTTGAACTTATAAGACCCAACATATTGGGCCGACCTACTAAGCCTTGAACATTGGGCTGAAATAACGAAGCCTAGTGTATTGGGCCGACCTGCTAAGCCCACAAACATTGAGTTGACCTGGCTAGGCCCGTGAGCATTGGGCCGATCTGGTAAGACCTAGTGTATGGGGGTTAGCCTGCTGCCATGAGTATTGAACCGACCTCTTGGGCCAGCATTGAGTTGGTCCGATGAAGGGCATTGGGTTGATCTTGTAAGTCCGTTTGGGCTGCAGCTGAAATACCGTAAGTCATGAAGAAGGATGCCGAGTTGATCAAGTTCAGTTCGGCCACATGAGTAAGGGGGTTCTGGAAGTTCGAGGTCTTAATGGACGTGTTAATACATTGGCCCGAAGTGGCTTAGGCCTGGTAGTCTGAGGCATCTCAGGTCAGTTCGGACCGAGGTCTTAGAGGCATAAAATTAGAGTTTTTAGAAGATCCGATCCTAACTTAATGACGACCCTGACACCAAATCGTAACGGACTCCTGGATTTTACGGAAACACTAATCCTAGCTAAGGTATAAAAGCCCAAGCCCAGGTTCATTCTAAACCTAATCTCATTTTTTACTGTTACATTGTTTTCTCTTGCCTCTTGCTTCTCTTCCAAGTCACTGACTTAAGCATCAGAGAGGGTACACGGAGCCCCCCTCCGGCCCCCCGTGTGCAGGTTTCACGGAGGAGTTCGACTTGGAGGTTGATCGGCGAGAGGAGGACGTTTTTGGGAACAACCAAGTGTCGCCGTCTGTGGGAAGCATTGAGCGGAGACGTGAGCTTCAAGCAATGGTTATGGAGGATATCAGGAGAAATTTGGAAGATGATCTGAATCGTACGCCGTTGGGAGATACTCCGGGCGGAGTTACGCAAGAAGATACCAGGACTCCACCTCCACCACCTCCGGTGGAGGGCGGAGGGCAGCGGTTTCCGAGGGCTGGAGTGGATGGACAGATACCCATGTCTAGTGGAAGTGTTTATTTGGGCCCAATGTTCTTTGAACGGTTGGGTGGTTTCATCACTAGGGCCGTTGAGCAAACGGTGGAAAGGTGGCTGAGGGAGATGCTTCTGCCACCAACTCAGTCTGTGGTCCTTCCTCCTGTGGTCCCTCCTCTTGTGGTCCCCTCGGAGGTCGGAGAGAGATGTCGGCGGCCTGCGGTGGCAGAAGAGGTGCACTCGTCCAGAGAGGAACCCACATCAACTGAGGACCAGGATTGGTCGGAGCGGATGGATGGCCTCCATCACGAAGTGAGGGATATTCATAGGAGGGTGGTAGGAGCACCGGGAGCGGCTTTAGTCCAAGTGCGGAGGGGAACTCCCTTCTCGGATGAAGTGATGGCGGATGAGCTCCATCCTCCTATCGAGCTCTGAGTTTTGAATACGATGGTACCAGACCCGTGGGATCATCTCTGTCGTTTCGAGAATGCTGCTTTGCTACACAGGTTCACGGATGGCGTGATGTGTAGAGGTTTCCCTACCACTCTGACAAAATCAGCTCAGCAATGGTTTAGTCAGCTTGCCCCGGGCTCTATTAGATATTTTGATCATTTCAGTTCGGCATTTCTTAATCGGTTCCACGAGTTGTCGTAAGTACCAAAAAGCGCCACGACTGCTTTTTAGCATCGGGCGGAGGAAGGAAGGGGAAGGACTTCGGAGCTACATACAGAGGTTCACTGCGGCTAAGTTGGAGGTGCCTTCGGCTAGTCCAGAGATTTTGGCTAATGCTCTAGCTCAGGGCCTGAAAGATGGGGAGTTTTTTGAATCTTTGGTGATAGAGCCGGCTAAGACTTTTGATGAGTTGTTAGCTCGGGCTGAGAGGTATATCAATGTGGAGTAGGCGAGGAAAATGAAGAGGGAGGAATGAGAGAAAAAGAGGGATAGGAAAGAAGATCGGGAGGATAAGGGATCTCAGAAGAAGCCGATGTCTGAAGCAATGGGTGGTCGGCCGAGGTATGAGAAGTATACACCATTGGCTGCTCCTTAGGGCGAGGTGCTCGTAGCTATTGAGAGGCACCCCGACCTGAGGTGGCCAAAGACACATGCAGAAGAACCGGTAAAGGCGAAGTGCAAAGAATTTTGTAGGTTCCATAATGAGTATGGACACACAACAGATCGGTGCACGCACCTCAGGGATGAAATTGAGAGGCTCATTCAGGCAGGTCATCTCAGGGAATTTGTGTACATCGACAAAAAGGAGAAAAAAAGAGAGTATAAGAGGAACAACCGAGGTTATCATCAACCTCGGCGGGAGCCGGAGTGTAGGGGGAGGAAAAGGAGGAGCTACCTCCACCTCCGCCCCCACCTCGGCGAGAGGTCATCCAGATGATTGTTGGAGGGCCGACGGAAGGAGATTCTAGGAGAGCTCGGAAAAATTATGTGAGGGCAGCGACACCAGATCGGGTGCAAGAGCAGCTGAAAGTGGAACAGGTCGGACTAGGGCCAAATATCCAATTTGGGCCGGAGGATAGTAAGGGTATCGTAACACCTCATAGTGATGCTCTTGTGATCACGACGATGATCTCTAATTATGATGTGCAGCGGGTATTTGTGGATACGGGGAGCTCGGCGGACATCCTATTCTATGATTGCTACAGAAAGATGGACCTCCAGGTCGGGTTGGAGACGGTGGACACTGCATTGATTGGATTTGCTGGAGGAATGATCCGACCAATAGGTATGATTACTTTACCTGTCTCTTTGGGTAAGGAGCCTAATCACAAAACTAGGATGATTCGCTTTTTTTAATAGTAGATGCACCTTCTTCGTACAATGTTATGATGGGTAGACCGTCATTAAATGCTTTTCAAGTTGTGGTGTCGGTCTACCATTTGAAAATGAAGTTCCATGTGGGGGAAGAGGTAGGTGAGGTCGATGGAGATCAGTATATGGCCAGAAAATTGTACGTGGAGAGCATTCAAAAGGCGGAGAGGGGGAATGCTTTTGATGATGATAGAAATAGAGACAAGTTGATTAGGTTGGACGAGCCGGTAGAACATGTCCAACCTAATGAGTAAATGATGACGGTCGAGCTGGTGCCAGGTGACCTTGATAAGGTCACCAAGTTCGGGAAAGGATTAGCAGCCGAATTAAGGGATGAGCTAGTGAAGTTCCTAAGGAGCAATGTTGATGTGTTTGCTTTGACAGCGGAAGATTTGGTGGGGACTGATCCGAGCATTGCTGAGCATAGGCTCAATGTCAATCCGTCATACAAGCCTGTGAAACAAAAGAAGAGAAATTTTGGTCCCAAGAAGGATGCTATAATTCGAGCAGAGGTGCAGAAGTTGTTGAAAGCGGGGCATATCAAAGAAATTCAATTCCCAGAATGACTATCCAATGCAGTGTTGGTACCAAAAACAAAGGATGATTGGCGCATGTGTGTGGATTTTAGGGACTTAAACCGGGCTTGCCCAAAGGATTACTATCCATTGCCCCGAATTGATCAGTTTGTGGATTCGTCGTCGGGGTATGAACTGCTTAGTATGATGGATGCATCGCAGGGCTATCACCAGATCAAGCTGGCAGAAGAGGACCAAAAGAGGGTGAGCTTCACCACCTCTTTTGGCACCTTTTGTTATGTAGTAATGTCGTTTGGGTTGAAGAACGCGGGAGCCACATACCAGAGGTTGGTGGATAAGATGTTTGAGGGGTAGCCCGGGAGAAACATGGAGGTGTATGTGGATGATATGTTGGTTAAAAGTATGAAGGCTGTGGATCATGTGCGTGACCTAGCTGAGACATTTGACACTTTGAGAAAGTACCGAATGAAGCTCAGCCCTAAGAATTGTGCCTTTGGGGTAAGATCGGGAAAGTTCTTAGCGTATATGGTGACGGAGAAAGGAATAGAAGCTAATCCAGAGAAGGTCAGAGCCATTCGAGAAATGGCACCACCTCGGGATGCCAAGGATGTGCAGTGTTTGACAGGTTGGTTGGCAGCTCTGGATCGGTTTATTTCGCGCCTCGCGGAGAGGAGTTTGCCCTTCTTCAAGTTGTTGAGGAAGGCCAAAAAGTTTGTTTGGGATGAGGATTGTCAGACAGCTTTCGAGGATTTGAAAAATTATTTGGCCGATCTATCACTATTAACTAAACCATTGCCAAGAGAGCCTTTGTACCTATACCTTTCGGTGGGAGAACAAGGGGTCAGTACAGTCCTGATCAGTGAGAGAGATCGGTTCAGAGGCCGGTATATTATGTCAGGAAAGTATTGAGGAGAGCTGAGCTGCGGTATGCGGAGATCGAGAAGGCAGGTTTGGCCTTGGTGGTGACTGCACGTAGGCTTCGATCGTATTTTCTCTCGCACAAGGTAATCATTCGGACTAATCTTCCATTGAGAAACGTAATGAGCAAGCTCGAGGTGGTGGGAAGGCTAGTGAAGTGGGCTATTGAATTGAGCGAGTACGATATTGAGTTCGAGAATAGGTTGGCCATTAAAGCTCAGGCTTTGGCGGATTTTGTTCAAGAATCGATAAGGGATGACAGTGGAGAAGGAGCTTGGGTGATTTATGTGGATGGTTCAGTGGGAAGCTCAGGCTGTGGTGCCGGTATTATCTTAATCAGCCCACAAGGGATCGAAAATGATTTTCCTGTGAGGTTGGAGTTCAAACTATCCATTAATGAGGCGGAGTATGAAGCATTCATCAGAGGGATGCAAATGGCCATTGAGATGGGGGCTACTAGAATGGTTATTTATATGGATTCTCAGCTCATACATAAGTAAGTTACTAGGGAGTTTGAAGTTAGGGAGGAAAGGATGAAGATGTATGTTGAAGCATACCGAGCTTTAGAAGGGAAAGTGAAAGAGATCAAGATTTGCCAGGTCCCGAGGGCGGAGAATGATCGGGTGGATTTCTTAGCAAAGATGGCCAGCTCGGCCACGGAGAATCAAGCCAAGCAAATCACACTTCTGATGGAAAAAGAAACTGTGCTGGGTATGGAGGTCGGAGAGATTGAAGAAAAAGAGGATTGGAGGTCGGCTATCATGGCCTATTTGAAAGAAGGAGTCCTGCCGGGAGGTAGGCGTGAAGCAGCGCGGCTGAAAATTCAGGCGACACGGTTTTGCATTATTGGGGATAAATTATATAAGAGAGGCTTTTCCATGCCCCCGCTGAGGTGTTTGAGCGGAGAAGAAGGTACATATGTGCTAAAAGAGATGCATGAAGGGTGTTGCGGAAATCATATGGGAGCAAGAATTTTGATGAAAAAAGTACTGAGGACAGGGTATTTTTGGCCTTACTTGAAAGAGGAAGCGGAGAAGCTAGTGAGAGCATGTGAGAAGTGCCAAATTCATGCGCCTTTAGTACATCGTCCGACAGAGGAGCTCATGACTATGAGCTCGGCATGCCCTTTTGCAAAGTGGGGTATTGACATTGTTGGTCCTTTTCCTCCGGCTTCAGGACAGAGAAAATTCTTGATTGCGGCAATTTATTATTTTAGCAAGTGGGTGGAGGCAGAGCCCCTTTGCTAAAATAAATGAAGATGCAGTGATGAAATTTATCTGGCAGAACATCGTGTGCCGATATGGAACACCTCGGATCTTGATATCGAATAATGGAACGCAATTCGCGGGGGCAGGAATCCGAGCTTGGTGTGAGGAGTTGAAGATTAAGCAAAATTTCATGTCGGTGGCTCATCCACAGGCCAATGGGCAATGGAGGTCACCAATAGAATCCTTGTCCAAGGACTGAAAGCTCGGCTTGAGAGGGCAGGAGGAACATGGGTTCGGGAGCTCAGTTCGGTATTGTGGGCTTATCGGACCAATCCAAAAGAAGCAACTAGGGAAACTCCTTTCAGCTTAGTGTATGGAATGGATGCCGTAATACCGGCGGAGATCGGGATAGAAACTCATCGGGTGCAAAATTTTGATAAAAATGTCAATGAGATGATGATTCGAGAGGCGCTGGATACTATTAATGAGAAAAGAGAAATGGCATTTTTGCAGATGGAACGAACACGAGGAAGGATCAAAGTAGCCTATGACAAGAAGGTGAGGAAGAGGGACTTCCAGGTCGGATGCTAGCAAGAATAAGGGGAAGTTAGATGTAAATTGGGAAGGGCCACTTCGGGTGGTTAAGGTGCTGGCATGAGGTGCATATGAGCTGGAGGAACTTCATGGGCGAAAGCTTCCGAGAGCATGGAACAGTTGCAACTTGAAGAAATATCATTCTTAGAACAGAGGAATATCTAATGTAATGAGATTACTCGTTTTGAATGAAATGACCTGCTTCCCTGAATTATGAGTTCGGAGAATAAGAATTAATAAAAATTGACAAGTATTTGGAGCTCTGCTCGAGCTAGTCTCCAAATACTTGGGGCCACGAGGCCATACAAGGAGCTCGGGTCGAGCCAACTTCTTTTGAAGAAATCGACAAGTATTTGGAGCTCAGCTCGAGCTAGCCTCCAAACACTTGGGGCCACGAGGCCAGGCAAGGGGCTCGGCTTGAGCCAGCCTCTTTTGAAGAAATCGATAAGTAGTTGGAGCTCAGCTCGAGCTAGTCTCCAAATACTTGGGGCCACGAGGCCATACAAGGAGCTCGGCTCGAGCCAGCTTCCTTTGAAGAAATCGACAAGTATTTGGAGCTCAGCTCGAGCTAGTCTCCAAATACTTGGGGCCACGAGGCCAGGCAAGGGGCTCGGCTCGAGCCAGCCTCCTTTGAAGAAATCGACAAGTATTTGGAGCTCACTCGAGCTAGTCTCCAAATACTTGGGGCCATGAGGAGCATATTACACCAATCTTTTTTAGGTAAATATATATATATATATATATATATTAATCATTAGCTCAGTTCGAGTAAATGCCTTATGATGAAATAAATCTAAGTTATTACGAGAATAATAATGCAAAAATAGAGATCGGGAAAATAACATTGCATTACTTGTCAAAATAATTACAAAGTACATGGAAAAGGAAATACAACAGAAAGAAATACAAGAAACTCCCTAAGTAGTAGGGGTAGCATCTTCAGGGGTCGGGTCATCCGCCGATATGTTCACGTCGTCCACTAGGGCGATCTCGGGGTCATCATCCGGGATCTCCTGAACAGAAGTGCGGGAAGTGTCTTCGGGGAGCTGAGGAGTTGGCTGACCTTCAGGAGGATGAGAGGGGCCCCCTGAGCTGGAGACGGGTGGGGACAAATGGAGCGGATAAAGATTCTATGAAAACCTCCACCGGCTGATTGAGACGCTCCGCCTCGTCGAAAACACGAAGCACTTGGGGTCGTGAAGGATCCTCTTGGGACCTCGGCGATCAAAGGGCTCTTGTAGTGATATCATTCTTGAGTGAAGCTCAACCTCGGTCAAAAGCAAAGCTTATAATACTCCATAGCAGTGAAGATAGAACTTTAATAAATTCTCTGAGCTTAAAAGGCCCCGCTTCACCCTCTCCCGGATAGCCCAACTATGGAAGAGCCTTGGGGAGGTCAGAAACCTGACGACCGACTTGATACCCTCAGCTCGGGCTTGATCGGCAATGATAGTGCAGCGAATTTGAAGATCACCCACCTCGGTCTTGAGGTCAGCAATGTCAGTCTCCAAAGCCTTTATCTTGGTCTCAAAAGAAGCCACGGTAGCCTTATGGACCTCCTCCCTCTCTTTAAAGCGACGCACCTCTTCTATGAGTTTGGTCTCCCAAGCTTTCAGCCGTATGCACTCCTTCTTGGCAGCATTGAGCTCGGTAACGATGGAGGGATCAGCGAAACCGACTCGAGCTCGAGAGATCAGGGCAGCAAGTTGTGCCTCTGCGTTTGAATGGTTCAGGCAAAATGCGCTCACCAGCTCGACATCGCTGAGCTTCTCTAAGGCAGTTCAGTCGGGGTTTTGGCAGTTGCCTTGAACATATTGGGTGGCAAAACCCCATCGAGAATTCTTCGTGATGGAGTTCCCGTGAAGAAAGTCCGGTTGGGTGTATGAATAGGTGCGAGAGAGATTGAGAGGAGCAATGGGGTGGTGGTAATCTTAGCCTTTCTCGGCTGCTACCGGCACTAGTACCAGGACCCGATCTCTTAGGAGGATGAGGTCGGATGGTAGGATGAGCCTCGGGACCGGTGAGGTCAGCTATTACAATGGCGGCCGAGTCAAGTCGCCGAAGTGGAGAAGGCTGACCTCTCTGGCCAGTAGTAGTGACACCGGCGGAAGAAGGGAGTGAACCGGAAGCGACTTGCCACTCCTCCTCCTCCTAATCAAGAACCATTTGTGCCATAAACATGTCAGCACAATAAGAAAAGGTTAGCCAATGGATAAGAGTGAAGTGAATTAAATATAAAAAATAATAATTACCAATGTCACAAGGTAGGGGAGCCATTATGGGGCTCAGCTCGAAGTAGTACAAGAGAGATGGAGTTATGAGGCGGGAGAGGTCAAATTTAACCAATGTGAGTTTATTTATTAAGGATTAGAGTTCGGGGGACCGATCTCTGGGGTTATGTTTCCGCTAAAGAGGAAGGCTCCAAGTCCAGGCTATAGGAAACCTCCAAGCTCGGGGAGAGGAGATGAAAAAGTATTTATCCTTCCAGAATTTATTGGAGAAAGGATATTTACTCAAAAATTGGCGTCACCTCGGGAGGTGATGTAGAAACATGAACACTTGGTGGTTGAGCTCTTTATTTGGAATAACACAAAGAACAGTTCGAGAGTAGACTCTATCTCTAGATATTTGGTTAAGAAACCAGCAAGGATGCGGAAGGAATTAGGGGCTAATTGGTTGAGGGGTGAAAAGAAAAACTGGAAAAAGATAAGGAAGAGAGGGGATTACTTACTGGATGAAAATATGAGATTGAAGGAGGAGAGTGGTTTGGAGCCTAAAACTTGTGAAGCTTGTCGGAATCCGAAGAATTCCACCGGAGAAGAAATATGTTTGCTTTGGAGAATGCTCTGTAATTTGAGGGGTTAAAAAATGAAAATGGTGGTGGAAAGAAGTCTTTTATAGGAGAAGGAAATGAAAAGGTGCCTCGGAATTCGAGGAGACGCCGCACGATTTACGAAGGGGCAGGGAATTGAAAAGATGTCTTGTCAATCATGTCACCGTGTCAGAGATTTGAAAGGCCAAGCGGCGGAGGGAACTCGAAAAGATGGAAACCCTAAAAACCGGTCAGCTCGACCTGTAAACAACTATGCTCGAGGTAGAAACCTAGCCATAGTTGGGGGGAGGAATTGATAAGGGTGAAATGTGGTCTGGGCTGACCTATTAATATTGGGTTGAACTTATAAGGCCCAACATATCAAAACCTACTAAACTTGAACATTGGGGTGAAAATAACGGCTTTGTGTATTGGGCCGACCTGCTAAGCCCACAAACATTGAGCTGACCTGGCTAGGCCCGTGAGCATTGGGCCGATCTGGTAAGACCTAGTGTATGGGGGTTAGCCTGCTGCCATGAGTATTGAACCGACCTCTTGGGCTCAGCATCGAGTTGGTCCGATGAAGGGCGATGGGTTGATCTTGTAAGTCCGTTTGGGCTGCGGCTAAAATACCGTAAGTCATGAAGAAGGAGGTCGAGCTGATCAAGTTCAGTTCGGCCACAGGAGTAAGGGGGTTCTGGAAGTTCGAGGTCTTAAGGGACGTGTTAATACATTGGCCCAAAGTGGCTTAGGCCTGGTAGTCTTAGGCGTCTCAGGTCAGTTCGGACCGAGGTCTTAGAGGCGTAAAATTAGGGTTTTTAGAAGATCCGATCCTAACCTAATGATGACTCTGACACCAAATCGTAACGGAATCCCGGATTTTACGGAAACCCTAATCCTAGCTAAGGTATAAAAGCCCAAGCCCAGGTTCATTCTAAACCTAATCTCATTTTTTACTGTTACATTGTTTTCTCTTGCCTCTTGCTTCTCTTCCAAGTCACTGACTTAAGCATCGGAGAGGGTATGCCGAGCCCCCCCCGGCCCCACTTGTGCAGGTTTCGCGGAGGAGTTCGACTTGGAAGTTGATCGGCGAGAGGAGGACGTTTTTGGGAGCAACCAATATCCTAAAGTTCTTAAAATCTGGCATTTCTTATCTGAAAATAAAAAATCGTTCGAAAAATTAGTTTTAGATCAACTTATAACATTGTCCCATTAAATCCCTGGAGTCAAAAGACGATCGAGCTAATATTTAGTATAGTGATTTTGTGCATCAATAATGAATTAGATTCTTGATTTAAAATGGGAAACCATTGATTGAATCATCAATTTTATGTCATTTCAATGTGTGAGATCCTTTCTATTAAGCATACATGCATGTGCTTGTGTTACTTGATTAGGCCTAGGTTACGTTCGAGGGCAGAGGTATGTCTGTGGGAAGGGGGGCTTTGGTAGGGGTGTAAATGAGTTGAATCGAGCTAAACATAGTACTATTCAAGCATGTTTGAATTCTAATCGAGCTTGAAAATTTGGGTTTAGATTTGGTCTGATTATTAATCGAATCGAGCTCAAACGAATTTTAGTCGAGCCGAACACGATTCGAGCTCGAGTAGCTTGATGTTTTAATATATATTTTACTCTTTTTTTACTGATTGAGTCGAGCTCGAGACGAGCTTTACATCTTATCAAACGGAAAAAAGTGTTCAAGTCTGGTTTGTTATGTTAACGAACCGGAGCTCAAATAATCATTAAAGGATCGATCTCAAATCGAGAATTGAGTAATTTGGTTCGTTTTTCAGCTCTAGGCCTTGGCCCCCCAATTTTTTTCTTTTTAATTTTTTATATGTAAATCACATCCATGAAATAGAAGATCTCGTCCGTCGATCATATCGTGGTTTTTTTTTTTTTGCTTCCGTAAATAACTTTTTGTAAATTAAAAGTCAAAACCCGACCCGGATTCCACGCCATGGTCAAACATCATAATTTTTTGAAGGAAGACCTAATAAGACATGCACTTCCATCACAATCGCGACAGACCACATGCGCATAACCCGACAAGTCTTACACGTGGCAGATTCTTATAGGACGGGTCCCACACTTTCAGTCCACATCTGAGGAGACACGATGGCCCACTCCGGTGGAGACATGTCAATGCAAAGGGGTCGCACAGGTGCTTATTTACTATTTAGACTCTCCACAAAGGTACAACACATTTTCCCCTTTGCTGAGGTACAACCTTACACCATGTAATATTTCTCCCTTCATCATATATCAACAATATACGATAATACGATATATTCATTTGTTCTTTTAGGTTCATTTGACATGGCCTCACAAAAAGAAACATTCAAACACAATGTTTTCTTATAGGAAAAATATGTAGTAATCAAACCAAATGATAGAAAAGTTAGAGCTTTGGTCCCTAAAAGTTTCTATACTTTGTGGTCCTATTGATGTTCTTCGTTAGATCCTTTTTTTTTTCTCTAATTGAGTAATATTATATTTTGACCACATTGTGTAAATAAACCATGCTGGAATATAATTTGTACTTTACAATTGTGTAATTTGAAACAATGTAATTCAATTTGATATCAGAAATTTATTTTGTTACTTGATCGGGAAAAACAATTATATCAGATTTTATATTAGTCTAGTTAATTTGGAGTTGATACATATATGGATAAGTTAAGCTTAACCAATGATTGTAAAACATGATATAATTGATAACTAATTAAGTAGAAGCCTTATGATCGTATCTCCGGTCATTAATCAGATTCACAAACTTCAAGGTGAATAAGAACACCGGACTAGTTGACTAGCGTTTCAAGACCTTAAGTCGGTCCATGCACTGATGGATAAACAATATGGCTCCAAAATTTATTCAAAACAAAATTCATAAATTTGGCATCACATGGTAGGAAACAATGCTAGAAACAAACTTCATAAACTTGACATCACATGGTAGGAACAATACTAAAACATAGGGCACAATATTTAAACACAAGCCGTGAATTTTTCATGAGATCTAAGGTCTAAGTGGTTCCACCTCAAAATTGTCCTCGTATTGAGTGAGTGGGCTAAATTTTAGAGAATGCCTTTTTTTTATCTACTTGCATTATTAATGCCTAGATGAGAATTTGACGAAGTCTAAAGCTGTGATTGGATGTTAGTGAGAAATGAAATATTTTCTTTAGACGGACGAAAAATGTTAGAATATGTGCTTGGATATGGAAATTCGTAATTCTTTCTCCTAGACAATACTGTAGCTGCCCCATAAAATTTACTGTTGCCCCCATTTGAAGGATTTTTGTTTGACACATCATAATTCTTTCTCCTAGACAATACTGTAGCTGCCCCATAAAATTTACTGTTGCCCCCATTTGAAGGATTTTTTGTTTGACACATATTTGCAGTTGTCCCATCAAAATCATCTCTCTCTTTTATTAACAGTGTAATTAATATTGTGGGTAAGGATCCAAATAAAAATAATAATAAATTCACCATGAAGGTCAAATTTGGTGGAATAAAATTTCAATTTATTTCCCTAGAATTTATTTTCACTATTCTCTAGCAAAATGAAAATTCTCAAAATCAAAGCATATCCAATCACGCCTTTAATTTCCCAAAGATTTTTTTCGCCGGAAAATTCTGTCCATTAATCAAGAAAAATCAAAATACATTAAATGTTAGTCTAAATGTCTCGGCAAGAATAAAGGCTGGAAAGACCTTCAACTCGTAAGACGAACACTATAACCAACAAACGAAATAAAGCTAAAGGCCTAGGCCTTTTAGATCAAACCTCAAAATTAGCGGTGTCTGATGAGTGTAAAATATACGTGCATTTGAGGATTTAAAATGATATATATTTGATGCATTTGCACGCATATTCAGTGTGTTTTGGTTGGTTTCCATTGTTGGGCGTGATACTGCGTACTCTTGTAACTTCTTACAGGAAATAGAGCAAAATTGGATAAAAAGAGATATCATGTTCCAAAGTATATGTCAAGAGCTAAGGTACGAGCAAATATGTGAAGGAGAGAAGCACGAACGATCGAACAAAAGAAAATTTCCTTCAAAAAACGTCCGAATGCGCTAACAGTTTTCAGTACTGACAAGGTTTAGTATTTTGGCCATAACGTTCTCTACAAAATTGATATTAAGGTGATTCAAGTGGCTATGAAAATCTAAGAGAAATGGCTACAACTTTCATGAAGACCCTAGGAGAAAATTAGGACAAACACATGAACAAAAATACGTCACACAACCTGGACCATATGGTGTCACACTACTGTGTGAAAATGCTTTGCGTGGATGACACAATCGTGTGAAGTAGGAAAAACAAGGGATAGAACCGGCGCACACGGCCAGGCCAGTGTGAACCCACACAACCATGTGGGAAAGGGCAAAAATCCACGTGTCGGTGTGGTGTCACACACGGCCAGCCGTGTGGAACTATGCCGACGATTTTTTGGAGTTCTTTTCCTGCTTTCAACTCTACAAGTGACCTCTCCAAGCACCTATATAAAGAGGACCAAGACCTGAACGAATTTTGATCATCATACATCATCCAATATCACTTCATACAGAGAAAACATATCAAATTACACAGGAACGCAAGAATCGAAGATCCTCTGAGAGGAAGGCTAGGTCGCGAAGAACACTACAAGACTTTCGTATCTACGGGAGCACAAGAGCTTCGAAGGCTTGGAAGGAGAATCCATCCTGACAAGAAGGAGTTTTCTTTCTATGTCTAAGGTCTCTTGTATGTGCTTAAACAATGTCATAATGTTGATTTCGAATTTGTCTATGAATTTATAATCAATGTTTGGCTAATCTTTCGATCTTAGGGCGTAATCAAGCGTCAGGATTCATGTTAAACATGATTATTTATTTTCTTAATTAATTCATGCTTTCTATTTTATGAATTCGAGTGCTTGTTTTTAATTATTTTTATCTGATCAATAATTAGCATGTCATATTTAATTGTTAGTGCGAAATTCAGAAGAGGAGTTGTAACAAAGACGAAAATCAAGTTCAGACATAAACCGGTGTATCGAGTCAGGAGACCTACAACTGTTTGTGGGAATTCATTCAATTCATAGATCTTTTGAGAGTTAATAATAGTTGTATCGAGTCGGGAGACCTACAATTATTATTAATCTATTGTTTATGCGCCGCCTGGGAAAGGGAATAAACTATTTTAGGAGTTGAACTTATAGAATTGCATGAATTGATTTTAAAACTTTAATTGCATTTAATATTGAAGAAACATGTTGAGATTATGTGCCTAAGGTTGCTCCTATAGTTGTTGAAAATACTTGTGGGGTTCGCAAATTTATTTATTTTTTCTTTTTAATTTTCGATTTTTATTAATACTTGATATTCGGTCGCTTCAATAAAATTGGAATGCGATGTTATTATAGCTTAAATGTTTCACATATCAATCCCTGAGGAATACGACATTGCTTGCCATTATTTTATAAACTACACTGTACACTTATAGTTGTATGGTGCAAATATTTTTGGCGAACAGTGTCAATTCCACATCCGTCACGCAAACCCGACCCGAACCTGACACAGAATTGATTAGTTTACTATGCTATTTTTGCAATTATATTATTTTTTTTGTATGTTGTGAATTGTGATATTTCTTTTATTGATCGGTGGTTGATTATAAAAATAATAATTTTATTCAATTGAAACTATTACATGTATATAAAAATAATTTTATTATACAAGTTAAAGAGATTAGGTTCGGATTACATATAAAATAAACAAGACGTGTCCGAATTCAAGATTTTGACACAAATAATTAAATAGGTGGGTTTGGGTTGGAATGGCCAAGTCAGATGTCCAAAGTATTAGAATGGAAGATAACCAATTATCTTTTCCCAGCATGTTGTATTAAAGAGAGTGCACCTTTGGAGATGGAATTCAATTTGTACTTTTTGGAAAGGAAATTCACAATGAGAATATTGATCGGCATTGTTAAAAATTAGTAGTGAATATGGGTGAGACGAACTGAGTAGACCGAACATAATTCTCTATAAGTTTGTTTGAATTTTTATCGAGCTTCAAAGATTGTGTTTAAGTTTGGTTTAATTATTAAATGAATCAAGCTTGGGCGAAATTTGAACATGGATCAATCTCGAGTTATTTGATATATTTACACATAGTTTATTATTTTTTATTAATCGAGTCGAGCTCGATCCGAGATTTATATATCTTACCGAACCAAAAAATATGTTCAGATTGGTTTGTTATGTTAACAATCTCAAGTCGATTATTGAATAATTTGATTTGATTTTCATCATATAGCATAATGTACTCAAATGGTCACGATAAATACAATCAATGTATCGATACAATTTTTGGTGGAAAAAATATTAACAAGACATTTACTTAAATTCTACTTGTCTATTAAAAAAAGACCCTTACTAAAAAAATTACCGTTTTCACTTATAATATTTCATAGCAAGTTGAGATAATGCCCATAATTGCATTTTGATTCTTTGTTCCAATTTATATTTCATCATGTATTCCGTCTAGTTCGTAGATATACGTCAAGTGTATATAATTAACAAACAATGTTTTTTAAAGGGAATAAATTTTATATTTTGAGATGGTCTCCTGTCAGACAGTCTAACGGATCTTATCCGTTAGACGGATCCCCAATAATACCTAATTCTTTCCGGCCCAAAAAAGAAAAAAATGGTCTAACTAGTCTACTCTCTCCTCTCCCTCCTCCCTCGTTTCTCTCCACCAATTTGTTCAACCTCAACCCCGCAAACCACCACAATTAATCAAATTTTAGAAAAAGTTCGGTTGTTAAATGATGGTAAGATTTGTATGCAAAACTTCTTTAAACAAATTATTGGATCACATAATCCTAGCTACAGACATGCACAACTTAGACAAACAAATAATCAAATTCATGTTTACAGGTATTTAATCAAACAAAATAACAAGTACTTCTTGTTATTTCTACAATAATCAAGTTAGAATCATCCTAAAACTTGATTAAAGAAATAGGTAATTACAAAAAGTATGCCAAAATCAAGTTGTTTCTACATGTTAATCGTAATAATAGTGTTAATTATATTTGTACCCTCAATTATTAAATATCTTTCAGCAAAAAAACTAATACATTTTGGGGAACTACTAATACGTTTTGGGAAACTATTAGTAAATTTTGGGAAAACTACTATTATTATTCATCAATGGAACTGCTAATACTTTTAGTGAGACTGCTAATACTTTTTAGTGGGACTACTAATACCTTTTACGGGAAAAACCAATACTTTTCAGGAGAATTACTAAAATCTTTCAGGGAAAAAACTAATATTTTTCAGAAGAACTACTAATACGTTTCACAGGAATTACTAATATTTTTGATGGAAAAAACTAATACTTTTTAGGGGAACTATTAAATATTTTCAAGTGAATTACGTACTAATACTATTTAGATGGACTACTAATACTTCTCGGATGTAAACCTAATACTATTCAACGCTCTCGTGATACTATATAACTGTCCAATATTACACAAACAATATTCTCAAGTAACCTATGTATTAATACTTTTCAAAAGAAATGCTAATATATTTTAGAAGGACTACT
The DNA here is from genome assembly GCA_016081115.2 of Rehmannia glutinosa. Taxonomy (NCBI): domain Eukaryota; kingdom Viridiplantae; phylum Streptophyta; class Magnoliopsida; order Lamiales; family Orobanchaceae; genus Rehmannia; species Rehmannia glutinosa. Next base: position 72,338,645 of record CM071931.1, on the reverse strand, counting down.
AATACCAATCTCTGAATATTACAAAAGCGCTACTGTTCATATTACAAAGACGCCATCGGGACAGTTTTGGGATCCGTTTAATAAATTTTGGCCCGTTAGACCGTCTGACAGGAATTTTTGTCTTATATTTTTAGTTTAACTATGATATGATATAGAATATGGATTTTCAATTTGAAATAGACTTATCCCACGCTTTCTAGAATTATTAGATTAGATTAGGATTATAGCAAACTTGACGGATATTCAGATAGCTAGCAAGAGCTTATCAACTTTAATCTAAGTTAGCTCAAATAATCTAAAGAGAAAATAATTTTTTGCAACTTGGACATAGACCAATTTTATACTTTGCAACCTAAGTTATTTATTTTTGCAATTAACAACCTAAATTTTGTGGGGTTTTCACTTTGCAACCTTTGACCAGTCGGAGTTGGAATATACTAGGAATATTCACTCATGTGATTCAAATTATTCCAGGACTATTCTTGGAATATTCCAACTCCGAATGGTCGGAGGTTGCAAAGTGAAAAACCTACAAAGTTTAGGTTGTTAATTGCAAAAATAAATAGCTTAGGTTGCACTAGGTTAGATCCACTTAGAATATTTCATGTAACATCTAACTGTTATATATAAATATGGCAATTAATTTTACAAACTAATTGTGCTACTAATTACCTAAGAGCATGAATAGGCTAATAAAAGCACTTAAACAAGAACATATATATACATGTAGGTTTGTCCAAGAAACCAAATTGATTTACCTGTTACATTGCTACGCGACAAATTGACAGTCTTCTAATCACTTTGTCTCCTAATGGGTTTTAAACTATTCTCATTATCTTTTTATTATTGGAGAAATTACGCAGAATACGCTGTTTTTTATATCATTACCACATAATACGCTCCTATTACTTTTGTGCCTATTTTTTTATTTTTATACCTAATTTTGTTTTTACGTTCCTTGCTATTTTTTGATTATTTTTATTTTTTTTTCATTTTTTTTTGTTCCTGCATTGTTTATATATTATATAAGTTGTTTCGAGGTTGTTTAAATTTGTTTCTTTATTGTTTCTATGTTGTTTCTTTGTTGTTTCGATGTTTCAAAATAACTGTAACCTATTTTTTATGCTGTTTTTTATTCATATATTATTTTGTACATTGTTTTTATTGTTTCGGTGTTGTTTTATAATATTTTTAATGTTGTTATAATAATTTTTTTTGTTGTTTTCATGTAGTATTCAATGTGTAAATATATTTTTTTACCTATTTTTAAGCTCTTTTTATTCATGTTGTGTTTTAAATATTTTTACGTTATTTCCGGGTTGTTTCCATACCCTTTTAATGTTGTTCGATATTTCTTTGTTGTTTCAATGAAGTTTTCGATGTTTAAATACAATTTTTTACCTATTTTTATTAAAAGAAACATGTTAGAAACAATGTTGAAACACAAAAATATGTTTGAAACATGTTAGAAACATATTTGAAACAATGTTGAAACACAGAACATGTTTGAAACATGTTTGAAATAATGTTGAAACAAAGCGTAAAATTTTCCGGAAATTTTTGCTGGAGCGTATTGTTGTGTAAAAAAAGAGCGGGGAGCGTACATTTAGGTAAAATTGCACCGAAAAGCGTAAATTTAGGTAAAATTGCATAGGAAAGCGTAAAAGGCTAACACTGACTTAAAAAATGTAGGTATTTTTGTCATAAGCCCTTTATTATTTGTGCTCCTAATCCCCCCACCCCCTCATGTTTCGACGTATTGGCTAGAGACTACAATAGTTAATGATGTCACTATTGCAAAGAACTGTCAAAATTAGATCTGTTTGGCCCGTGCTGTGATATTGTAAGCTTGAAAAAAGCCGAATCTATTTGGCCCGTTCCATTAGCCCCGAAACCCCAGATCAGCCGATTATTCATGTGTATTTTCATGGTGGGGGCTATATTCGGGCCTCCAAAATGGTGTACCGGTTGTATTTTGGTCCGACCTAACCTGATTTTCTCTTTGGCCACTAAAGTCTTGAGCAGCGGTGTAGGATCAGATCCCAAAGATAGTAAGTCTTTTCTTTCTTAGGAAGGAAAGTCTTTTTTAAAGATTCTAGCTAGTGTCGGCCGACTAGGTCCATTTTACAACTCTAATCTTGCACGTTCATTGGTTCTAAAACTAACACAAGCACGTGATTAATCGACATAAAAACAAGGCAAATTAATTTAAGTCATAGTTATATATAGGACATCAATAATGCTGTATAATGGAATTTAATGAATCAAAATTAATGATATTAAGATACAGTAGCTAGCTAGGGGAATGAACTTTTTTATTGAACAAAAATTCATTCTTTTTACTAGAAAGTTATGTTGAGCTCCTCCAATAAACACTAGCTATGAGAATATCTGTTTAAGATGTCTAATTATATGACACAAATTCAATTCCATTAATTCGCAATACGAATGACAGACATACTAAACTAAGTTGGATATATGTTAAGAAAGAAAGCTACTAGCATTTGGCACATTTAATTTACATTTAATCCTGTTATATATGTTAGTGTAAAAGCATCCCCAAAATACTCTTCAAATTAAAAATTCTATTTATTTTGAAGAGTCATCTACCAAAAAGCATCTCCACCAAACTCTTTATTTTAACATTTCAATTTAGAGAATAAGTTTTCACTCTCCAAATTTGAAGAGTCAAAACAACTCTGTACAATTAATTACATTAGGTTTCTTGCACTTTGAATTACCTTCTTTGATTGACACTTTCTAAAGTAACACAAATTTTGAAAAATTTCATAAATTATTTCTAATATTCCATGTGTAATAATAAATTAATGTTGAGAAAAGATAAAATAAAGAGTCAAATACTATTAGAAATTGGTGCATATTTCTAGATTATTCTAGTATATGCAATTGTAGTAGTAAGAGGAAAAATCTAGAACAAACATTACAAAGTCTAGATTATGGAAGAAAAAATCTATAAGCATTGAAATTACAAATAAAACTAGAATAATCCAGAACAAGAACTTGAAGGAAAAAACTAAAAACTTCCTTAGACTAGTATAAATAGATGTTGAGGCATTCTTGTGTAGGCAGTAGCGGAGCCAGAAAAATATATGGGGTGGACTGATTCACGAAACCGGGGTGGGCCGATACACAAAAATCGTATAAATTATAATTAATATTTTTTAAAAAAGAATTTATAGTGTAAATTTTTTTTAAAAAAAAATGGGGGGGGCCGGAGTGGCCCCCCTATCTACGCCCTTGTCAGTGTAGGTAAGCAAGCAAAATCAAAGACAAGAAATAAACTACTACTTCAATTCAAACTTCTCTTTGCCTTAGTCCCTACATTCTCCTATCAACCATATCTATCTCCTTCACTTACATTACATACTAAAACAAGACTCACATTTCTAACCTTACAATAAAATAAATATATATCATATCCTAAAACTATTTCCATCAGTGATAGAAATAGTTTTAGAAATATTAAAGTTGTAGTGATTAATGAATATGATAATTGATTTAGAATTTAGTGGGTGTAGTAGAAAATGTAGAAATATGTGTAGTGATAGAGTGATTGAAAAAATTATAGTTTTATGAGATGTTCTTAAAGTTGCAGGCCAATAGAAAAGGAAAAAGGATAAAAAGTTTTAATGATTTATTGCCTTGATAGTTTTCTTACATTTCAAATGACATTTTGGCCTATTTATAGTTTAACCTAGTTTAACCATGTCGGTTCTCTCCTCTATAGAGACTTAATTTGGGGCCAAAATTATTTGTTCTATAATTTTCTTGTTTACAACCTTTGGTCTAGATTTTTCACTTTACAATGCATTATCTAGATTTTTTTAGTTTACAATACAATTATATTCTAAAATTGGACTTTTCTAGCTAGAATTGGACTTTTCTAGAAATTTACAACAATTTACCAGAGATGCCAGAACAAGCAACAACTAGAGATCCTCACACATCTCCAAACTCAACACCAAAAAGGACTAGATCGATCACTTAGAGAGAGTAAAAGCAATGGAGGAAGAAATAAATGAGAAATAGAAATGATCGAGAAAAATAAGACGTGAGAGCTTACAGACCTTCTGCAAGATAAATAAGTCATAGGAGTTAAGTGAGTATATGAGACAAAACTTAACCCTAATGGTTCAATACAAAAATACAAAGCAAGACTTATCGCAAAAGGATATGCACGACAGTATGTCATCGACTACAGTGAGTCTTTCACTCCAGTAGCCCGACTCGACACGATACAAGCACTTACTGCATTAGCAGCTCAGAACCAATGTAAGATATATCAACAGCTCGATGTGAAGTCGGCATTCCTTAATGGTTATCTTAAAAAAAATCTACGTCGAACAACCTTAAGGGTTAAGGGTTCATGGTATAAGGTAAAGAAGACAAATTTCTCAATATTAAGAAAGCTCGATTAAAATAAGCCCCACGAATTATGACGACTACTTCACTGAGCTTGGATTCAGGAGGAGCCAGAGTGAGCCAACACTATATATCAAGACCAAAGGTATGAACGATACACTCATTGTCTCGTTACACGTAGATGATTCAATTTTCACAGGAAACAATGAGAATATGTAATTTAAAAAAGACATGATGAAGACTTTCGAGATGACCGACTTGGGCTTGATGCACTATTTCCTTGGTATCGAGATACATAAAGAAGAGATGGTATCTTTATCTTATAAATACGCAGAAAGCTTACTTAAAAGGTTCAGGATGGAAGGATGCAATACTGTAGCAACTCCACTTATAACAATAAGGCACTCAAAAAGAAAGATGGCTCACCGAAGGCGGATAACTCATAATATCGAAGTCTAATCTAAGCCTACTCTATCTAACAAAGAACTCGACCTAACATTATGTACGCAACTAGCTTCCTATCAAGATTCATGCGAATCCAAGTCAAATTCATTATGGTGCAACAAAGTGAGTACTCCGATATCTACAAGAAACAAAAAACTATGGTATTTGGTATGAATCTATGCCTAACTCAAAACTAATAGGCTATACTAACAAAGGTCAACGGTCAATTGATGACATGAAAAGAGTATATAGCAACAACAATGACTACCAGTCAAGCAATATAGTTGAAGCGCATACTTGAAGACTTGGGAGAACTACAAGATAAAGCTACAAAAATTCTATTATGATAGTAAGTCTGCGATAGCAATGGCAAAATATCCAAAGTTCCACAAATGTAACTAAACACATCAAAATCAAGTATCACTTCATCAGAAAAACAGAGGCAAATAATGAAATTGAGCTGGAGCATTGTAAGACTGAAGAACAACTAGCAGATATTTTTACAAAACCAACAAGGAGGAGTATTAGAAATTGGTGCACATTTCTAGATTATTCTAGTATATGCAATTGTAGTAGTAAAAAGAAAAATCTAGAACAAACATTACAAAGTATAGATTATGGAAGAAAAATCTAGAAGAATTGGAATTATAAATAAAACTAAATAGTCTAGAACAAGAAGTTGAAGGAAAAAACTAGAAACCTTTAGACTAGTATAAATAGATGTTGAGGAATTCTTGTGTAGATAAGCAAGCAAAATCAAAGATAAGAAATAAACTACTACTTCAAACTTCTCTTTGCTCTTTATTTTACAAGAGTTGTTCTTTAAATTTAAAGAGTCTCTTGGAAATGCTCTAAGATAGGCTCTTTACCAAGCAAAATATCCAAGAAAAACGTTGAATTATATCCAGTTTATTTAATTTCAGTAAAGTTTCAACACGCAGTATCAAGAATTTAATTTATTTTTTTTAAAGTTGAGAGAATTGGCAGAGGATCTATTGAGATCAAATATGCACAATGTTGGAGGGTTTTGAGTTAGCAAAATATTAACCCCAGGGGTTGACCTGTTGGTTGAGGGGTTGCAATTGCAACCTTGAGGTCACAGGTTCAACTCCTGAGTAACGCGGAGTTTTGGGGTTGGGTTTGTCCCTCCTCCCCCAGAGATTAGGATCATCCCTGGGAAGGACGGATGTCCCATTGTCCGAAGAAAATGTGGGGTCTGTGCCCCCGGCTGGTGTGGGGATACTCTGGGTCGACAAAAAAAAAAAAGAGTTAGCAAAATATTAAATACTTACAGAGAAAATTAGAGAAATTTACGTTAGGGACCAATATGTTACCTCTGTTATTTATAATTTTATATTTTATATTTTATTTTAAGTTTTTTTTTTATTGTTGGTGGGAGGAGGGGATCGAGGGGGGTACGCGCTCTGGTGGTGGGAAGTTTGGAATATTCAGTTTGAAAGTTATATAATTGAAAATGTTACGTCAATTATATATGTTTGCTCTCAAAAAAAAAAAATTATATATGTTTGCTTGTCAGGTATCAGATAAGTTAATTAATTACGTAAATGCATAAATATCTCATTTTCCAACGAATTTAAGATTTTAAAAAAGATTTATACGGTTGTGAAATTCGAAATAAGCATGTGACCTTGAAGTGGACCTCTGATTGTTGTGGGCCATGTTCATTTTTAAGAATCCTTTTTTATTTTTCCTTTTTCCTTTTGGTTTTTGGATCAAAAACTTATTAAAAAAACTTTAAAATAGATTAAAAATCAAATTAAAAGTTTCTTTGAACTCCAATTGTTAATATAACAAAGTAAACTTGAATTTATTTTGTTCAACCAAATTCGAAGCTCGACTCGAGATTGACTCGAATAGTAAAATAATAATAAAACTTATCCAAATAAATCAAACTAATTGAGCTTGATTTGTGTTCACTTTAGTTAAAATTTGTTCAAGTTCGATTCATTTAGTAATCCAACCAAGTTTAAAACTCAAGAAAATTTCAAATAATTTTAAAAAGTAATATTTTCGACTCAATTCGATTCAGTTTATTTACACTCCAATTTCGAAAGAAATGCAATTCTGTTATAAGCACTTAAATTAAAATTAATGACATAATTTTGATATACATAAATGACGTACTAGATAACTATTGAAAAGAAAATGATGCTTCTTCAAGATGATATCAGTGGAAGTTTAACCTTGTATATTACTCACCTCTAAAATTGTACTTATTTGGAAATTTTATAATAGTCACATTCTATAAAATAGCCGCAAAATTTCATCCCCTCTATCGTATTATAATAAGCTCTCGAAATTTGTTGATTATAAAATGACAAAACACTAGCGATATCAACAACAATAATAATATGAAATTACTAGTGTAATTATTGCAGAATTCGAAAAATATTTATTGGATAGCAATTTTAACGCAAATTTAAATTTATCCAAGTGAAACATATAATGAAAAATCATACATGCATACCAAACTAGGTGATCTTCACAATAATAAAGCAACCACCATATATATTTTGGAATATACATCTAAGCCAGCTAATTTCAGTTAGCATAAGATCCCAATCATTTTTCGGGTAGGGTCTCAATCATAAGATCATATCTGGATCCAGGCCAACTATATACCCGAAATTGAAGATTGCAGCAATTGAGGTTTCAATTATTTGCCAGTGCCCTTGCTAGAAAGCATGCATCCTCAAGTTAAGACATAATTCAACCTGAGTATTCACAAAAAAAAAAAAAAAAACCCAACAAATATTGAGCCCATGAAATTAGAAATAAGCAAAACGGGGTCAAATTATTTTGAGGTTTTTTTTTTTCGACCCAGAGTATCCCCACACCAGCCGGGGCACAGACCTCACACTTCCTTCGGACTATGGGACATCCGTCATTCCCAGGAATAGTCCTAATCTCTGGGGGAGGATGGGCAAACTCAACCCCAAAACTTTGTATTAGTCAGGAATCGAACCTGGACCTCAGGGTTGCAATTGCAACCCCTCAGCCACAGGCAAACCCCTAGGGTTAAATTATTATGAGCTTTCAAAATGTTCAAGTTAAACCAAATTAAGGACTGACACGACAAGAAAGTACGACACGAATTTAACATATTATAATTGGGTTAGGTTAGGGTTGAAGTTTGGTGGGTTGGTACTTGAAATGATACGATTAACCTGTTTGACCCTACATTAAAAAAAGGATGAACCCCATCCCTGAGGGCCCCCACTGTCCTTGCCCTAGAGCTTCGTGGAGGATGTGAAACGCGTGTTATGCCTCAACTAGTCAGGGTCCTTGGGCTGCCGAAAACTGAGTCACCACACAAGAAGTTTTCTTCCACCCTGTAAATCGTTACCAGAGGGGTTCGAACAACCACACTGTGGGTGCCAGCAAGCAGACATCACGTCACCCAAGTTCTTTACTAGTTGAGCTATGCCCCGGGGGCTGTTTGACCCTACATTGTGTTCTCATTGTGTTGTTTTTTGCTATATTTTTATATGGATTGAATATGTTCGGACTTATTAGTATAACGATTTGAGTTTTTAGGAATTATCTGTTTGGTAAATGGTTTAATCATGATTTTGATGATTTTGTTTTTATACCAAAACAATGGTTTTAAAGGTTGTCCAAATACTCCTAAATGATTTAAAATGGTTTTAATATTTTCCGGAGTATTTCTTCAAGTTTATTTTCGACATTAAAGTGGACAACACTTTTTATGATTTTGAGTTAATGTATTTTTACATCAAACAATGTTTCCAAATATTGTCTAAATACTCCCGATCGGTCTAAAATATTTTCACTATTTTTTGGAGTATTTCTTGAAGTTTATTTTTGATATAAAATTGGACAACACTTTTGTTTTGAGGTCAACCTGTCGCCGTATAGGCAACCCGTGCACTGAAAGTTGTGCAAAACAAAAACTTCATATTTGCGAGAAAATAGTGAGGGTGACCGGTCACCCTATAGGCGACCGGTGGCGTCGATCGGTCGACCTTTAGAGCGGCCTGCACCTGGGTTGGTTCAAATTTGCAAACTTCTCTGTTTCGATTTTTGAAGAGGGCAAACCTGTTGGACCCTAGGGTGACCGGTCGGACTCCCGTCGACCGGCCGCCATGTGTAAAAGTGTGTTCTTATTTTCAAACGTCTATTTGTGCGCGACGGCCGCATCTATGGTTTGACAACAAAATTCTAACCGTTGTCAAAGCAGATGATTTTCCCTAAATTGTGGGATTGATTTCTAACTATAATCTTAATTTTAATTGCAATTTTTTTGTAGATATCGAGATTCCAAGAGGAGCCTATCAAGTATCAATCATCTCCTATAAATAGAGGAAGATTTGAAGCACAACAATAAGAGAGAACAACACAACACAACAAGATATACTCAAGCAAACACTTGGTCTTGTATTGTCATTATTCTTGTTGTAATTTGCCTAGCTTACCACTTTCACATCCTTGAGGTCTAGGCTATTCTTGATTACACTTGCACTCAATTGTATAATTCATTATCGAGTTGTAATCTTGAATTTTTGGTTATCATTCAACACAAGATATCCTTGTGAGTGTTCTTGGGTAAGAACACACTTGGATGATCTAGGTGTTAGGTGTAAGAAGATTGTGGTAATCTTCTTGTTGAGGTGTTGAAGAATTTGGTATTCTTCAAGGTTGAAGATTGTGGTAATCTTCACAAGGTGCCGTTGGAGATTGTGGTAATCTTCAAGAAGAGATTGTGGTAATCTCAAATGTGGTGTTGAAGAAGAGTGTGGTGCTCTTCAATGTGTTGTTGTAAGTTGGTGTTGTATTAATTTTGGTAATTAATAAAATCTTTTTTATTTTTGAAATCCATCCCGGATATACTGGGGTGGTAGAGGATTAGGCCCTAGGTGGGTTGAACCTCTATAAATCGACGTGTGTTATTTACATTCCGCACCTTTATTATTGTCTTTGAGCGTTCGGTTCGAAAAAGAGGGTAAAATCGAAAAGATGGAGATAATCTATTCACCCCCCCTCTAGATTATTGTAGCCGCTTGGACTTACAAGTGGTATCAAAGCCAAACTCTTTGGCAAGCTCGTTTCACATCGCGAGTGAAGAGGAACGATCGTCGGCTACAAATGAAGCTCATCTTACTGGCACCTCCACCACCAAGCCACCACTATTTGATTCCAAAAATTTTATATTTTGGAAAGAAAGAATGGAATGTTATTTACAAGGTTGCGGGTTCGATATTTGGAACATCGTCATAAATGGAGAATCCATTCCAATGAAAGACACACCACACACCTCCAAAGGCCTCAAAGAGATCAATAATGAAGAGAAGAAAATCATCTCCTTAAACGGTAAAGCTCTCAATATTTTATATTTTTCAGTTACTAATTTGGAATTTGATCATATCGTAGGAATTCGATCGGCTCATGGAGTATGGCAAAAATTAGAAGCCATCTATGGAGTATTTGCAAATGAAAGGAGTCAAACAAAAGCATCTACTTCTCAAAGTGATACAATTTCAAATCTAAGGAACAAGCTTTTTACAACTTCCAACTATGAAGTAGTCGAACAATATTTTATGGGCATCGAAGAAGAAAACGAGGTATGTCTTAAACCCTCTACTTCCTATGATATTGTCATTCAAAATGATTATAGTGATTTGCAAAATGATTTTGATGATCTCCAAAATGAATTCCAAAATTTACTAGTTAAGTACAAAAATTTGAAAAAGGAATTCAATGTTTTGAAAAATGAAAAGTATAGTTTATTTACTTCCTATGAATCACTATCATGTGCTCACACCACCACACTTGACAATGTTAGAAACCTTGAAAAACAAAATAGTACTCTTGTTGAGGATATTAATTGCATGAAAAATGATTTATCAAAATCTAACTTGAGTACCAATAAATTGCCCAATGTTGTGAATATTAATGGTTGTGATAGTTTGAATAGTGAACTTGATCATGAGCCTAATATTGTCAAGCATATGAAAAAGAATCAAGTTTCTATGCATGTTAGTAATATTACTTGCTTTTATTGCGGTAAAAAGGGTCATACGGTAAATACTTGTCGGGCTAGAAATAGCTCAAATTATCTTTGGAGACCTAAAAGTCTCAAGACTAATCCCAAAGGACCCAAGCACTTGAGGGTACCACAAAACAATGTTATATTAGGTACCCGACGAAATAATAATTGAAGAAAATTCATACCGCCAAGAAAACATCAAATGACCATTTCATTTGATCAAAGGAGAAAACATTTTCAACAAAGTCATTTTCCAAGAAGAGGAAATAATCAAAAATGGGATGAACAAAATCCTTGGAAGTGGCAAAGACATCATCAACAAGATGATTTTCCAAAAGAAAGACACTTTCAAAAATGGGAAGGCCACAATGCTTGGTAATGGAGCAATTGGAGAAACCATCATCAACAAGAAGATTTTCAAAAGGGAAGATACCATCAACAATGGGAACGGCACAACCCATGGAAATGGCGAAATTGGTAAACCGTATCTCCCTATTTAAATATATATTTTATTTTCTTTGCATGTTTTTATTTGTGTCTTTATTGCAATATGAGTTTTCATATTTTTAAAATTTAGGTCTTCAATATATTTGTGAGTTTCAAAATATTTTTGAAAAGAAGACCTTGCATGATGTTTCTAAAACTCTTGTGCATTTAATTAGACTTATGTGGTTTATTATCTCCTATGTAGTTATATAGCAGAAGCATGCTTAAGATATCTCTTAGTGCTTAGCCTACACATGTATTATTGTGTTTGTGCAAAATTTGGTTTAAAAATTGTGTAGGATTTACATATCTCTCTACATATGGTTATTTACTCATAATATATCAAGAGAAACATGAACTATCGAGGTACGCTCATTATTGTTATTCATCTCATAGACTCGATACATGTTGTGCCATATGCCTATGTGCTTATTTTATACAAGTGCCATTAAGAGGATGTTTTGATTTTCATAGCTTGTTTTATCCAAGATTTTTAAAGCATTATATTTTGTTTTGATAAAAAAAAAATAAAAAAAAATGATCTTCTAGTTATGCATTTTATTGCACATATAAATGCCATTATTCTTGGATGCTTATGTCAAAGCTCTTGTTCATATGATTCTTGTGATTGAGGTCTCAACTATATGCTCTCGTATTTTCATATTTCAAAAGAGACCTTATATAGCTTTCTATAAGCTTATTTGAACTTACATGGTATAGTATATTCTTGATGATTTTCTTTAAGCATAGTATGTGTTACTTGCTATAGTGTCTCTATCATTCGATATTACTATGCTCTTGTGCAAGATTCTTTGTTGAGATTTTGCAGAAATTTTTGGTATTTCGAAACAAGTTTAAGGAACAAGGCAAGGTTAGTAGCCTAAGGTATTGTCAAGAAGAAGGTAATGATTTTGATGTAATATTTGCACTCATAGCACATTTAGAAGTTATTTGCACTTTACTTGCCCATTCTTGTTTTGAGAAAATTTCAAGCTTTACCAAATGGATGTTAAATCCAATTTTCTAAATGGTTTTATTCAAATAGAAGTCTATCGGAGTTTAAAATTCTTTGGCCAAATGATTTTTATAAATGGCCTTGTACGATTGATACAAGTACCCCGAATATGGTTTGATGGACTTAGCTATTTTTGCAAAATTATTTTACAAAAGGTAAAGTTGATACTACACTCCTTGTTTTTAAAAAGGGCAAGGTTGTTTACTTGTGCAAATTTATGTTGATAATATTTTTGGTGCTACTAATGAATATTTGTGCAAGATATTTTTCCAAGTCAATGCAAGGTGAACTCAAGGTGATCATGATAAGGGGAGCTCAAATTTGATCATTGGAATTCAAGTTCAACAATGCCAAGAAAATGATTATATTCCACACTCAAAAGAAGAAGTGAGACATTGAAGAAGAAAGAACTATTTCAACCTATATGGCTACAAATGCGAAAACTGACAAAAGGTTGAAGTAGGCATTGACAAACGAATTCGAGGTATGTTCATTCGTTTATTACTCCTTAGACTCGATATTCTATATACCTTATGTCTATATGCTCGACTTAAAACAATCCCAACGAATCTCTTTAAAGTGCCGTTAAAAGAAATTTTCAAATATTTGTAAGGCACTTCTTCTTATGACTTGTTCATTCAAAGTTTTAAAACGTTATTATTTTTCGGGATAACAAGTCCGGTGTAAATTTTATTTTTCAAAATATGGTTCGTCATAATCGAACTAAACATATTGAGATTCGATATTTTTTGGGGATTGCATGTTTTAACAAAAACTTGAGATGTGTTTAATTCTGTCTCAAAGATAACTCGCGGACCTTTTAATCGCTCACCGCCGAGTATTTTACCTCATTTCGAGCTTGATTATGACATAATGTATATGAATGAGGTCTACGTTTGCATTTTGTACGTTTTCAAAACTTAGGGGCGAAAAATCGGATTTTTGGATCAAATTTCGGAATTTCAAAAACAGAACAGAACCAATGGGCTGCCAGGGCAGGGGCCGACCGGTCGCCCACTAGCTCAGACTCGACCGTCGCCCATGCCCTGGGCCCGGTCGCCCTTATGGATTTTTTTGGTTTAAAATGCGTTTGTTTTCCCAGGAAAGCCATTTTTGGCTCTTTTGGCCATTTTTCGTCCCCTTCGCAAATTGCACACAAATTTCACTCCAAATTTGTTTTGTTGCATACAATTCATATCTTGGATGTATTTAAGCTCGATTATCATCATCATTGCTCGTCTTTACCGATTAAATGGTAAGAATTCTACTTCCTTATCTCAATTGGGTTGAACCCTTGAGAACTTGGCCTATATGTATTTTCTTGATAAAATTTGTATATGTTTATGATGACATTGTTATTTATGATGTATTGTATTATGTTTGAACTGATTTGGTGATGAAAAACTTGGCTTGATTGCATTTACAAGGGCTATATATATCTTCTTCAATTTTTGACGCCCGCCAAGTGTTCGATAAAATGTCTCAATGAAAACTTCATCACCTACATGATTCTCTCGGTTTCAAAAGGCTTGTATATTTATAGAGATCATGTTTCGCAAATCAAATGAGTTTTCATAAGCTTCTACAAGTCGTATGATCGACTTTTTCCTCCTATTTGGTCTATAAGCTTCAATGTTCAAATAGCTCGATACATCGGTTTAGTTACGCACTTTGATATGATTATATGATGTTTTTATCATGCTAACATTCTTTTTGATGATTCCAAAGGGGGAGAAACAGGTTATAAGCTCATTAGCTCATAAAAGCTAAAATAAGCTCGAGAAAGAAGCTATAAGCTATGACTTCCTAAAGTCATAAGTTGTGCATTATACTTAGTCCAATTTTTGTATGATGGACTCATATACTTGTCTAATGATGTTTTGTTGACAAAAAGCGGCTTATAAGCTCCTGAACTTAAGATCAATATGTAAAAGCTAAGCTTTTAGCTTGTGGTTGATTGCTTTTACATTATTCTTGTTGTGCATATTGATAGGGGGAGCTTTTGCTATATATGTTTAATATCTCTACTCTCATCCTTGTGATTACATTGCGTGGAATGTTGTCGCTCACAACGGATAGTTCCTTTTAACCAGTAAAATTATTTTGTTTTCAAAATCGACCTCGTTAAAATTGTTTTGGTTTGTAATCATAAAAAAGGGGGAGATTGTTTGATAAATGGTTTTATCATGATTTTGATGATTTTGTTTTTATACCAAAACAATGGTTTTAAAGGTTGTCCAAATACTCCTAAATGATTTAAAATGGTTTTAATATTTTCCGGAGTATTTCTTCAAGTTTATTTTCGACATTAAATTGGACAACACTTTTTATGATTTTGAGTTAATGTATTTTTACATCAAACAATGTTTCCAAATATTGTCTAGATACTCCCGATCGGTCTAAAATATTTTCACTATTTTTTGGAGTATTTCTTGAAGTTTATTTTCGATATAAAATTGGACAACATTTTTGTTTTGAGGTCAACCGGTCGCCGTATAGGGCAACCCGTACTTGAAAGTTGTGTAAAACAAAAAACTTCTGTTTGCGAAAAATGGTGAGGTGACCGGTCACCCCTATAGGGCGCGGCCGATGGCGTCGACCGACCGACTATAGGGCGGCCACTTCACAGACTAAGGTTGGTTCAAATTTGCAAACTTCTCTGTTTCGATTTTTGAAGAGGGCAACCGGTTGGACCCTAGGGTGACCGGTCGGACCCCCCGTCGACCGGTCGCCCTGTGTAAAAATGTGTTCTTATTTTCAAACGTCTATTTGTGCGCGACCGATCGCCCTATGGTTTGACAACAAAATTCTAACCATTGTGCGTGACGACTTTTCCCTAAATTGTGGGATTGATTTCTAACACTATAATCTTGATTTTAATTGCAATTTTTTTGTAGATATCAGATTCCAAGAGGAGCCTATCAAGTATCAATCATCTCCTATAAATAGAGGAAGATTTGAAGCACAACAATAAGAGAGAACAACACAACACAACAAGATATACTCAAGCAAACACTTGGTCTTCTATTGTCATTATTCTTGTTGTAATTTGCCTAGCTTATCACTTTCACATCCTTGAGGTCTAGGCTATTCTTGATTACACTTGCACTCAATTGTATAATTCATTATCGAGTTGTAATCTTGAATTTTTGGGTTATCATTCAACACAAGATATCCTTGTGAGTGTTCTTGTGGTAAGAACACACTTGGATGATCTAGGTGTTAGGTGTAAGAAGATTGTGGTAATCTTCTTGTTGAGGTGTTGAAGAATTTGGTATTCTTCAAGGTTGAAGATTGTGGTAATCTTCACAAGGTGCCGTTGGAGATTGTGGTAATCTTCAAGAAGAGATTGTGGTAATCTCAAAGGTGGTGTTGAAGAAGAGTGTGGTGCTCTTCAAGGTGTTGTTGTAAGTTGGTGTTGTATTAATTTTGGTAATTAATAAAATCTTTTTTTCTTTTTTAAATTCATCCCGGATATACTGGGGTGGTAGAGGATTAGGCCCTAGGTGGGTTGAACCTCTATAAATCGACGTGTGTTGTTTACATTCCGCACCTTTATTATTGTCTTTGAGCGTTCGGTTCGGTTCGAAAAAGAAGGTAAAATCGAAAAGATGGAGATAATCTATTCACCCCCCCTCTAGATTATTATAGCCGCTTGGACTTACATTATCAAATGTATATAAATATAATTTTTGGATTAAATTTTAACTTATACAAACCATATAACTCATATAGATGGATGAGTTATTTAGATTTGTAAAATACATGTTATTTTAGATCGACTCAAAAAACACAAATACTAAACAAGTTAGCTAGATAATGGTCTAATAATTGAATAGGTTGAATTAGTGTTGAAAAATCTGATACAAATAGCATTAAATTTACGTCTCGACAGAATATGCGAACATAAACACAACATATATTATCACCCGTAATTCCTAAACCAAACTTTCTAACGTATAAGCCAAAAGGGCCAATACTTTAGGGAACCAATTATATGTTTAAAGCCTAAAAATAATAATTCACCCATATTTTAATTAAAACTTAAAAGGGTTGTTGCCAAGCCACCCTAAATTTCAGAAAATCGGAATTGTATCTAAGGGACTTAGCCTATTTATCACCGCAAGGGACTCAAATCTCTCGTGGAGTGGATGTAATGGGTTCAAAATCCCACTCCATAAAATTGTGCTCCCCAGAGCATATGCTAGCTGATGAATATTTGGTGGGAACTAATATTGATCATAGTATCTGTGCGGGTTCGATTCGTGGAGATATCAATTATTATTATATTTGAGGGGTCAAACACATTTGTTCTATTTACCTAAGAGGATTTGGTCAGTGCGATTCCGCAATTTTACTTGGTGAAAATAATGAGGGGCTGGAGCTACTGTCCTCATGCATAATCCCAAGACGCATGCAATATACAAACCAGACCCGACCTTGAGGGGTGGCAAAGTGGGCATTGGCCAAATTGGGGGCCCCAAATTTATATATATTAGTATATTTGTGTATATATAATGTGTTAAAATTATAAATTTTGTAAAAAAAAAATAGTTGGCCATAACAAAATTGCTTAAATTTGAGGCCCATATATATAATACTTATTAGGAAAAAAATTATTTCCAAAAAACTGAAAAAGTAATAAAATCCTCTAATATATTCTTCCACTTCTAGAATTATCTTCTACTTATTTTTAGACTTGAATTTGTAGTGCAAACATGTTACCAAAAAAATATCCATTCATAAGTCAACAATGAAATAAAAGAAAAAGAATCGATGAAGTGATTTAAACTCAAAGAGGAGCTCTTGATGAGTTTTTTTTTTTTTAAATTAGTTGTTCGGTCGAAAATTCAATTGATGAATTACAACAATCAAGTAATCAATTAAAACTAAATGAACATATTGGTAAAGTCATACATGTGTTCAATTATATTCCAAGAAAATTATGAGTGAACAATTTTACGTGAAAATGAGATGTTAGTAAAACTTGATTTTGAGGGTTGCTTCTCAAAATGCCAAAGGATCTAGATTTTTAAATAAGTACTTAATACTTATTTTTCTTTTATGTTTGAATGAGATACACTCTTCAAATTTCACTATTTTTTATGATGAAAAATAAAAAATTATCTGCGTCATATTCTGACTTTCATATTTCAGTCAAGGCCATGGGTACCAAGCCCATTTTTTTGTCCCGTCTTTTTTTATGGAAAAAAATAAAAAAAAATAAATTATATTTATTTTTAAAGAGGAAAAATAGTTGAGTTAGGAGAAAACAATTAGGTTAGAGATAACCATGCGAGCTGATTACACCCCCTAATCAAGGCCCATTTTCGCTTTCTTTGCCATGGGTCCCCGGAATGCCAGGGCCGGCCCTGATACAAACATGCATAGAGATTGCTTTCATTTCCAAAGATTTTTATTTATTATTTACTATTTGAAATTATAAGGATATCTTTTTGTATCTATTTCATTAGAATATAATTAATTTTATACCCATGAATATTTATATATTTTATTCACCTGACAAAGTTTCCCCTCACATTTATTAATATTTCATGTTTACTATTATAAAAATACGATATGGAAACATATATAGTATAGTATGCAGAATAGTAGAATAGACAGGCAACCAAATCATAGGAAATCGATTTTACAGTGCGGTGGGGTCCACTCTATATCTCCTTCGATTTTTGCTACATACACCTGCTTTTATTTTTTACCCAATTATACAACCAACCAATTGTTTACTTGCCTTCCCTCATGTCCATTTACTCCCTCTATTTTCTGCAATTTATATGAAAATTGAGACACAAAAATTTATATGAGACCGTCTCACGGACTAGTTCCGTGAGACGGAGCCCCAAATCTGCGACCCGCAACAAATGGGTCTGATATATCCAGCAAACCGGCGGTCTTTTCATTTCATTGTTTTGATTTTTCTCTCTCTACTCTGTCTCTCTCTCTTCGATTCCAGACCAAGGGTTTCGTTTCTCACAGACTAGGGTTCCTTTCTCACTACACGAGAAAGAAACGGAGCCACCACTAGTCCTTAATCCTCGCTCATCAACGTTCGCCCCTCCTCAACCGTCGCCCCTCCTCAACCGTCGCCCCTCCTCAACCGTCGCCCACGTCTGTGAAATCGCCCACGTCTGTGAAACCGTCGAGTCGAAACTGAGTCGAAACCGTCCGTAGAAGTATCTATTTCTCTGCGTGTTTTTTCATACCGACATCTTGCATTCAACATATTTGAAAGCAAAACAAGGTATTCCTTTCGATTTCGTTTTCTTTTCAATTTTTGTTCGATTGTCCCTCTACTGTAGGTTTTTAAGGTTTGGTAACCCTGTTAATTTTTGTATTTTGACTGTTTAATTTTCAGTTCCTAGTTTGTTAGGGTTTTGTTTAGTATGTTTTTTTCAAGTGAAGTATAGACTATAGGTGTTAATCAGCGCATGTGTTTAGATGTATTTTTAGGTTTATGTATTTTCCAGGTTTATGTATTTAGTATGTAAGTTTTGAGTATCACTTTTGCCCTTACAAGTATTACTTTTTGTGTTAAAAGTATCAGTTGTTGTAAAGGAAGTATTACATGTGTTTTCTATAAGGCTCTTCACATAAATGTGAAACACCATCAAAAGTATCACCTCTTATATAACAAGTATAACATTTTATATAACAAGTATAACTTTTTATATAAGAAGTATCACTTTGTATACAAAAAGTATAATGAGTTTTTTGTAATGATATTGTTGCATATGTTTTAAGAATGTGTTTATTTTGAGCATGTGTATTAAGTCGTATTTCTCATACGAAGTACCATTGTGTTTATGTTCACTTACAAGTATTACTTTTTATATAACAAGTATCACTTTTTATATAACAAGTATAACTTTTCATTTAAAAAGTATCACAATGTATTTGAAGTGAGATATTGATCCACATGTTTTTTTGTAGGCAATTGCAATGGTGATGATGATGCAAAGAATAGTTCCCTGCTTGCGGGTGAGGAGATAAAACACAGAATGTACCAAGGAAAAAGGGTATTTCAAAGCTAAAGCTCGGAGGTCCGTTGATAAAAAAGAGCGAGGAAAAGGAAAGCGGGACGAGGATGTAACACCAAAGAAAGAAGAAATTGATGAGGAGCGCAGAAGGTTGTAAAGAAGGTGAAGATTTCAGGAAAGTAACTAAAGATACGATCAAGAAAGGTAATATACAAGATGCTCGTTAGTAATAATCTTTTTTGTCATGTTGTCTGTTAATGTTGTTTCTTGTTTGTTCTGCAGCCAAGACAAAAAAATTGTGGCGGACGAGGCTGAAGGTGGGAAGAAGAAGAAGAAGGCTATGTATAAATGTATTTTTTGTCAATTATTAGTTGTTTTCTATATGAACAGTGATTTGGTTTGTTAATTATTAGTTGTACATTGTGTTTTGTTTGTTTTGCAGCGAAGGTAGAAAAATTGTGGTGGACGAGGCTGAAGGTGGGAAGAAGAAGAAGATATCTAGGTATAAATGTAATTTTTGGTAATTATTAGTTATTTTCTATGTAAACAATGATTTGGTTTTGTTAATTATTAGTTGTACATTGTTTTTTGTATGTTTTGCAGCGAAGACAAAAAAATCGTGGCGGATGAGGCTGAAGGTGGGAATAAGAATAAGAAAGCTAGGTATAAATGTATTTTTTGTTAATTATTAGTTGTTTTCTATATGAACAATTATTTGGTTTGTTAATTATTAGTTGTTTTCTGAAAAATATCTTATTTAATTTCAGGGATTTCATTTCTCAGTGTAAACCTCAGGAGTTGTTTGAGGTTATAGGTAGTTTAAGTGATAGACAAAGGGAAGATGTAGTAAATATAGGGTTTGGGGGTTGCTGACGTTTTCAATTGAGTCATCATTCCCCATGGATATGGTTAGAAGACGGTAAAAGTTTTAATGGTACCAATGTTGAGATTCGACAATTTCGCTTTTGCTGTAACCGCTGATGATATTCAGGACGTTTTTTTAGTACCTAGGGGTAATTGTCAGGCTGTTGAAGAGCTTAAGCGGGGCAACTCTGTTGTTTTTATGGATGAGTTGAAGAAGAACTACGGCATTGATTCTGATAGTTTAGTGCCTAGTTTAAGGACTGTTTTGAGTACGTTATCGGATGGCAGTGATGATTCCAAGAGAGTTTTTGTTATTTACTGTTTGTCTGTATTTTTAACACCTAGGAGCAATAGGAAGGTTGATTTGAACTGTATAAAATGTTTGGTTGACGTGAACAGGATAGAAGAGTACGACTGGTGTTCGTACATTTTAAAAAAATTGTGTGTTGGGGTGAATAAGTACAATGAGAATCCAAGTGCAAGATATGTCAGTGGCTGTGTTATTGTGTTGCTTATTCTATACTTTCATAGAATGAAATGGCAAGGCAACGCTGAAATGAGCAGTCTACCCTTATTTTCTCATTAGGATGCCAAAAAGTTGAAAAAAAGGATGAAGGAAGAAATTTCGGTTGGTGGGCTGGGGCAGGGTGAGTGGGTCACCGACACATACCCTGTTAGCTCACGACAGAAAGTAGATGCTGAGAAAAAGTGTGGTGAGAAAGAGCCCGACAAAGAGACTGATGAATCAAATGAGGACGATGAAGAAGAGATTGAGAAAGAGTCGGATGAAAAAAAGAAGGAAGGAAACGAGAAGGAGCAGCCCGATGACGTTATGGAAAATCCATCAGATTTTATAAATCTGAAGTTACCGAGAGGCGATGAGCTTTCGGATGACGAGTGCACAGGATGGCGGAGATGTAAGTTGTATATGCTTTAGTGATTCTGTCAATTATGGAGTATCACTTTTAATTGTAATAGTATGTCTTTATTACTAAAAGTATCAGTTTTATTAATATAAGTATACTATATATGAGTATGCTTTTTGGTTATATTTCTCAAGTATAAAGTATCAATGTTACCCATAAAAGTATTACTTTTGGCTCATAAAGTATCACTTTTAGGGATAAAAGTATTACATGTATGATTTTACATTCTTTACTGATTGTCAATTATGGAGTATCACTTCTAACTGTAGTAGTATGATTTTTATGAGTAAAAGTATCAGTTTTATTAATATAAGTATACCATATATGCTTATCCTTTCTGCCAAGTATTGTAGTATCACTTTCATCCCTAAAAGTATCACTTTTAACCTTAAAAGTACAACTTTTCCACTTACTATTTTATTTTTATCATTGTAGAGTGTCCATGAAGCATTCACCGCTATTTCGAGGAACTTCAATGTTCTCGTCAGATATCACATGGAAATGTTTAACAACCTGAAGAACGAAGGAAAGCAAGAGAAAAAAAAAGCGCAAGTTCTTCCGCGATCTCCAATGACCGTGAGCCAAGTTCTTTTCGGATGTGAGACTTCATGAATACATTGACAAAGTCGTGGAGAACTTTGAAAGAATGAAAAACTGGCGGATGAGATGTCAAACTTTGAGTTTGCTTACTCCTAAAGATGCCACTGAGGCTGACATTGAAAAATATGGTGATGAAATTCACAGAGAATTTTTTTCTCAAGACGAAGGAGTTTCTGGAGAGAGTGATGAAAGAGTGTCCGGGAGGCGGAGGAAAAGGGTGAGCCCTGGCCTGGCACATTGCGAGATGGAGCAATTTTCCATTGCCAATTCATGAAGAAAAACAAAGATGCTCTTGAGCATATGAAGCGGGGAAGGAGAAAGACATCGTGGATTATTGTTTTTCACTCATAAACGAATAATAGAGTAAGTATCTTTGAAAGTATTT
Organism: Rehmannia glutinosa; assembly: GCA_016081115.2. Classification (NCBI taxonomy): domain Eukaryota; kingdom Viridiplantae; phylum Streptophyta; class Magnoliopsida; order Lamiales; family Orobanchaceae; genus Rehmannia; species Rehmannia glutinosa. The sequence continues at coordinate 72,316,516 of CM071931.1, read as the reverse complement.
TGATTTGAGTATCAGTTTTGAATTTAGAAGTATAACTCTATGTGCATAAAGTATCATTTTTCCCCAACAAAGTACCACTATGAATTTCTAACCAACTTTCTATTTTTTTTTTTTTTTTTTTTCAAACTTTAGTTCAAATGCCTTTGCTCATGATGGGTCTCACTATATTGCCTTTGATGGGATTTCCACATTGAACTCATCGAAGTTGATCCATGTTAGCATTATAGACGTATGGGCTGTATTGCTTAACAAAGACCCAGAGCCTCAAATTATTTCTATTTCAATGCCCAATACTCTGTAAGTACTACTTTTGTATATAATAGTACGACATTGAAGCTAAAAAACCATTTTATTGTTTTAATCAATTTATTCTTCTATAACTGATTGTATCTTGAGAACTTGTTTAAGAAAGTTGGAGACCAGGATAATTCACAAAATGTCGAGATTGCTGAACAACATGATATTGTCCGGGAATTACAAGGATTTGAGAAATGTGGATTTTGTAAGATTGATTTTTGTTTGCCTTTTTGTATTTACATTTTAATATGAAGTGTTAAGTATCTACTTGTTATGTGCAGATTTTTGTACCAATTTGTTATATGCAGCACTATTTCTGCACTGTGATTAATTTTGTGGATCGAAAGGTACATTACCTTGACAATATGGTGCACCACGAAGATGTTCTTTGCGATTATGTGGATCTGCGCGGGTGGTGGTAGATAACTCTATCTCATCGCATCACTTAATTATATTTTTGAAAATGTAAGTAGTGTTTTAAATTTAATATACCATTTTTTTTCTTTTAGCAAAGAGAAATGTCAATTTTCCTGAAGGAGCAGCAGCACCCCAAAGGTGAAGAAGTTGAGGGATATGTGTTTGATAATGTCCTTTTCCATGGCGAGCAATTTGAAAAACATCGATTGTGGTGTTTTTCTAATGCATCACATGGAAAACTTCGAAGTGTTTACACCTAAATTTGTGTCTCAGTAAGAATTTTTTGTTTGTGTTTGATGTTTTAATGTCTTAAAAATCCTTTGTATACTAAATTTTTTTTCTTTGTGATTGTAGCCACAACAACGGCGTATGTTGAGGGTGTCGTATTGTTCAAGGATTGTGTTGCACCGCTTGAATGAGATGAGGGTTCAAATGGAGAAAGATGTTTCTTTGTTGAGCCATGAAGGAGAAAAAGAACAAAAGAATGTTTTGATTTACAATGTAGAATTGATGATACTTTTATGATGTTTTCTTAGATGTTATTAGTTTGAAATTTTCTGGATGTTTTGAGGTTTTATTAATACTTTTTGGACGTGCATTAGTTTGATGTTTTTAGGATATTTTTAGGCTTTATGCTTTTTGGGGTAAAATTTTGTATAGGAAAACATGTTTTATGTTCTCTGTAGAATTATTAGTACTTGTATGGAAATGATGCATGGTTTTACGTTATATGTAATGAAAAGTATCACTTTTTGATTTAAAAGTATCGTTTATGCGCATAAAGTATCAATATTTGCCAACAAAGTATAACTCGAATGGTTATATTTTGTCACTTTTTCAAGTGTAATTTTACCGTTCCAACTATCGATATGTTTCCAATACTCCAATGGTTGTTTGCATCGCTCGATTGATATGTTTGATTACTTTGAGCTCATTACAAATAAACCAAATGTATGATTCATTTAGTCATATTTTTCCTTGCACAACAAAAAATACAATATCCAAAGTATCACTTTTTATGAATAAAGTATCGATTTTAATTAACAAAGTATCACCTTTTACCAACAAAGTATAACCATTTACCAGAAAAGTATATCTTTAAATTTTCACTGTTACATATGCATAAAGTATCACTTTTCACCAACAAAGTATCACTTTTTTATCAACAAAGTATCAGTTTTTGTGCATAAAGTATTACCTTTCTTACTAACAAAGCAACAAATAAATATGGTCAAAGTATTAATCCAAACAAACTACAAAACAATATTATCAGTTTGATACAAAAGTATTCAGTCGATTACTAAAACAATCTAGGATTAAGAGTTTTGGAACCAAACTCCTTTGATGGATGTGTGTCGGACGTTTCACCGCTTCTCTTTTTTCTTGTTTTTTCAAATGCCCTTTTATCCTTTGTTTTCTCCCTTTGTAATAGATCGTGCCGGATCCAAAATGTTTGTAGAAGAACTTGAAAGATCATTGCGCTTTGTTGAATCGGGTATATCTATCAACGCATCAACAGCCATAAAATCCCTGTTGTAGCCATCTTCTAAAATGGCTCTTGCACCCTCATTGTATTGACATTTCAAAACAAGATTATAATACTTGCGTGTCATTTCATGTCTCCAAGAAACGCAATCATTAGGCTTATCTGAACTTTCAATCCTCGAACCAAACTTTTCCCACAATTCAGTTTTTGCAAACTTTGTCCATCTTTTAGCGATGTAACAGTCCGGAATTTTGGATATAGAATGCGTATGTAGCACTCTTAAGCTCTGAGAACAAAGTAAACCACACTCTTCGTACTTTTTACAAGAACAATTAATCAGAGTATGCAAACAATCATACACCACACAATGACAACAATTATCATCATTTGATGAAATGTCATAAACCATTAAGTTCTGTTCAACCTCAACAGTGCTACAGTTGGTAGATATACATTTAATAAACTCAGCCTCAAAATCCTTAAAAATTGTTAGTGTATATACCTCTGCGATGCTTCAACAATAACGGACAATGGTAACACTGATTTTGGAATTGATCTTGAGCATTGGAATTCATTTTCTTTCTCAGTGTTTCTCCAACGCTTTATGGCCCCTTGGAAAATGTCATAGAATTCAGTTAAAGTCGTCGTTTTCTTCGCATTGAATTCTATTGCATTGTTCGTACTCTCACTCCTTTGCAAAGATAATATTCCTGCAGAAAAGAAATCTTTGCTTAGTGCGGTATACCATTTCTGCTTCAAATCATACATACATTTAAACCAAGAGTCATCTTGCAACTCGTACTGCAATATCATAGATTTCCAACAACTTTCAAAGTCATTTTCATCAATGCAACCCCGTCAAACATTTGTTGAACATTTCCTTGAAAGAATTGTTGTTTTTCAAATTATCAAATCAACTTATGGCATTTTGGTGAAGGTGCCACAAGCATAGTCTATGCCTTGTTTGAGGAAAACCTACATAAAAGTAAAGTGAAAAAATTAGAATTTAAAAACAACCCCTCTGTTTTAAAGGCAAAGTATATGTTTTATGAAGTAAAGTATCATATCTGTTACTAAAAGTATATATCTTCTGCTTCCTGCATATCACACCTTTTCAATTGCATTGCTAATCGCTTGGTCTTGATCAGTGAACAAAGTTATAGGATATTTCCCACCCATTGATTTCATAAAAACTTGGAACAACCATTCAAATGAGTCAGCCTTTTCATCGGATAAGAAAGCACAACCGAACATCACATTTTTCTAATGATTGTTTACCCCAACAAAAGGAGCACAAATCAAGTTGTACTTATTCGTGCGATATGTCGTGTCAAATACCATAACGTCACCGTATATCTTGTAGTCTTCCTTCATCATGGAATCCCTCCAAAATACATTACTTAATCTTCCCATATCATCCAACTTCACTCTAAAAAATCTTGTTCTTCCGTATCTTGCGATATAATATGTCAATCAAAGTTTGTGCATCGCCACCTTCTATTGCATCCATTTTCAAACGATTAACAAAATTCAGGTGATCTTTCAAAGTATGGCCAATGGATTATTCTCCTCCTGCATCATGAACCATATATCTGTAAGACTGAGTAGCTCTCATCCCGCAAGTTATCATATCTTCAATAGCTTTGCCTTTTTCACTCGTAATGACCCTTTCCGAACGATGTAGATGACTCCATTCCTTTCTAGTTAGTGGATGATTGTGGTCTGTCAGATGTTGTAGAACTTCATAAAGTCCGTCCCCATTTAATTTTACACGCAATGAAGCTATGCATCCCGTGCGTGTAACATTAGTCTTCTTTTTTGTTGTGCTAGCGGTGTCCTTAAATCCGGAAAGCGGAACATACAAAATATTTCTCAATGACAACACCCACTTGATCTGAAATGCAAACAAAATAGATGTAACTGATACTTTGTACAGGAAACATAATACTTCTATTGATAAAAGTGGTACTTGTTATGTGCAAAGAAATACTCTTGCTGAATAATAAAAAAACTTGCTGAAGAAATGTTATGATACTTTTACGGTTAAAAGTGATACTTATTATGCACAAAGTGATACTTTTATGTTGTAAAGCAATACTTGTAGATTTTCTGGTAGTTGATTCCCGTACACTGAACCCAACAGCACGAGCATGATCACAATACAATTTATGCATTTCTTTGATTGTTTGTTGTGTTAAATGGAGAAGAGAACCACTCACATCAATCCACCACTATTGTTTTCTGCATAATTTTTTATAAAATCATTTTTGTACTTAATATTGAAAATAACAAACAATAAGTAACCATTACCTTCATCTTCAGTGGGAAATATGTCACTTGCATCCTTAAAACTAGTAATTTCATCAGTTTCATCACTAGAATCAATAACAATTGCTCCAACTGAAATGTGCTGCATTATGTCAGAAATATGATACTATTGATACAAAAAGCAATACTTTTTATAGTAAAAATAATACTTTTAAAACTTAAGTTTCAAATATGCTACACATTACCTTCCTTTGATTTTTCAGTTTGTGGTGCAGTACTGGTAGGTAAAATAAGAATTTCATCTACAAAAACCAAAGAGATACACATAAGAGAATGTAAAACTACATGTTTTGGAATTGATACTTTTCACAGAAAACTTAATACTTTTCCAGGAGAAAGTAATACTTCGTGGTGGAAAAGTAATACTTTTCAATGTAAAATTAATACCTTTAAACTATATTATGAAATATGCATAACATTACCTTCGTTTGATTTATCAACATTTGGTACACCACTAGTATCTAAAACAAAAACTTCATCTACAAAACACAAAAATTACATTTTAAAACGCACAAGATTGTGGTTAACATTCAAAATCGCGAAATAATATTGTTGTATGAATAGATTATATTACCTTCATCGTCCACGAGCATCGCTATTCCGCATTGTTCAGCCGGAGATGGTGTGCCTTCGTGCTTCTTCGGAGAGATGGGAGGAGCTTGTTTCAGCAGCAACGTTCTTTCATGCGTGTTTTTACGTGTGATTCGGATTAGCGGCCGGGGAGTTATGTTATTGGGTGGGAGAGTCAACGTCTGTTAGTAGGGGTGGGGAGCCGGAGTCGTGGGCGTTTTTTTTGTCGGGCCTGGAGCGGCGGGTCGGTCGCGGGTATGGGGCTCCGTCTCACGGATCTAGATCCGTGAGACGGTCTCATAAGAGACCAACTGAAATTGAGAATACTTAAAATTTTGTGAATTATTAATTAGTAGAGCAATCACAATCTGCCCGCTTTGATTGGCCCACCGGCTCCACCGCCCCGATGAAAAGGTCGGATTGGGTTCCAATTTCATAGGCGCAAAAGAGATCATGTCTATTTGGCCTGAAAAGTAGGTCTGATCGGTTAGCCCGATTGGCTCAATGCTATTACATACATTTTCAAAACATGGGTTTCAAAAATTGTTGTCCATGGGCGACCCATTTGACAGATCTAACATTTTGTGCTATTCTATAAAAAAAAATCAACAATTTATGGTGTAATGTTATACTTAAAGTTAGGGCTAATTTATAAAGCCATTTAAAAATATATTAAACAAATTACTGCAAAAACAAATTAATAAATAGGTGAAAATAGAGTTACCAACTCTGTTTTCAATTTTTTTTTTGGCAGTTTGAAATCATTTTTTTTTTGTTTTTTATTTTTATTTTTGATGAACTATAAAATTATTTGTTCTTATCACCTATAATTTCATCAGCTAGTCAACTTTGGAAGAAATGACACCTATTTCAATTAACTTAATTTATTTTCTGAATTGGTATATGTGAACATATGTTTTGGTAAAAATAATAATACAGCCCTCTTAAGGTAATAATCCAAACATTATTGTTCTTGAAATATCTGCTATATTTCCATTTTAAAAGAAAATAAAAAATAAAAACAAACGAGTAATTGCATGCTCATTGTATGCAAACCAAGTAAATGACATGCCTTGTTTTTAGGTTTTTTGTTATGTGGATACCAATTACATACGTTTGTCTATTTCTCAATTCGCCAGCAAATATCAGCAAAAAGTTCGATGAGTCATTAAGATTGATAAACAATTACATAAGTTGGTCTATTTCCCTTATCTGGTTGACTAACTGATGAGCCTATTAGGTGATAAGAACAAATGATTTTATAGTTTATGAAAACAATAAAGAACAAAAACAAATAAACTACAAAAAAAAAAAAATCAAAATTTGAAAACAGAGATGGCAACTCTGTTTTCATTAAGATTCTGTAGAATCTTGAGAAAACTTCACCCATTTTTTTAAAATTTTTCTTTTTTGATAGTAATTTGTTTAATGTACTGCTCATACCAACAAGATGTATCTTCTTTTATGGTGTTCATCTCATAGAAACTCTGAAGTTAAGTATGCTTGGCCCAGAACAATTATGAGATGGGTGACCTCCTGGGAAGCTGCTCCCAGGGTGCGCGTGAATGAAGACAAAACGCGCTGGAAAGATTTTTATTGATTTGTGGGGACAATCCTTCGATCTAGAAGGCAGATCATTACATATAGTATCAAAGCGGGACCTCTCCTAGTATTTGTGGACGAACCAAGCAGAAGTTAGTGGGCATATGATGCGTGTTGGTTTGTGTGGACAATCCTCGATCTGGAAGATGGACCATTATAGATGGTATCATAGCGGGATCTCTCTTAGTACAGTGTGGTTTGGAGACGAACCAATCGGAAGGTAGTGGGCATATGGCACATGTTGGTTTGTGGGGACAATCCTTTGATCTAGAAGGCGGATCATGTGGCGCGTGTTAGTTTGTGGGGACAATCCTTCGATCTGGAAGGCGGACCATTACAGATGGTATCAGAACGGGACCTCTCCTAGTACAGTGTGATTTGGAGATGAACCAAGCGGAAACTAGTGGGCATGTGACGCCCGGAGCTAAATAGGGTGGAGAGTGATCGCCGCTGCAAAGAGAAGACGAACAATGAGCGGCTCCTAACAGCCTTCTAGGCGGAGGGGGACATAAATGAACCGATCTCACACTCAAATAAGATGAGATTTCGAGATTGTACAGGCAGGGGCGGAACCAGGATTCCACATTTGGGGGAGGGCAATAGTTGAAAGATCAAATACTTAATTTATATAATGATAAAATTCAAAATATATTACGTATTTGCATCAAATACATTGTCAATACTCATCATTTAGCATCCCAAAATACATAATTACAATCTAAAATTAACATAATTTTCCTTTTTACAAAAAAAAAGTTGAGGGGAGCAAATGTAATTATGCCCAAAATTTATGCATAAAAAATGGGTGAAAAAATGAAATGTTAATATTATGTAGGTCCGCCACTGTGTGCATGTATGAAACTGTACAGTTGAGGAAAACTTAAAAGATTTGATAGATATTACTCATACCAACAAGATGTATCTTCTTTTCTGGTGCTCATCTCATCGAAACTCTAGTTAAGTGTGCTTAGCTCAGAGCAATTATGAGATGTGTGACCCCCTGAAAAGTTGCTCCCAGGTACAGTACAAATCTATGGATGAATTATATCCGCATCTTCTCATAAAGTGGAAACTTTAGTATCCCTTCATCTGTTAATTGTGCAAATAATATCCCAAATCAGCTAAAAGAATAGATGATCATGGGTTTCTAAATATGAGAAAGATATTTATTGATTTGAGGTATTTGAATGAAGTCCAAAATAAAATCGTGAGAGCTTAGAAGACCCAAAATAAACTATATTATACAAATATGGAGACATGTGGTGTTCGTACGTTACAATGCGACATCAGCACTTAATTACTTTTGTTTTAGCAAGTTGTGGTACTCTGTCTGACGTGAACATACCAAGTTGGCAATGAATAGTTATGGGGACTCGACCTGGTATCCCATCCCAAAGAATATGACGGGAACCCGACTTGAACAATCAAATCCAACAAATCAAGGAAATATAGGTTCAAACACTTAAAAGCCTTGAAGCATCATGATATTGATTAAGAAGTAAGATCACATTAAATGCATGCTAGTAATTAATGTCCATTAAATCCATCTCAAATCGCTTGTTTGACACTCGTTTTTTTTTATAACTAGAGGATTAGTTGCATGGGCGTAGCCAGGATTTTTGCCCAGTGCGGTCAAAAAAAATTTTCGTTTCGACTGGGCGATTATCGAGCCGAAATTTAAAAAAACAAACAGAAAATAAAAAATATTTCAATAAAAAAAAAGCAAATTTGAAGGTCATACGTATAACAATTCTTTGCCGATTTTCATACTCTCCAACCAAATTTAATAGGACCACTCCAAATTTCAGTACGGTCCAATCCAAATTTAATAGGGCAATTTCGAAATCCAGTGCGGTCCGTCGACCGCACTGGGCCTCATGTGGCTTCGCCCATGATTAGTTGGACAACTCATCCTAGTACGTAATTATTAAGCCTACACTTAGTAGCATAGCATGTATAGGATCTTGGTTCCTACAAATAACCATATTTATGACTAAGAGATAGTTGGAAAATATCTTGTATTCAAAGCATTTATAGCTCCGAGCTAATAGAATATGCATATGACCAATTTAGGTCGTGTCAAGTACATAATTTTCATTTTCTTGCATTTTCTCCTATATTTCTTACCCCACGTTGTGTGCTAACATGGGCAAGTAGATCTTCCCCAAGTGGATTGTCACCCAACTCCCATGGGATTGTGACAAACCCGGTCTGGGTTTCGAGGGGCCTGGAGCAAAAAAAAAAAAGAGGGGGTCATTGTGTTTACATAAAAAAAATTAAAATAACAAAATCAATATTACAAATGTAATTTCATTGATTTAACATAAAAAATAAGATATGTAATAACAAAAATATCATGCTCCAACTTTAATATTTTGGTCTTATAAAATAAATTACGAAAAAAGATACTAGTTCAATGTAAATTATCATAGAGAAAACACAAAACAAAAAACTACTAATAAATTAACTAAGAAAAAATGATCTTCTTGCATTTTAAATTCTTCAATTCTTTTTTTTATTGTTTTTGTTTTGCAAAAGAAAAATATTTTTCGGAAATATGAATGATAGAATGAGGTCTTAAAAGTGGGCGGCTCTTTAAATTCCTCAATTCTATTTTTTGGTTTTTGCAAAAATAAAAAAGAAATTAGTTTGAGACAAAAACTTAGATAGATGTAAAAGCCGGAAAAAAAAGAAAGAACTAGTTGCATAGAAAGGCAAAAAAATAACTTGATCTATGCTTTTGTCTTGAATCGAAGTCAAGACCTTGAAGTACAAAAAATTATACAACAGCTACTCTGCCAACTAATTCTTTTATAGGTTGCCTCAACCTTTGTTTTATATATTAGGGGTGATAACGGTGCGATTTTACGATTTTTTGAGTAAATTTCAAACCAAATTGCTATATGCAGTTCGGTCAAATAAAATTTTCAAATCACGGTTTTATGAAGTAAAATCGAAGGTGCGATTTGAAGCGGTGGCGGGTGGTAGCGGGCGGTTTTGAGGTTTTAATTAACAAAAATATTATTTAATTGATAGAGTAATATAATTTTGTTATGATCTTTTAAAGAAAAAACCATAGAAAAATATTATAATTGAAAAGTGATTTTTTTTAACCAATGTTTATTTTTGTGAAAAAAACACACACTGCAATATCTAGGGACAACTTGGCTCATTACAATGAAAATTAAAAGCATAACTAACTAAACTATGGGCCAGAGAATTGCCCATACGCCTAACAAAACTAGGGATAACTTCATCAAAATGAGAAAAAAGCTGGAAAATGTCTTCAATAATATTACCAAGATAAGAGAGGTCCTTCGAATGCCTTCACAGCTTGTAAAACAAAGTGATATTGTCGGTCTCTACAATTACACGGCTGACATTCATGTGGTGTGCCATCTCTACTCCTTCGCGACAAGCAAGAGCCTCAGCTATTTTAACCGAATCTACCAATGGGATGAGCTTTACACAGATTTCATTATCTCCCCTCGATAGTTGCGTATGACAGCTCTGAGTCCCGTACCTAGATCGTCCCTCAAAGAGGCATCCATGTTCAGTTTTAGACAGCCCTCCTCCGACGGCCTCCATTTCTCTGCTGCAGCGTTTGAGGGAGAAAGATTTTCTCTACTATTTACAACTATCTCATGCTCCTTTAGCCTACTCACTGCCATTTGATGAACCCATGTCTGATCCACCAATTTCCCCAGAAAAACTAATTTGTTTCGCGCGTCCCAAAGGGCCCAAAGGAGCGTTAGAAATAGCGTGTGTCCCTCCTCGTCACCTTGCGCTTGGATCCTCTGCATCCAGTCAAACATCGTGCCCTCATTGTCCCAGAAATTCGTGCATAATCTCAGTGACGATGTGATCCAAAAATGTGTAACCCATCCGCAATCCCGCAATGCATGTTCCAATGTCTCCTCGGCCTTGCCACATCTTGGACAACATGATTCCAGAGTTGATCCCTTCTTTTGTAATTCTCGTTTGGTAGGAATTATGCCGTGCGCACACTTCCAAGCAAAAATGAGGATTTTTTTCTGGGACGTTGAGATGCCATAACCATTTCCAGAAACCCTTATTCAATCCCAAAGTTGACGACGCGTTGTCCCGATTTTCCATTTCCATTCTTGCCAGTTTGTATCCCGACTTAGCCGTGTATCTCCCATCTTTGGCGTAATTTTATACCAATTTGTCTTCCATTCTGTTTGCAGTTAACGGGATCGAGATTATTGCTTTTGCATCCTTTGGCTTAAAGATGTCATATATCAACTCTTCATTCCATCTCGTGGTGTTGTTCATGATCAAATTATTCACATGCAACTTACAAAAAGCAGTCTGCATTCGAGTTTTAAGCTTAAAAGAAGGATTTTTCGGAATCCACAGATCAAACCATGCGTTCACCTTCGACCCATCTCCTATGTTCCAAACCAGACCTCTACCCAACACTTTTTTGCTCTCTACAATGCTTCTCCATATATAGGATGGATTATGGCTAATTATCTCTGTTGTAAAAATCCCCGCCTAGCCCCGATTAATCCCCGCCTAGGCGCTAGGCTCCCTTGTCTGCCTACGATTTTTTTTCCGATTACGCCCGCCTTATCCCGCATAACCCCGCCTAGGCTCCGCCTAGGCGCTAGGCCACAGTCTGCCGTCTAGCGAGCACCTAGCGATTTTTACAACATTGCTAATTATAGATTCCAGAAAAGTGTTGTGTGGGAAGTATTTAGCCTATAGCACTTTGGATAGAAGGGAGCTCTCATTTCTGATCAAACGCCAACCCTGCTTTTGTAAGTCCAAGCGGCTACGATAATCTAGAGGGGAGGGTGAATAGATTATCTCCATCTTTTCGATTTCGCCCTCTTTTTTTTAATCGAATGCTCAAACACAATAATAAAGGTGCGGAATGTAAACAACACACGTCGATTTAAAGAGGTTCAACCCACCTAGGGCCTAATCCTCTACCACCCCAAGATATCCTGGATGGATTTCAAAAGAAAAGAATTTTATTAATTACCAAAATTAATACAAATTCAACTTACAACACCTTGAAGAGCACCACACTCTTCTTCAACACCACCTTTGGAGACTACCACAATCTCCCTTTGAAAATTATCACAATCTTCCTTCAACGGCACCTTGTGAAGATTACCACAATCTTCAACCTTGAAGAATACCAAATTCTTCAACACCTCAATAAGAAGATCACCACAATCTTCTTCACCTATCACCTAGATCATCCAAGTGTGTTCTTACCACAAGAACACTCACAAGGATATCTTGTGTTTGAATGATAACCAAAAATCAAGATTACAACTCAATAATGAATAATACAATTTGAGTGCAAGGTGTAATCAAGAATAGCCTAGACCTCGAGGATGTGAAAGTGATAAGCTAGGCAAATTTACAACAAGAATAATAACAATGAAAGACCAAGTATTTGCTTGAAGTGTATCTTGTTGTGTTGTATCTCAATTGTTGTTGGTTGCTCCAAAACTTCCTCTATTTATAGGAGATGATTGATCAAGCATAGGCTCCTCTTGGGGATTGAAAATCTACAGAAAAATACAATTAAAATCAAGAATATAGTTGTTAGAAATCAATCCCACAATTTAAGGAAATGTATGCTGTCCAAACGGTCATATTTTTTGTCAATACACAGGGCGACCGGTCGCACAGAAATAAGAGAAATAAGAACACTTTGAACAATTCAACAGGGCGACCGGTCGACATAGGCTTCGACCGGTTGACCCCTGTCTCAACCGGTCCCCCTAATCAAAAACGAAGAGGTTTTGTTCTGTTTCAAAATGAAACATCATGCAGTGCACCGGCCGATCATTGGCGGCGACGACGGCCGACCGGGATCGGCCGACGCCAGCGGCACGGCCGACTCCGCCTATTTTTCCTTCCATCTCATTTTCTGTTTCTAAAAACATCTTCAGGTACGGGTTGCCCTATAGGGCGACCGGTCGACCACGAGATAGAAATGTTGTCCATTTTTTGTCGAAAATAAAACTCAAGAAATACTCCGAAAATTTAGTAAAAACATTTTAAACCAATCGGGAGTATTTAGACAACATTTAGAAATCTTGTTTTAGGAGTAAAAACCCATTGACATAAAATCATTAAAAGTGTTGTCCATTATTATCAAAAATAAACTTGAGGAAATATTCCTGAAAATATTAAAACCATTTTAAATCATTTAGGAGTATTTGGACAACCTTTTTTTAAAAACATTGTTTTGGTGACAAAATAAAATCATCAAAATTAAGATAAAAACATGTATCAAACAATCTCCCCCTTTTTGATGATTACAAACCAAAACAATTTTTACACAAATTAAGAGAGCAATTTTAGAAATGATTTTCCGGTAAAAACATTTGACCGTTTGGAAGCAACCAAAATTTCCAAAAATATTAAAGCAACCAAGTAGGGAGTAAATATATTCAATAATAAGCACAAGCTCCCCCTATCAACAAGCATATCAAGAATAATGAAAAAACAATTTTTCCATGAACTAAAAGCTTTAGCTTTTACAATTTGTTTAAGAGCTTATAAGCTCCCCCTGTCACAAAACATCATTAAACAATTATAAGTCCATCAAGCAATAATTGGACTAAGAACAAATCACAACTTATGGCTTTTATGAGCCATAGCTTATAGCTTTTATGACAAGCTTTTATTAGCTTCTTTGAGCTAATGAGCCTAATGAGCCAATATCCTGTTTTTCTCCCCCTTTGGAATCATCAAAAAGAATGTTAGGATGGTAAAAACACCATACAATAATATCAAAGCGTGCCAAAGGGACGGTTTAATAACCGTTGAACAATTAAAGCATAATAATCCAAGGAAAATGGGAGAATTGAAACATAAGAGATCCATAAGCTCATTAGTAAGCTAAAAACATAATTTCAAAAAGATTTTAAGACATTTTGAAGCAAGAGAATCATGTAGAAGTTGAAAGTTTCATAGCGATATTTCAACAAACACCTTGTGTGCGTGAGAGATAAAAGAGTTTGCATATAGTCCTTGTAAAGGTTTCAAGCCAAAAATTTTCATATCATCAATCAACCTCATTCCAAAGCTCAAAAAGATCATATGCACCATATGCAACAATTTGTTCATCAAATAAGAAGCTCAAAGTAGATTCTCAAAGGTTCAACCTATTTGAGATAAGCTAAGAATGATCAAGGCATTACAAATGCCAAAAATTAGAGCATCCATCAAGTAATAAGTCATGTTTTAAACAATACATGTATCAAATGTCCCAACATATCCATCTAAGCATAAAGATCAAAGCATTAAGAGAAGCACTTTTATCATCAAGTACTTCATACCAATATTCAAGCCATGCAGTGGCGGATCCAGAAATTTGTAGTAGGGTGAGCTAAGAAATAAAAGTTTCACTAAAAAATATTATATATATATATATATAGAAATATTTAATATACATATAACAAATTATTACAATACTATATTATTTCTCAATAAAGAATAGAAACTATGTACTTCCTAGGAGAAAAAAAAATATAGTGATATTTTTATATTAGCAATCAAATGGACAAATCATATTCCCGATATTATTTGTTTTATATTCACAAAACAACAAGAAGCCAATAAATAAATATAAAAAAGCTAAAAAAAATATATAACTCCTAATTTTGAAAAATGGATAAATTTTTCATTTTCATATTTGATAATGACACTTAGGGAGGCAAATCATTCATCCCTTAAACATATGTTTTTCTAAAATATATTTGATAATTACAATACATATTCTCATATATTATCGATACATGTAGTTAATTACAGTTTAAAAGTAATAAAAATAATGATATGATAAGTGTACTAAACTACTAGTTAAAAATTAAGGATAAAAAAGATAGTCTAAAGAGATAAAATAAAATATATTAAATTATATCACCAAAGTTATCATGATAACACAAAAGTTTTAAGTTCTTTGTTCTTGATTTTTAAATAAATTTAAATTTTGGATTGAACTTGAATTTTAAGTTAAATTTTGTAGTGGGCTAATTATAAATAAAATATAAATTATAATACTAAAAATGAATTTATTGAAAATATGCACTGGGCTTGAGCCCAGTGCTAGAAGGGCATAGATCCGCCTCTGAAGCCATGCCATATAAGAGTATTTTTACCATCAAATACTCCATCAAAATAATGATCATCCACAAGTCATTATCAACTTGCAATTTTAACCCTTTTAAGAAAAACAAGCAAATATCATTAGTACAAATTAGTTTTTCAAAGGTTCGTGAAAATACAAAGCATGAAAATGCTAGAAAGTAAAGGGGGTGGGGACATCATTCCTCATCCGAGGAGAAGCAAGTTCCGGGAATAAGGTCCTTGATGAATTTCTTCAATTTGCCGATAGACTTTTGCATTTTGGAGGTCTTTTGCTCCAAAGCCTCATATCTCGTCTCATGAAAAGCCCTCATCTCATCAAATTCGGCTTGAGTATACCTCCTAGGTGGTTGAGCACCGGTATTACCCTCCGGATTGCTCGGTTCGCCTTCTTCCGCTAATCTTGCGGCCTCGGCGTCATCAAAGTAGTCATTAGGATCGGGGGACTCTTGACCTCTTCCTCTAGCCATTTTAGTTGGTCGGATGTCCATATTCTTGCGCATCATGACCATTTGGGAGATGTTATCAATGTCGAAGTCATTTTGAAATACCTCCGAGTTACACTCCGACGAAGGTAGTCCCGATTGAATAAGAAGTTTACAAATCCAATTTCCCATAACCAACTTCTTATTACCTTGAGTGATGGACTCAATTAGACATTGAATAAGTATGGCACCAAAGTTAAGTGGTTCCTCCTAGCAATCTTATAAGTCAAAAAGTAATCCGTGTTGCTAGGCATCTTTCCCGACTTACCACAAATGCAATATGAGACAATGACCGACAAAATACGATGCTCAAGTGTCATTGCCAACAAAGAATACTTTGGCCATACTCCCAAATACGTCTTTACTTCTTTCATTGATACCCCAACATTTCATCATTCCAAGTCCCACAAGAGAAATAATCCCAACCACCTTCTCTAACACGTAAAAGCGGCAAATATCATTGGGAGTCCATCTAAAATGACGACCCTTTACAAGCGAATTAACGGCAATCGGCTTTCTTTCATTATCATATTGCACCCACATATTAGCATAAAAATGTTGGATAATATCATCATCATACAAAACATAAGCATGCTCCCATAGATACATCCAACCTTGCTCCTCAAAAATCCTCTAATAGTAGGATACTCATTTGTAAATGAACTAAAACGCGACACATTTTAGTCCGAGCAATAGATTTTCCTCCCATTCCCGAATCCTCATAATACCATTGAAAGATACTTATTGATGAAATTAAGAACATTATGGGAATTAGGGGCTTGAGTAACAAAGGATTTTTACCTTTAAGCCCAACGGCAATTTTGGAGCGAAATAGTTCCCGCGTGGCTCGGTAATTTGGGCCCCAAGAGAGAATGGGATTTTGAACATCATCACCTTCTTGAGCCACGTTTCTTTGAGCGGCTCGAATATCCCTTTGTTCGGCTTCCTCTTGCCGATTTCTTGACGAACCCTCTCCGCCCCTTCTACGCTTGGAGATGGGATTTTGACCGTGGAATTCTTTGGGGAGCCATATATGTAAGATTCTTGTGAAAATAAGAAGATTAGCAACAAGAATCGTGAAAAATGATGAAGAATTAAAGATTTTGAAGAAAGGGGATGAAAAATCGCTGCTATAAGGGTTTGGGGATTTTTTTTTTGTTCTGTAATGAACGAGAGGCGAGAAAGTTTTTAATCGATAAAAATAGCACTGGGCGGCCGGTCCGAGGTAGGGGCGGCCGGTCGGCGTGCGGGCGGCACCCGTCGCCCTTTGACTGGCCCCGGTCAATTTTTCTTTTCCCGAGTTTTCAAAAATCGATTTTTCACCCCAGAAGTTTTAAAACTTTGCAAAAATATAATTTTGGACTATATCCAACAAATATGGGTTTCGGGAAAACATATATTCGATAAAAATCGAGACTTACCGAGTAGTGCCTTTTTAAAGAAAATATATGCAAAATCATTTAGGGGCACTTAAGGGGTTAAAATGAAATATCTTGAAAGATATGTGCATAAGAAAAATACGAGTAGACATACCTCGATAGTTTAAGAAACTTCATGACGTAATAGCCAATGAGTATGAAATATGTATCCTACACAATTCTTAGACAAAATTTGCATAGAAAATGCAAGTGTAGGCAAGTAATAGGAGATATCAAAAAGAGCTTATGCTATATGATTTCATAAGAGATAATAAGCCACATAAAAAAAAATTTAGAAAATCATGCAAGGTCTTCTTTTTTTTAAAAAAAAAAAAATTTGAAACTCACAAATGTATAAAGGACCTACATTGAAAATAAATGCTAGAAGACTCATTTTGCAATTAAGACAAAAAAAAAATGCATGTATATATGAATAGGGAGATACGGTTTACCAATTACGCCGTTTCCATGAGTTGTGTCTTTCCCATTGTTGATGATATCTTCCCATTGAGAAGACACTTTGTTGATGATGACTTCTTTGATTACTCCATTTCCAAGGTTTGTTACCTTCCCGTTGTTGATGATCTCTTCTTCTTTGAAAATCATCTTGATGATGTCTTTGCCATTTCCAAGGATTATGTTCTTCCCAATTTTGATTATATCCTTTTCTTGAAAATTGGCTTTGTCGAAAATAGTTTCTCCTTTTTCGATCAAATGACATGGTCATTTGATGTCTTCTTGGCGGTATGAATTTTCTTCGATCATTATTTCGCCGGGTACCTAATAACACATTATTTTGTGGTACCCTTATGTATTTGGGTCCTTTAGGATTAGTCTTGAGACTTTTAGGTCTCCAACAATAATTAGAGCTATTTCTAGCCCGACAAGTATTTACCGTATGACCCTTTTTACCGCAATAAAAACATGTAATAATTTTAGGAGCATAATGACCAACATGCTTAGAGACTTGATTCCTATTGTCACCATTAAGCTTATGATCAAGTTCTAGTTTCGAATTATCACAACGATCAACAATTTCATTGGTACTCAAGTCGGATTTAGATAAATCCTTTTTCAAGCAATTAATATCCTTAACGAGAGTACTATTTTCTATTTCAAGATTTCTAACCTTGTCAAGTGTGGTGATGTGAGCACATGATAGTGATTCATAGGAAGTGAGTAAACTATCCTTATCATTTTTCAAAATATTGAATTCCTTTTTCAAATTTTTGTATTTAACAAGTAAGCTTTGGAATTCATTTTGAAATTCATCATAATCATTTTGTAAATCACTATAATCATTTTGAATGACAATATCATAGGAAGTGGAGGGTTTAAGACAAACCTCATTTTCTTCTTTGATGCCCATAAAACAATATTCAACTTCTTCATAGTTGGAAGTTGTAGAAGGCTTGTCCCTTAGATTTGAGCTTGTATGACCTTGAGAAGTAGATGCTTTTGTTTGACTCCCTTCATTTGCAAATACTCCATAGATGGCTTCTAATTTTTGCCATACTTCATGTGCCGACTTTATTCCTACAATATGTTCATATTCTAAATTAGTAAATGAACAATACAAAATATTTAAAGCCTTACCGTTTAAGGAGAAGATTTTCTTCTCATCATTATTGAGCTTTTTGAAGCCTTTTGAGGTGTGTGGTGTATCTTTCATTGGAATGGATTCTCCATTAATGACGGTGTTCCAAATGTCGAACCCGCAACTTTGTAGATAGCATTCCATTCTTTCTTTCCAAAAATTAAAATTTTTGGAATCAAATAGTGGTGGCTTGGTGGTGGAGGTGCTTGCGGGATAGATGAGCTTCGTTCGTAGCGACGATCGTTTCTCTTTACTCGCAATGTGAAACGAGCTTGCCAAAAAGTTTGGCTCGATACCACTTGTAAGTCAAGCGGCTCACGATAATCTAGAGGGGGTGAATAGATTATCTCCATCTTTCGATTTCGCCCTCTTTTTTTTTTAATCGAATGCTCAAACACAATAATAAAGGTGCGGAATGTAAACAACACACGTCGATTTAAAGAGGTTCAACCCACCTGGGCCTAATCCTCTACCACCCCAAAGATATCCGGGATGGATTTCAAAAAGAAAAAGAATTTTATTAATTACCAAAATTAATACAAATTCAACTTACAACACCTTGAAGAGCACCACACTCTTCTTCAACACCACCTTTGGAGACTACCACAATCTCCCTTTGAAGATTATCACAATCTTCCTTCAACGCACCTTGTGAAGATTACCACAATCTTCAACCTTGAAGAATACCAAATTCTTCAACACCTCAATAAGAAGATCACCACAATCTTTTCACTTATCACCTAGATCATCCAAGTGTGTTCTTACCACAAGAACACTCACAAGGATATCTTGTGTTTGAATGATAACCAAAAATCAAGATTACAACTCAATAATGAATAATACAATTTGAGTGCAAGGTGTAATCAAGAATAGCCTAGACCTCGAGGATGTGAAAGTGATAAGCTAGGCAAATTTACAACAAGAATAATAACAATGAAAGACCAAGTATTTGCTTGAAGTGTATCTTGTTGTGTTGTATCTCAATTGTTGTTGGTTGCTCCAAAACTTCCTCTATTTATAGGAGATGATTGATCAAGCATAGGCTCCTCTTGGGGATTGAAAATCTACAAAAAAAATACAATTAAAATCAAGAATATAGTGTTAGAAATCAATCCCACAATTTAAGGAAATGTGTCTCTTGTCAAACGGTCATATTTTTGTTTGTCAATACACAGATGCGGCCGCACATGAAATAAGAGAAATAAGAACACTTTGAACAATTCAACAGGGCGACCGGTCGACATAGGCTTCGACCGGTCGACCCTTGTCTCAACCGGTCCCCCTAATCAAAAAACGAAGAGGTTTTGTTTTGTTTCAAAATGAAACATGCAGTCTGCGATCGACCATTGGCGGCCGGTCGGCCGACCGATCGGCCTTGAGCGACCGGTCGACCTGCCTATTTTTCCTTCCGTCTCATTTTCTGTTTCTAAAAACATCTTCAGGTACGGGTTGCCCTATAGGGTGACCGGTCGACCACGAGACAGAAATGTTGTCCAATTTTTGTCGAAAATAAAACTCAAGAAATACTCCGAAAATTTAGTAAGAACATTTTAAACCAATCGGGAGTATTTAGACAACATTTAGAAATCTTGTTTTAGGAGTAAAAACCCATTGACATAAAATCATTAAAAGTGTTGTCCATTATTATCAAAAATAAACTTGAGGAAATACTCCTGAAAATATTAAAACCATTTTAAATCATTTAGGAGTATTTGGATAACCTTTTTTTAAAAACATTGTTTTGGTGACAAAATAAAATCATCAAAATTAAGATAAAAACATGTATCAAACAGCTTTGCCAACATAGCCATGTTAAAACAGTGAATTCTTTCACTTTAATCAACATTCATAGGGGACAAAGTTCATAATTTTAAAATTTGAGGGGTGGGGAGGATTATTTGACAGTTTGTGGCAAATGCCATAAACTTTTGTGAAACTGGGGTGGGTTGTGGAGGTTTTGATATATTATGTGTAGGCACCATTACAATTGGCGCCTACAAAAAAGGTGTCACTCCCAATGGCGCCTACTGCAGTGTTCTATTTTTTTTTTCTGACAGAGTAGGCACCAGTCAGTTTGACTGGCGCCTACTCCCTATTTTTCTTTTTTTTTTTATTTTTGAAAATTAATTTTTAATATTAAATAAATACACAATTTCTTGGATAACTAGAATGTGATATATTACTGAATGAAAACGCGATTGTATAATAAAGTCTATAACGGATAATTAAAAAACAAGAAGAACTTTACACATTAAAATCTTTGGAATAAGATACGACATGCCATTAAAATATAAGTACGACTAAACTAATTTATATTTTTGGGGTATTTGTGAAACCAATTACACTATTTTTTTTTTAATTTCGGACTCTTAATTATAAATTATAAAATGCATACTATCATTTTGGATAAGTGAAATTCATTTTTGGCTAATTTGATTAAATATCCCCAAAAATTACATTTAAGGGTATTTGAGTTAGACAAGTTCCGTTTATTCACGTACCGGTATAAAGGGTATAATTGGGAATAAATTTGAATATTTGTATTAAAAATTCTTATCTATCTTTATTGTTGGAAGATAATGTGTTCTCTTGATTCTTTTCAATTTTAGTTTACTACAAAAATATATATTCGAATATAGTACAAATAAGAATAAAAAGGGGAGTTTATCTGCAAATTTCCCAATCGAAACTTGTCTAACTCAATTACTCCACAAATATAATTTTGTGGGGATATTTAGTCAAATTAGCCAAAAATGAGTTTCACCTATCCAAAATAATAATATGAATTTTGTAATTTATAAAAAAATCTTAAATTAAAAAAAAAATAGTGTAATCGGGTTTTACAAAATACCCCACAAATATAATTTAGTGTAGTCGTACTTATGTTTTAATGACATGTCGTAACTTATTCCAGTATTTTAATGTGTAATTTCTTTTTTTGTTTTTAATTATGTGTTGTACACTTTATTATGTAATGCAAGAAATTGTGTATTTATTTAATATTTAAAATTAATTTTAAAAAAAATAGGGAGTAGGCGCCGGTCAAACTGACGTCTACTCTGTCAGAACAAAAAAAAAAACTGAAAACTGCAGTAGACGCCCTTGGGAGTGGCGCCTTCAAATTGTAATGGCGCCTACACATAATATATCAAAACCTCCCCAACCCACCCCAATTGTGCAAAAGTTTGTGGCATTTACCACAAACTATCAAATAACCCGGTGGGGGAAGGATGTTATATAAGACATAGTTTAATGGGACAGAGTATATAATTTAAGAATTGAGATTTGAGAGGGAAGAAAAAAAAAAAGAAAATTGATGAGCAAAAACTACTAGGGTTTGAGAGAAGAAAAAATAGAACTTATTTTGAAATGTTAGCAATGACAATATGAAACATATTTTGAAATGTTAGTAATGACCATTTTACAATAAAAATAGTTAAATTAAAGAAGGTTGTTGAAATAAAATCTTATTTAGAAAAAGAAGTTGAGATCTCCCAACTTTATTTCAAAACAGTTTAAAAACTCTTAGGTTGTGTTTGGTTGTGAAAATCTTCCAAAATTTTCATTTTTAGAGTGAAAAAATTTTAGGATGTGTAACTGTTTGTGAAAATAATGAAAAAAATTCAAAGAAAATTAAATTTCTCTCCAAAATTAACTCATTTCTCTCTTTTTTTTTCACATATCCCAAATACACAATTATATTATTTATTTTTTTCTCATATCCCTATTTATATAAAGAATTCCAATAATTTCTTTAATTTATAAATATTTTTATTATTTTTTTCTTATTCTTTTTAACAAAATGTATAAAATGAGATCCATATTGCCTATTTTTGGATCAATTTTTTATTTTTATTCAATTTTCTTACATTGTATTTTTTACACTATTATTTCCACAAAATTTTTCACAAACAATCAACATCTCTAAAAGATTTCTCTATCACATCAACATAATCATCACTTTTTTTTCTACATATCCAACTTTCACTTTTAAAAACAATTTCACCATTATTCTCTTAGAAAATGAAAATAGATGGAATGAAAGTACAACCAAGCACAGCCTTAATATCTTATTTTGAGAGGTTATAACTTATAGATATTTTCTAGAAAAATACCAAATTTTTCGAAAGCTTATAAATTTTTTTTAAGATATAACATGTTATAAGCTATTAAAATAACCTATAAGACATAGAAGCTTATAAGATTTTTTAAATAAATTTAGCCAAAAACACTATCTTATTGTACAAACACAAGTTAACATCACATAAAGCTCAATAGTTAGACATAGTAAAGAAGTAATATTTCTTGTTTTGCTTGATTTTTTCTTTTTAAACACATTGTTGAATAGTCAACCCACAAATATATCATGGTGATTTTGTTTATGTCCCGGGACATAGTTTGACTGTGCAAAGAATAAAGTGATGAGGTGTCCACCTCATTGACATGCACCTACAGGGTGGAGTTTCGATTCCTCCTAGTAACAGGTTGGAGATAGGTTCCTTGTGTGGTGACTCATTGTACAAGCAACTCTGAACTCTGACTCATTGAAACACATTGTGCAATTTACCTCATCCACAAAACTCTAGGGATTGAGGAGTGAAAAAATAATCTAATGTAACATCAACCAGAGAAACTCAAATAATCTATATTTGTAATTGTAGCTAATAACAATAGTATTCCTAAAAAAAAAAAAACAATAGTAAAACTAAAAGAGAGACTATTTAATTGTTGATAATTATTTGATTCACTTTTTGGCTGCTGACGTTTGGTATATAGTTGAGCCGCTGTGAGCTTGTGACAATTAATATTAAATAAAAAAGGCAGAAATTAGGCAAAAAGAAAAGGAAATCCATTAAAGGAGGCGGGTTCTCGGCTGCAAAAGGCCACGCCTCACCAACTCCCACCTCTTTTTTTTTTTTTTTTTTTTCAAACAAATATAATAACAATACAATATATAGCAAATAATTCACTAATTTTTTTAATTCACTAATTCAGCAAGGTAGTTCCTTCAAAAAAAAAAAAATCAGCAAGGTAGTAATGTGAAACATCGAAAGCCCTAAAAAGGAATTGATTATTTATTCGCTTCAACTGATCACGAGTATATATCATCTTAAATTAAGCTTGAGTATCAAATTAATGGAGAAAATAAATTTATAAAACACAATAACAAACAAGAAAATAATATGTTAGGTATTGATAATACACTTTTAATTGTCCAAATCAACGGTTTCAAGTCACTTTTCATCGTATTTGTTCTAATTTAGGTTGTTTTTATCCCGCCAATCAAATACTGTTGTTTTTAATGATATAGTTTTCATATTGAAAGCAATAACTAATAAGACATATGGCCAAAAAGAGAAAAATATACTTTAAAAGTTCGAAATACGAGAGGGGGGGGGACTCCCAGACTTGGATTATATAAATGAAAACATTACACTTGTAATTATCCTTAGTTAAAACGTGTATCATACATGTATAATACTCGTACATACCAATAATTAAAAAATATTTTCGTTTTCCGTACATATTTTGAAGCGCCATTAAATACTTCGTACTTCTAAAATAAAACATTTAATACCGGTACTATAGTTATCTGTATAATACTTGGCGAATAATATTTCATTTTAATATTTTTATAATATTGAAATACATCTAAAAATCCTTCAAAACTTATAATGTAATTATAATGATATAAAAATAATAAACAAGATTATTGATAATATATAAATATACTAATTATTATTAAATATTTATAATTTAGTATAATATAAAAATTATATATTAAGTTTTATATAAGTATATACTAACTATTATTACATAATATTTTTAATTTGTGTTATAATTTTAAGTTAATTAATAAAATACCTAAAAATATATTTTATATAGTCTAAATATAAGTATACAATACAATTCATATAAAAATAATGTTAAAATTATTTATATTATTACTTCCGAACAATTATTTTATATTTTCATTATACTCTTATGTCTATCAATCCGTATATTAAATTTTTCCATACCTTCTGCCTAATTTTTCCACCATAAATAATGAATTTTCCTTGTATTTAACTAACAAATGACTCCTTATTTTAACACACATGTAATTATAGAACTACATTTCTCAATATATATATATATAGAACTACCCAATCCTCCTAAGTTTGCCACATTATACTATCCTTAGGACAATGATGTAATTAACCAGGAGCAAGTCTCTTGTGAGACGGTCTCACGGATCTAAATCCGTGAGACGGACCTCCTAAGAGCTCTGTCTTGAGAACATGAACCATGAAAATAAATTTAAAAATAATAATGAACCATGAAGAAACAAAAATAAACCCTAAAAACATGAACCATGAAGAATAAACCCGAAAAACAAAAATAAACCCAAAAAATAAAAAATAAACCCTAAAAAAAACTAAAAATCCTAAAAACCCAAATCAATTAAAAATAAACCCAAGAAACAAAATAAACCCTAAAAAAACAAATATAAACCCTAAGAAAAATAAAATCTGAAAAAAAAAACCTTTAAAACTTTGTGTAAGGGCTTCGTCTCACGGATCTAAATCCGTGAGACCGTCTCACGCAAGTTTTTGCCATTAACCAGATCAAAAGTCCGTACGAGAAATATATATATATATATATATGTATATATGTATATATGTATATATGTATATATGTATATATGTATATATATATATATTAGGGGGAGGATCAAGTGAGACCATGTCTCTAGGTGAGACACAATGGACTAATCTCAACCATCCCCCACTATTAATCAATGGGTATGATTTAATGGATAAAACATATATTAAAATATTAATTTAATCAATATAAGGATAGTAGGGTAAAATAACATAACAAGTTAGTTACAAAAATGGAATCAAATCTCTTTCTCTCTCTCTCTCTCTCTCTCTCTCTCTCTCTCTCTCTCTCTCTCTCTCTCTCTCTCTCTCTCTCTCTCTCTCTCTCTCTCTTTCCTCCATTAACGCAAATAAAGAAAATTGTGAAGAACTCGAAAATTACAGTTCATGAAAATTACAGAGAAAAAACAAAAAAAAATCGGTGCAATATTACAGAGAAATAACGAACAGTGAGTTCGAAAACTAAATATGCAACAAAACTCAACTAAATATGCATTATCTGAAAACTATCTATGTAGCGTAAAAAAACTAATATGTAGTACAGTATATCCAACTATGCAAAACGTCATAAACTATGCAACAAAATCAACTAACTATGTATTATCTAGAAACTATCTATGCATTGTGGAATAACTAAATATGCAGTACATTATGTAACATCCCATTTTTATAATTTCCAAAAGCAACATCTCATTTCCATAACTAAATATACATTATATTGAACCTATTTATGCAGTGTAGTATAACTACATATGCAGTACGTTATATTCAATTATGTCTTGTTTTCGTAAAAGCAAAGTCAACAAAATAACTAAATATGCATTATTTGATGTCTAATTATGCGAAAAAGAACCCTAACTATGTTTGAAAATAAAAATATTTGGAAAAAAAAAGGGTTCCCTTAAAATCCGCCACAAAATCCTATAGAGTGTCAATTTCACCCATAAAATCATGGGACCACTAATTTGAATTACAAAATTACAATCTTGCCCTTAAAATCAGCAAAAATTAAGAAATAATTAGAAAAACTGAATTAATCACATCCCTTCATTTTTTAAGATCAATGGGTAAGATGAGTCCATACTATCTCACCTAGGGAGTGTGGTCTCATTTGAACCAAATCCTATATATATATATATATATATATATATATATATATATATATGATGGTATGCAAACGATTTCTACCTTTGACTCAGTACTCGTCAACCTAGTCGAGGTCGTAGAAGGTAAGGGAGTGCTTGCTTGTGAATGGTTATCATCCCTTCCACTTTTTGGACAAAATTTTGCATGAATATATGATTGCTCTTAAAAAAAATAAAAAATACACTATTTCACTGTTCTTATTTTTCAAATCATCAATCACGTCCAGTTATAATTTAAACAAAAAAATATCACATCAACTATCATTATTATACAATTATATCACAAATACACTATTCACTCTCTTATTTTTCAAATCACCCATCACATCTAATCACGATTATACTAAAAAAAATTCATCATCACATTTCCATCTTATATCTAATCACATACTCAAAATCTTTGTTCTAAAAATCCTAGCCTAGCCCCGATTATCCCCGCCTAGGCGATAGGCTCCTCTTGCCCGCCTAGGTTTTTCTTCCGATTAGGCCCCGCCTAACCCCACCCAAGTCCTGCCTAACCCCGGCTAGTTTTTCGCCTAGGCGCTAGGCCCCAGTCTGCCACCTGACTAGCGCCTAACGCTTTTTAGACACTGCTCAAAATTCATTCTCAATTTTTAAAATAATTTTTCCATACTATTCTCTCTAAAAGTAAAAAAAAACAAAACAAAAGGTCAAACAAAACCTAAGAACCCGGCGCCAGCCAGCTACTTTCCTGATTGGACGGCCCAGATTCGATTACTCTGCTAGTGCTAAGCGTCTGTTAAATTCGAGGGGATTTGATACGATCCCGCAAATGAAACCTACACAATATGAGGGAGAGCCCAAACCCACCAAGTGAGGTTCATCCTAAAATCAATTGGTGATAGGAGGATATCTCATCTAACTTATAAACAAGACTCTCTTCCTCTAGTTAATCAATGTAAGACAACTCACAAGTAATATATCTTAACTAGGGATGATATTTTGCCCCGCCCAGTGACCCGCGGTAGGAAAGAGTGGGTTTGGGTGTCAATTCTGCCCCGCGGGTACCCGCCCCGTCTATTTGTTTAAATATATTTTATTATATATTTTACATATATATAATATAACTTTTATTTTTAATATTATATCTAGTTGTTATAAATTAAAAATAATGAATTTAAATAAATGTTTTATAAATATATTAAGAATAAAGATTTTTCCTTTTTTCTATTTAAGCCTATTTAATTCGGGGCCAAGACGGGTCACCCCGTCCTGTTCTATGGATGTGGCGGGTTTGGGTCTTTAGAGCCTAATCTCAACGCGCCCCCCTCACTTGTGAGTCCTTGGTTAACTCATTAATAATCATAACAAGATCCTCCATGCTCCATCACATCATGTGATGACCATCTTGGGTCGAGCATGAGTCTGCTCTAATACCATGTTAATTTCGGAGGGACTTAGTACGGTCCTACACATGGAGTGTACCCAATATGAGCGAGAGCATAAGCCCACCAAACGAGGTTCCATCCTAATAACAATTGGTGATAGGAGGAGTAACTCACTTGGCTTATAAACCAGGCTATCTTCCTCTAATAATCAATTTGGGACAACTCACAAGTGACATATCTCAACAGCGTCAATCATGCCCACCCCAATTAATCCAACGTCAATAGAATCTCATACATTTTCCTAGAACCTTTTGGATAGAATCTTCTATTGCAAATTGGTGTTTCATCTTCTATTTAATCACACGGATGATTGACTCGTTATATAAAAGTTACCATAATTATTTTACAATAGATGATCTTATATGTTCACCCCGTGTATGCAGATCCGTGAACTTTCCATGTTTACCCAATCCAAATGAGAGATATCACAATAGATTAAAAGCTAGGTGCAAAATATTCAAGTTAAATTAGGCCATTTTTTATGAAGTCATAATAGGTTAGTTACAATTATTCAAAAAAAATCATAAATATACGATACACACGTATTATGGTCTTATTAATTTATATATTTCATGGAGCCTGTTTAAATTACTATATATTTATAATCCCATAAATTAATTTACCACGACGTAATCCCATGTCGAGACCGACCAAGAAAATTATTTAACCCTAATTATAACTTCAAAGATAGATGAAGGCTCAATTACTTCATGTAATTAATGGCAAGATTACCCTTGTATAATATGTTTGAAATGAATATATATATATATATATATAGGATTTGGTTCAAATGGGACAGCCCCCCTTATATGAGACGGTGGGGATTTATCCCAACCATTGGATTGATATCTTGGATGGCTAAGATCATTCCCTTTTTTTTAGGATACATTTTAACTGATTCAATTAAAAAAGGTCAAAGTGGTAATTTTCGAAATATAAAGCAAGGGGCGTTTAGTAATTTTGTAGAAGGTAATTGATTTCTTCCTTTAATAATTCGCGCTATTTTTGGGGAATTTGAAACATCGTATCTATGTGTGCTCTCTCTCTGATTTACCCGTCTCTTCACAATTTCTCAAACACTCCTGTTCCTTCCAATCTCACGTTTTCTCTCACTTCCAAACCCCTTCAATCACTCCCGTTTTTCTCAACCACGATCAACAACCCCGTCCGCCCTCACTCTTCTTTTTTTCCGTCGTCAACTACAACCGCCCGCCTCAACCACCCCAAGCGACCGACGGCCTCGAGCATCCACGCTTTCCGGTCGTCTCTCTCATTTGGCGGCTCAACCGCGGCTTGTCCGAAGTGGAGAAAAGTCCCACTCTTTTCAACCGGCGACGCACCACCTCGGCCCTTCTCCTCCTTTTCGACCGTCGGTAAGTTTGGTAGTTGAGGTTTAATATATTGATTTGTAATTTTTACCTGATTGTTGAGAATGTTGTTAAAATCATTATGTGTAGTTTCTAGGGTTCTTTTTTTTTGTTTTTTTGGGGGAAATTGTGAAAATGCTAATTTTGGAAAGAGTTTTTGGTTTAAATTCTAGTATTTTCATTTTTGGGACTGTGTTTGCAATTTATAGGGTTTTTGTGAACTCTTTTCAACCGGCGACGCACCACTCGGCCCTTCTCCTCCTTTTTGACCGTCGGCAAAGTTTGGTAGTTGAGGTTTAATATATTGTATTTGTAATTTTTACCTGATTGTTGAGAATGTTGCTAAAATCATTTTGTGTAGTTTCTAGGGTTCTTTTTTTTTATTTTTTTGGGGGAAATTGTGAAAATGCTAATTTTGGAAAGAGTTTTTGGTTTAAATTCTAGTATTTTCATTTTTGGGACTGTGTTTCCAATTTATAGGGTTTTTTGAACTATTGCTATGCCATAATGTCTGTTTGGGATCATAATTTTTTTTTTTTTTTGTTATTCTTTTACTTGGATGTTTACAGCATGTTCTTGTGGTGTAATTCATCTTGCTGTTGTAAACCTTCGTTTTCACTGGAAGCTCCTATTGGGAATTAATCGTATTTACTATGATTATTTGAACACCCCTTTATTGGGTATCAATTGTTTTATGTGCATTTAGGCAATTTGTAGCTTTGGATGATTTTGTGCATTTATGTTCAAGTTTTTATAGTTTATAGCTTTAATGGTTCTTTAGAAATGCCTGGTTGTTTGTGAAGGGTGTCGAATCGTGTTATGATAAATTATCTAGTTAGAAGCATGCCCATAAATGCAATTAATACATTTTAGTGTAAGTTTAAGTACATTTTTAGTGTTTTTTTTATACAATTATGTTGTTTTGGCTTAGTTGTTGGGATTGTGTTTCAATTTCTAGGTTTTGTTCATCGTGCTTCTTTGTTAGTCTATTGAATCTTATGGCGTTTTAAAATGATAATCTACAGTATTCTTAGTTATTTTTAGTGGTTAATTAATACATTTTTAATGTATAAGTATTACATTTTTGCAAAGATGTGTGTCTTGTGTATCTGCACTTTGTGCAAATTTATAAATATGATCAGAAATATGAGATATTATACTGTAATCTTAAGTACATTTCAGTGTTTTTTTTATACAATTATACTGTTTTTTGGTGCAAATGCATTGTTTTAGTGTAGTGCATTTTTGCTGTTGTAGAACACTTTAATGCATAGATTGTCCTTGCATTTATGTTGAAGTGGAATAATGATTATTTCTTTTGTCTTCTTAATTGTAGGTGCTAATTTGTGAGTATGGCGAGAGGACAACAAAAAACGCAAGTTAATATTGGTGGTACTAGTAGTGGGGCTGGGGAAGCTAATGCTCAGCCAAAGAAAAGGAAAAGGGGCAGTCGGGTTGTGAAGAAGAGTGTTAAGGATATGTTCCCCATTTTGACTACTAGGACCTCGCCCAAGGTTTTGGTTGAAGCTATGGCCTCCTTTACGGATGAACAAAAACATGTTGTTGTCGAGATGGGGTTTGAGAGCTTATTTATGTTGAGAATTTCTGAGTTTCCGGGGCGTCTAATCTATTGGCTGACTGAAAATTTCAATCCCATGAGTAGTGAACTGGTGTTGGCAAATGGGAAGTATCTTCATATTGACTGGAAGGACGTTCAGAGGGTGTTGGGGTTCCCTAACGGTCCTTTGGCAATTGATAAGAAGTCAAGCGCCGAGAGTTCTCAATTGTATGAAGAATGGCCATCTTTATTTGGCAGAGAACACTACAGAATGACACCTACTGAAGTTTGTGGTAAAATGGCGGGTTGCGTGGATGGAGGGGTATGGTTTAAGAGATATTTTACCGTTTTAGTTGATCAAATTATTATTGGAGCTATGCAGGGTGGGTATATTAATCCATTGATTTTGAATTGTTTGGAGGACGTTAGTAACATTAGGAAGTTTAACTGGTGTCATTACACGTTGAAAACGCTCATTGAGAAGAGGATAAATTGGGGGTCATCGATTAAGAAGACTGAGTTCAACGGTCCTTTGTTGTTTCTCACGGTAATTTTTTTTTTGGCTATTGTGTTGAGTGTGTTAGTTTTATAATTTTAATTTTTTTAATATCCCTTTCTTTTTGAAGGTGCTTTACATGGATAGAGTCGTGGTTGGCGCTCGACATGCCAAGAGGCATTCCAAGTTTTTTGGGTTGGAGCACCGATAAAATAAAGGAGCGCAATTCGTTTGAGTTAAACAATGGGGATATGGATTTGGTTTTGTTGATGGCCCTTATGATGGTGAGAGCGATTCGGTTGTAATGATGCCATGATGGATGCTCCTACCGAGAAACATGACAATATCCAAGGTTCCAATATGCTTGATGGCGGTGTTCGTGTATTGGTCTAGTTTTGTTTATTTATGTTATTTTGTAAAATTATGTTTACATTAGGGATGAGGTCCGAATTCTTCATGTATTGTGCATGTTATTAAATTTACTTGTTAGTTGGTTGTGCTAGTTAGTGTGATACTTTTGCGTAGTCATTGTTATCTACATTTCTCATTTAAGGAAAAATATCAAACACCACCGAGGTGGGGCTTATTACAAATTTACTGTGTATTTTTGAGCGGGTTTCTTGCTTTTCGATATCACAAAATCATGTGTATTAGAGTTGTTTCAATTTGTATAATTAATTATTGTTTAGTGTGCTACTTAGTGTGATAGTTCTAATTAGATAATAAATATTTACAAAGATACTAATTACATAACTAGTTAATAAATATTTACAAAGATACTAATTTACATGTGTTTATAGAAAGCGGAGTTCATTTGTATTCTCAATAAATTGTTTTAATTGAATTCATGTTTCCTGCAATTGTTTACGTTTATGAAGTGATATGTAAACTAATTGTAACCTTACACGTAATTTTTTCTTTTGGTTTTCTGCAGCAGTTGACATCACAGTTGGCGTCCAAGTTGTCTTGTATTGCCACGGATGTCGTGGATATTATTTCCATATTACAGAATGCACCGGAAGATGTGTCTTCCGATTCGATTTTTGGGAGGATGAGGACGCCGCCAGAACTTGATTTTTAGTGGCAAGCGGGGGATGTGCGACGCGTGGATGACGTTGGTGACGGTAGTGCGGCGCAGCGAGAAGCTTTCTGGAATAATCCTGAGAACATTGCTATACTGGAGAAAATAGAAAGTGCTGTGCTGAGGAGGAACGAGTTTACGAAGACGTTTGACGGTCCAAGCTTCAGTATTGGGTTAACACAAGTTGGTGTTATGGAAGGGTGGGATTCCGTAATGGAAACAACAAGACAATATTCAAATGTTTTTTCAGAGGCACCGTTGGAACATGAGACGGTACCAGGCGATAAGCCCTCTGTGAGTTTGTTTTATTTTATTATTAATGTTGTAACTTTTTTTAACTGTACTAATGTTTTAGTTTGTACTAGTATACTGTATTAATGTTTATTTTTTACTGTGTAGTTGTTTTTGTTTTACTGTATGCTTATGATTTCCATATTAAATTTTTTTTTTTTAATTTAAAGGATGATCAAGATAGGAATGATGCCGGTGGGCATGCTAAAGAGGGAAACATGCATGGGAATGAAGCGTCGACCGATGTAAATGTTGGGAAGGAGGTTGGTAAGGCCGCATCGAAAACTGGCCAAAAGAAGCTGAAGAAAAGTTCTGTTGTGGGCGCTCCGGTCGCTGGTTTGTGTACTAGTTCACATGAGATTGATCCGAGTTTGGATCCTGATGAAATGCAGCAAATGGTGGCTAAATGGATGTTTGAGAAAACAGAGCGATTTGTGTAAATTAACTTTTTCATTTTTTTCATAAGTTTTACATTTGGTGACATTAATTCTTAACAATAAACTCATGTATATTTTATGACTTGTGTTAGGGAGGAGTTGGTATACAAAGTTGGTGATAGATCGCTATGGAGGAGAGAGATGGAGTCACTAAGGCATGGAGAGTATGTATCTGTAGATGTGGTTTCTGTGTGGTCGATGATTTTAAATGCGCGAGAGTTTGAGAAGCGAAAGTGCACCCACAAGATTTTTTGCTACGGCTACTCAACTATAAGATATTATTTTATTCATTTGTAAGATTCATTGTTGTATTTGGGGTTTAATAAATATTTTTTGGCGGTTTTGTAGACGTATAGTATCGTGGTCCCCAAGTATAGGCTTGATGATAAGTCTGCGTTGGCAATCTTCTCTACAAGCTTTGATCTTTGAAGTTGGCGTTGAGACCACCGCGCAAAACTACAAAAAATTGAGTTGGTTAGTTTAATTGTACGTGCACTAGCATCATTTTTGTGGTTGATTTATTCATTGGTATTTTTTTTTTGTGCAGTTTTTCTTCCCTATATGTAAGAGTGAGCACTTATTTGTCATCGTGTTTGATATAAAGAGGAGAAACTGTCACATTTTAGACAACTCGGCTGTTGGCGGTACATCTTGCGATAAATACGAGAAAACCCCCGAGGATTTGGTTAGTATATTTTCTTAGTAGCTTTTATCAACTATGCAAAATTAATGTATAAAGTTCCACATACTTTGGTAAGTCCATGCAAAATGCATTATTTACTGTATTGTTAGTGCAATTTCAATGTATAGACAAGTCCATAAAATGCATTATTTACTGTATTTGTTAGTGCAATTTCAATGTATACACAACACATTATTTCTGCAATGCTCGACATTCTTGGAGTTTCCTAGTGTGGGAATTTTTGGAACTAATAAGTTCTGTTAAGTTCAATGAAGTAATTGCAAAAAATGTTTTTGAAACTTGGAAGTTTTTTTTTTTATTAGTACATATCATTGGAGATTTTTTACCTTTGCACGGGTTGTATGTGTTTCCATTGCAAATTCACTGTACGCATATTGTAGTATTACTGTGTATTTAATGCAATTTAATGTATACATGATATATATTTCTACTCAATGTCTACTGTTAACTTGGTTTTTTTTACTGTATATATAGTGCAAATCCACTGTACAGTTAATGAAGTATTTACTGCTTTACACTCATGTGTTTTTTTTTGTTGATTTAATGCTGTGTTTACTTGTATTTGTTTCTAGATGCGGGTGTTTTCATTATATCTTTCTTCGAGGGGCTGTGATCAGATGTCATGGGCGGTCAAAAATGCTAAATTGAGTAGGTTGTCTATGCCGTGGAGGGACTCAATGAACAAAGTTGATTGTGGGATTTTTGCAATGCGCCACATGGAGACATACATGGGCGGAGGCGCAAGAGGTTGGGACTGCGGGCTAAAAAAGGGTGGTGGGAATCTAATATTTAACCTTCGCATTAAGTATTGCTACTCGATTATTAGCCAAGAGAACAATGAGCTAAGAGAAAAGATTCTGATGGAGGCAAGGAAGTTCTGGTTGGGAAAGGATGTCATGTGATTTTTTCAGCCTTTTTTAGGATGAACGTGTATTAACTCTATGTTTCTATTTTATTTTGGCGGTTCTCTTTGTTGGATTATTTATTTCCTTAGCCTTTTGAGGTGAATTATCTTTGTGAATGCTACAATGGTCTAGTTAGGCGATTTTGCTGATGGTTGTTTTTTCATGGTCTAACTGAATATCATTTTTGTTGGAATTGTTTAATTAATGCAGTTTAATTAATTGGTACGTGTTGTGTGTGTGGTTTAATGTTTTGTTAAATTTCGCCCATGATAGTCGAATGTTGTATAATTAGTATTAGAATGTTGTACACTTAGTGTATTTTTAATGTAAAACGAAAACTGAATGTACATTTTGGTGTATAATTAGTATTAGAATGCTGTGTAATTAGTGTATTTTGACTGTAATTCTAAAACTGAATATCGTTTTGGTGCATAATTAGTATTAGATTGCTATATAATTAGTGTATTTTTACTGTATAATTAGCATCAGAATGTTGTATAAATAGTACTTTTACTGTAGATTTAGTGTATTTTCACGATGTACATTGGTGATTTGGTTCAATATTGTTTCAGTGTATAATTATCATATTTCACTGTACTATATATACATGTTTACTGTGTATTTTATGCAGTTATTTCGCACAGCAAAAATTTGAATAAAAAAAAATTGTAATGAGCAGGTGATAACATACTAACCAAACAGTAAAATGTACTAACGAAACATTATTGTTGATGCAAAGAAACATCGAAAACATAGTAATACATGATGCAAGTCTTTGTTGATTGGAAATGGTTAATATCTAATCAGGTTTTTGAACGTTTGGGGCATGTTCTCTTCACATGGGTTGTGATTTCGCCACATATACCACATCGCCTCTTCAATTTTGTGCTTGCTTTGATAGCTTTCTCCTTTGACTTTGTATACGACTTTTCACGCCACGCCACTACCTTTGTTTTTTGCTTGTTGTGGTGGCAATACATTGATATCCGTTCCTGATGTTGTCCCACAATAGGTTTCAATTACTGCTTGCTTGCCAACTACGGACCTTTCATTCTCTTGTTCGAGTACTAGTTTTTGCTTTTCTTCCGATAGTAAGCGTGACAAAGATGACAATTTCTCTATATCACCTTGGGCGAGCCCAATACAACTATGGAAATCTGACCAAAGCTTGTTGAGAGTTACACATGCTGTGTTGCCTCCATTGAATTGGTACACATCACTGCTCCTAGAAAAGGATGAATTGTTGCATTTTTCAACCAACGCCTTATTAGATATTTGGATGGAATCTCCTTTCTCCCTTTAGCAATACTAGTATATGGCGACAAAGTAGTCCGCTTGCTCAAACATTTTGCAAATCGCACTTCGACATTGACTCATTCTTGTAACAAATGACATCATATACCCTTCCAGCTTTTGTCTCTTATTTTGTAAGAACACGTGTCTCAGATTATCAATCACACCAACCACTCGTGCAATCAAACAAGATTCTTCAATTTCCTTGTCGACTTCTCGAGAACACCGCATGTGTGTACACCGATCTTTGCATGTTTCTCAATCAGAATGGTGTTTTGCATTTGGGATTTAACGTTTCACATTTGTTGCCTAATTTATCGGATTCGTGGCGTTGTGAGTCCATGGCACTTTCAAAGTGCATAAAAAATTCCACCAAACTTGCCTCGAGGTTTGTGAAATTGCCAAACCAACTATTTGTACTTTCGTGATCTTGACGTTGTCCTTATTAGACCTCCCATTGGCACGCCCCTAAAATATCTTTGGTATCCATTTTTGTCTAAGATCGAACATTGTATTAAACCATGGATGCGAAGTTAACTCATACTCAAGCATTACATCCTCGCCATTTTGTCTCGAACTCATTGCTCATCGTAATCATCCCATACAATGCAATTTAGTTTCGGCCCGAACTACTATCCTTGAGCAATGTTGGACTGATTTTGGTGTTTACCTTCTCCATGATGTGCCACATACATGATTTATGACTGGTACTTCTGAAAACAAAGACTTGTATTGCATTCTTCATTGCGGGTCTTGGTCAAGAATAATATAGCTTGGTTCTTTACCCATTGCTTCTAAGAAATTCTTGAATAGCCATATGTATGACGCTTCATCTTCCTTTATTATCAACCCAGCTCCAAACGTTACACAACGCTTATGATTATCTATCCCCGTAAAAGGTGCAAACACCATCTTGTACCTGCCATTTTGCATAAATAAATTCAATTCAATAGACATTAAAATAAATATGTAGTACGGTGAATTTCACCTACCAGTACAATAATATTAAAATGAACTAACAATATTATTTTGGAAGGATTAATAGGTCTTCCTGTTTTTGTATAAATGCAATTGAAGACACAAAGTGGAATAAAAATAGCCTACAAAGTGAAAATTTGAAATTTACACAAAGTCAATGCTTGTATCCGTATAGTAATATCAAATTAAATAAACACCACATGTTCGTATTATTACACAGTTAATATCACCTACGAGTACAATAATATTAAAATGAATGAACAATATTTCTATGGGAGGATCAATAGGTCTTTGTATTTTCTTAATAAATGCAATTTTAAAAACGGTGGAATAAAAATATCCTACACAGCGAAATTTTGTTATGTACACAAAGAAATGGTAGTATCCAGACAAGAATGTCAAATCAAATAAACAAAGACTGTTTGTATTGTACGTAGCATCAAACGAAACGACGTCACCAAATACGCCATAATTCCGCAAGATCGACGCCTGGGGTCCGCCCAAAATAGTCGGGTCACCGATCATTCTCATCGACATCATAATTGAATGTCATTCCTGGACTTATTTCTTTTTTCCTCAAGTTCTTATCTATTACCAATTGTGCATCCGCACCACATATGTAGGCCTGCAAGTCTCTCCTAAAGTTTTTGAAGTCTATTTGAAGTGCTCCGACATTGGAGTATCCTCCCACCATCTCTTTAAACACCCCGAGGTTTTAGCAAGTACCAACATTTGCCTTTGTGCAATTCAAGATGAACTGTTGCCCAAAATTAAGACTCTTGTTCACCTTCATAAATTGTCCGTATGGTTCGATCTCGGAGAATGAGTATGCCGCTCTTCAAAGTATTTTATCTTGTACGAATTTGGTGTTGCGTATTGAAATATACACCTTGCATTGCACCCCACACGACTTGACGACCTTGTCCGTGACGTTGAACTCCTATGCGGATCATCTTCTTCATTGGAACCAATTGGAGGTGAAACCTTACTATTTTTGAACCCTTCTCGGTTGCATACTATATATTGGACATGAATTTCCTTATTTCTGAACCTTCTTGTTGTACTTGTTCGAATGTCGAATCCACTATACGCGCCATAGTCCCTATAGAATTCTACGCCTTTCTGTAATGATGGAAATTCCATTCCTATGCGTGGTATTTTGTCTTGTTCAACTATTGGGATCCAATACTTTGTTAAACCAAAAAATCTCTAATCTTTCTCTCTAGTGTATCTGCATTGTCTAAATCAATAAACAGTTAATTAGTTTTCCGAAGCAAAATACCTACACATAAGGAAGATCAGTTTTAATTGATGTAGACAGTAAACGGTACCATAAATTACAGTAAAACGTATACTAATATACAGTAAACGGTACACTAACATACAACATAATAGGCGGTTGTAACATTGGTTAAAAGTATCATATGCAAGCAATCTATTTTTTGTAGTATCACGGGACGTGTGCTATGGTTTTAGAAAACATTTTAATAGTTACAGTGACATACACCCCATTATATATAAATACACAGTAAATTGTATTTTAAAGATTTCATTAATGGCTCGTATACAGTAAACACACATTAAACCTACATTAAAATACAACTACACATACAGTGTTTCGCTAATAAATTTCGTTCAAAGCATCTTGGCGGTGTTCGATTTTTGCAAGCAAACATATATGCAATACAATATATACAACAAATCGTTCTAAATAAACATTAATGTCATACTACTTATACTTTGTTAAATATCAAAGTAACGTTGTTTCTCAAGTTTTTATCGGTGACATAAACAATGAGACGGATGGAGGGGCGCGATTTTTTTGCTGAATTACAATTACATAAGATTTTAAAAATTAACAAAGTGTATAGAGATAAATATACATTCACCTTGTTGCACGCCGAATCGTCAATATTGTCTTCCATCGCCGACCGATGGTGTTTTCTTCTTTTTTATGGGGTACGCACGCAAAGACTCTATGATTTTTTGCAATCGTCTGGCTGTTAATTTGCGATTATGGAAGAAGACAGACGCGTTTTTTGGGGAGGGATTTGTTGAAGAAGACACGTTTTTTTTGGGTGGGGATATTGGTTGTGATTTGGAAAGATTGTGAATCCATTTCTTCCCCTTATCTATTCCTATAATTTAGAACCTTCCATGATTTATAAAATTGTCTATTGTGCCCTTATATATTTAATAATTGTTAAATTAATATTAGCCATTAAATCAAACCATTAATTGTAATATTTTCAAAGGCTTGATAAATCCCCACCGTCTCATATAAGGGGGTGTCCCATTTGAACCCTCCCCTATATATATATATATATATATATATATATATATATATAGGTATAGGATCAAATGTGGCGGAGCTTACCATGTGGCAAAGGTGTGGATCAATTTAAGCCATTAATCTAATAAATCTAAAGGCCCAATTTTTTTCGCTTTTTTTTTTTTTTTTAAAAAAATCAATTTCGCCAATTAAGGGCACAAAAGTCATTTTGTACACAAAATAATTCGCGCTTTTGGTAACCTCCCCATAATCCCATTTTTTTGGGATTTTAATTACTCCATCCCGGTTTTTCATTCCACTCCAGTTCATCAAATTGCAAAACTCCCAAATTTAACTTCTCTCTGCTTCCCCTTTTCTCTGTTTGGTCTGGTCGACGGCAGTGTTCAAACAATTGAGTTTTTTTCGTTCGAAGGTTCCTCTCTATTTTTCGACAACAACACACATCTGAACCGAGAGTGTTACTGATTCTTCCAAAAGATGGTAAAGGTAAGTGTTTGGTTCATTTTATTTCAGTTTTTGGTTCGAAATTTTGGTAGTAAAGAATTTTACTTTACATATTTTTTTTATTTTTTGTTGAACTATTCAACTGTAGATTTTGGATATTTGAAGTAATTTGTAGTAAAAAGAGTATGTATTCTTGTTTGTTTTTTTTTTTTATTTTGAAGTACCTAGGGTTTTGATTTTCGATTTTGTCTAGACGATTTTCTCGGTTTTTTATTTGTTTAAAATGCTTTTGTGCGGAATAGGGCATAGTTGTTGGAGATTTTTTTGGTATAAAAGTTGATAAAAACGATGTATTTTTAGTTATTGAATGGTGTAATCTTTAATGTTATAGTGATTCTTCTAAAACGATGTATTTTTTTGCCATTAATGTTTGGTCATGTGTATATATAATCCATGAATGCATAATCACACATGGTGTTTAAATAGTTTTATTCTAGTATACAAATAAGTTTCATACGGTGCACAGTTAGTTTGCCATTTGTGTATTTTTATTTGATACATGATGCTTGAGTTCCTTTTTAATATTGTTCATGTTGTCAATACCAGGTTGATAACTTTTAATGGCAAGAGGAAACAGGAAAAGATCGGCATCTCCAGGGGAGAACGAGAGTGCACGTAACGTTAATAATAGGCCTAAGACTGCCAAATCTGACTTGAAATTTGTGATGCCCAAGTTAAGGACAAGATTCGAGCCAACAGCTCTATCGGATGCAATGGGTTGTCTGAACATTGTCAATATTTGTACACCAAATCAGTCAAATGTATACACAAAATAATTTTTAAAATATACAATATTGTCAATATTAGTATACAATATTCTCAATTAAACATCTAACAATGCACTACTGAATACTTATATTATCACCAAATATCGGACAAGTATATAACAAAATATAATTTTAGGGTACCGTAATGGAATTATTTTTATACCATATTTTTATGGTTATAAAGCACCGAAGTCTGCATATGTATACACCAAAATATGCTTCCAATGTACAATATTGTCAATATTTTTATACCAACTCAAGTACCAGTGTTTAGTCTGAAATAAACATCCAAATACGCCATATTTCATGTTATATTAGCACCAAAATATGCATATCTATACACGAAATAATGCGTCAAGAGCACAATATTATAAACATTTGTACACCAAAATATTGCGTCAATGAAGAGTGAGAATCCGTTTTTTTCCTCATTATTAGGCGTATTTGTTATGGAAATCTTATATTGAATATATCCCTTGATTTTAGGAAAGTAAATATGGTATTATTTTTACACCATTTTGATAGTTACCGATTAGCACCAAAATATGCATATCTATACACGAAATAATGCGTCCAGAGCACAATATTATAAACATTTGTACACCAAAATATTGCGTCAATGAAGAGTGAGAATCTACTTTTTTCCCTCATTATTAGGCGTATCTGTTATGGAAATATGATATTGAATATATCCCTTGATTTTAGGAAATAAATATGATAGTATTTTTATATTATTTTGATAGTTACCGATTAGCACCAAAATATGCATATCTATACACGAAATAATGCGTCCAGAGCACAATATTATAAACATTTGTACACCAAAATATTGCGTCAATGAAGAGTGAGAATTCGTTTTTTTTCCCTCATTATTAGACGTATCTGTTATGAAAATCTGATATTGAATATATCCCTTGATTTTAGGAAAATAAATATGGTATTATTTTTACACAATTTTGATAGTTACCGATTTGCCCTTTTTACACATAAAATAAATGAAAAATGGTGTATTTTAGGCCTGTCTCCCCGAACCATTGATTGAATAGGATGGATGGATGGGATCTGTCCACACTGCCACATGGTAAGAGGTTGCCACACGAGATCCTATCCCTATATATATATATATATATATATATATATAGGGATGAGATCCCATGTGGCAGTGTGGACATATCTCATCCCTTCATCCTAAACAATCAATGGTTCAAATTAGCCCTAAAACATCATTTTATATTTATTTTTAATGCCAAAAGGGCAGTTCCGTAATCTACAAAAATTGGGTAAATAAATACCATAACTAATCACCTAGAATCAAGGAGATATTGATTGTAATCTTGTCATAACAGAAAAATGTTAATTTAGGAACCAAAAACACGTAATCGTCATCTTCTTCATTCCGCGTTCATCCGTAAATCATCGGCAAGAACGAGTCTCTCCCCCCAAAAACAAAGAAAACACCCCTATAGTCAAAAATTAAACAAAGACAAATACCGCATTTAAATGGGCGATGAGTGCACCGAATCAGAACAGGATGAAATATTGGTGGACAAGCCTGATGAAAGCTGGGTTTCGGGGGGCTTTTTTCCTGGTATGTGTTTATGTTTTGAAAAATCGTAGATTATCTTTATTCATTCTGTCCATGTTTTTATTAGAAAATATGGAACCATAATTGAGGTTTATCTTAGTATAAAGAAATGTACATAATTGTACACAAAGTATATATGAGACTTGTGTACACATTTCTTTACTATTGCGCCCATATAAGCATCCAATATATGGTGTGGGATGGCACGGGTGATGCTGAATCTTTTATGGGTAAATTTTGTGTACACATATTGCAATATTGTTACCTGTAAAGCAAGTTTTCCTGTATAGATATCTATATTTTTGTGTTAATTTAAAATGAGATATTGTGTGTTTGGATGTTTATTTGAGACTAGACATTAACACTTACAGTGGTAAACAAAAGTCCACAAACTTTATATTTGGAATATATTGTGGTGTATATATACGAATACTTTGGTGATTTAGAATGAGAACAAAAAACTGGTGTTCAAATAATTCCATAACAACATAAAAAAATCTTATTTTAGTATACATTGACTTCAATATTTGGTGATAAGTAATAACATTCAGTGGTACATTGTTAGATTTTTTATTTAGAATATTGTACGCTAATATTGAAACTATTGTATAATTTGAAAAAAGTTTTGTGTATACGTTTCACTTATTTGGTATACAAAAACTTTGCAGATACTAGTGATGAAACAATCCAGCTCGTCGAAATACGAGAGTGTCTGGTAATATCACCCGGCTCCACCAAATATTGGATACCTGAAGTTGAATAAAATAAAATACCGCGAGTAGGCATGCATTTTGGGAGTTTGGACAAGGGTGTGGAGTTTTATAGGGAATATGGTAAACTATGCGGCTTTGACATACAAATAAGCACGTCAAAGAAAGTTATGAACAAATAGATCTGCCTACAATATATTGTTTGTAACAGGGAAGGCTACAAACAAACGTCGTCTGTGGTCGGTGTCGAGGGGCAAGCATGAAACTAAAGAGAAAGTGTGGCACGCATGGCAAAATTGCACGTCGAAACAACCGTTCATGTCCCGAGCAACCTACATAATGACAGAAACTTTTCCTGCATTTTCAAATTTTGTACACTCTAAAACTCAAGTATCGATTTTTGACTTATGTTAAATGCATGTCATTTTTATTATAATGTAATGTCATTTATATTATAATTGAATGCCATTTATATTCTAATTGTGCATCATTTTTGAGTCCATTTTGATATATTTAATAAAAAAAAATAACATGTAACGTAAACGCTCTGATATTATAATTGCTATCTGCGTGTCTGCTATCTGTTGATAATACATAATGTTATAATATAAATTGATTTTTAAATTTTCGAAGGATTACAATGACTTCCAAAAGTAATAATAATTAAAGTACTTCAACACAATATCGAAAATATAACATATTTGAGCATATTGTGGTGTATATATATGAATACTTTGGTGGTTTACAATCAAGCAAATATGGTGTACAAATAATTACATTACAGTATCATAAACTCTCATTTTGGTATACATTGGTTTCAACATTTTGGTGATAAGTATAACATTCAGTAGTACATTGTTACATTGACTTCCAAAAAGTAATAATAATTATAGTACTTCAACACAAACTGCTTAAGAATTGTGCATACACACGATTTGTTAAACATCTTCAATTGAATAACAAAAAATACTACAATATGAACATATATATACCAAAACAGTAATAAACATATACCGAAATATTGTCCAAATGTGTCTTTGTTTACACATTAACCATTCAAAGATAAAATAGGAAAACATATTTGCTTAAGATCGTTTCAAATAAGTAACCCATAATATTGATGAAAATGCATGGATAAAAAATATTCTAGTCTAATATAATAATTAAAGTGTACTTAGACGCTCCGTCTAATAAAACAAACTCCTCAATCGATAACCAACTACTTTCCACTAAGAAATGTTTTGGCCAAACCAAGCACCCTGCCTTTCTCTTGGTTCAAGTCGTGCATCAGAATTGCATGGCAATATAGAGTCCTCAATCGTGCGAACTCGGATTAACGTCACTCGCACACTCGCTCGACCCTGGGGACGCAGGTCTCTTCCTGTTTCCTCTTGCCATTGAACCTGGTATTAAGAAAAATTAAAGAAAACATCACACTGTGTGTGTAAAACGATATGGAAAAAAATAGTAGGTGCCAAATACACTGTATCAAAATAAAAAAAACCACATCTAAACTAACTATGTACTGTATGTAGTCTAATCGTCTACGAAAATAAAATTATCCAAACACCATTTGTATGCCATCTATATATAATCTACCATACTAATGCAAAACACCAAACTCTGTGTAATTATGTGCCAAAATTAACAAAAAATACACCAAAACACTGTCTACGAACATTACGTGTATATATCCCACTACCTCTTTTCCATTTTTTACCATATTTCAGTCATTTGGGCAAAAAATACACAACAAAGGATTTGTGTATATACCAAAATAACTAAGAGATGTATCATGCTTGCGTAAATTTACACCAAATTAGGAATGAAAAG
Organism: Rehmannia glutinosa; assembly: GCA_016081115.2. Lineage (NCBI taxonomy): Eukaryota > Viridiplantae > Streptophyta > Magnoliopsida > Lamiales > Orobanchaceae > Rehmannia > Rehmannia glutinosa. The sequence continues at coordinate 72,272,178 of CM071931.1, read as the reverse complement.
ACACAAATTCAATAACATAAGAATTACACAATTCATTATCTAAATGTACATCGTTTTTTCATATATTTATACTATATAAATCGTAACCCATTACAGTCAATGATATAATTCCACATAACCAACTACAAAGGGGGTCTGTAAAAATCGAGTAGCAAAACCCTAGGAAATTCAAATAATAAAAAAAATGCGTCCTACAACTAGGGCAACAAAACTGGAAAAAAAACCCCCATAAATAGTCATCTTCAATGGCAGATAAAACCAACTACTGAATTGGGGAAAATCCTTTGAACAGGAAACTACAAACCAAAGAATCGAAAAAATTGAAACAGGGGCTTACCTTAAACAAATGCTTTCTTGGAGATTTGATGTCCACAAAGTTTGGCCCGAACAAAGTAGTGTCTCAGTGGCTCGATTTTTACAGAGAAAGAAAGAGTTGCAGTCGTGTGTGAGTGGGATTTTTAGAGAGAATGAAAGAGTTGCAGTGTGCGTGAGAGGGGGAGTTGTGGGAAGACGAAATCTTTGATTTTTTGGTGAAAATACACAAGCAAAAAAAGTGGAAGAAATGGATTAATTGAAATCCCAAAAAAAGTGGAATTGAGGGAAGTTACCAAATCGGCCGTTACCTTTTGTGTATAATTTGTCTATTTTGCCCTTAAATGTGATGAGTCCAATTTTTTTTTTAAAAAAAAAATTCAGAAAAAATCAGGCCATTGGATTAAACATGGTAACGGTTTAAATCAGAAGGTCCTTGCCACACATATATATATATATATATATATATATGTTTGAAATGTTTTTTTTTTCTTTTCCCATATCTGATTAGTCAATGCACTGATGATTAATTCATTGTCAAAAGATAATTCCATGTATTAGCACCATAATTGCACATGATTATTTCACCTAAGTATGTATCCAAGCATGATGAAACATCATGAGTGCATTCATAATTGGGTTTGTCACTATTTCCCCCAATTTAGCTATAATCATTTAGGGAGAGATTTTGCAACCTAGGATTTGCATTTTATTAAATATAAAATTTTAGTAAATCATGAAATCAACAAATACACGTCACATTTGAAAAAAAAAAGAAAAAATTGAACTGCATAATTCTCAGTCTTAAATTGCTAGACAGATCAAATCCCAAAACTCTAATTGAAATTTACTTTAGTTAACAAAAAATAAAATGATAAATGTACTATACAAATCCAACAAATTCAAGACCATAAAAATATAATCAATTGTACAAATTGATGTATCCGCTAAGAAATGACTTAATTGCCCCAAGTTTTAAACATGCATACATGTATATATATTTTTGGGGGCGACACAAAAGAAAAGGAAAAAGAAGAAGAAATTGACTATTCTTGTGTTAATGTTTCTGTGTTCAATTCCTTTCTCACAATCATTTCCAATGCACATTCAATCCAACTAAATGTTTGGGTTAATAAATAGATTGCTTGTTCTTTTGTTTTCTGGTTCTCTGAAGTAGCATTTATTTAGCCTATTAATGGAGAAACCAAAATTGATATCTTTGATACAAATCCAACGTTCCAAGAATATGGATATACTAAATTCTCGTCATTGAGACCAAATTAACCACCAACTGTTGTAGCATTATTCTTAAAGTATGAATCCCATCGGTGAGGTCCTCAGTTCACTCTGTCTCCCACCTTTAAAATTTTGTGGAGAATGTGAAACAGGGGATATGTCTCAACAAGTCAGGGTATTTACATAAGAATTTTTATTCTAACCTGTTACTAGGCGAATTTGAACTTCCATATTGTGGGTCTTAAGCCATCCGACATCACATCACCTAAATTCTTTATCAGTTAAGCTATGCACATGGTGTTGTAGCATTATGTTTACAAAAACACAAGTTTGTTCACACACACACATATTTTTATTATTCAATGTGTAAGTGTATCTTACATTCAAAAAATGGGTGGATTTAAATAATAAAAGAATTCAATGTTGGAGGAGATAATTAAATTTTTTCTTAAGAACAATGAGCAAATCGAAAAATTGTTTCCTCCATGAACAAATTTTAAGTTTCTCTGCATTTATAAATAATTGTTTTTATTTACTTGGAGGCTGGCATTACTATTCCTCGTGAGTCGTGACTCGCTCAGCCAACATATAAGAGTAGCTTATGAATCAATTATCGTTTTTTAACCAAAAAAGATCTGGTTAATATCTGTATGAGTGTTTTGCTATCTTTTTTTCAACAGAATTACAAGTGAAAGAATCGAATGGGTCCAATTCTTAAAGAGTGCAGTGTGATGCGAAATATGTTGCCAACACTTTTGATAACACAATGGAAGTCTTATAAATCGAAACACAAATCACAATAAAAATGGAATGACGGATATTAAAAATGAACACAAGAAGTTCCATGTACAAATATAAAAATACTTGTTCGATGTCCATAGGACAAAAACTGTTAAACGAAATATTATTACAAAATACAAAAATGAACAAGAGTTCTAAAAGTTACTCCTTTTAAGTCTTGTAAAGTAAGTAATACATTATCACAAACTGAGAAAATCCCAATGCACGTCATATACCACACATCTATAACATAAGTTCTCTCAAAATGAACAAACTAACAAATCTAATGAATATATTGTCTAAAATGTTACAACACTCTTGGCCACACTGTCTTCCTGCAAACTTCTTGTGAATAACAATGTTTCTCTTAGATTTCTTTAAGTTTATCTAACACCCTCTAAATCCGTATTATTTATCTAACACTCTCTAAATCCGTATCTTTTTCTGCATGAGTAATTTGCTTTAAATAAATGATATTTGTAATTTCTCCAAAGAATAACTTACTCAAGCAAAACTATCTGCACAAAATAAAAAAATGGAAAAACCTACCTGCAATTTACAAAAATTGTCATTATTCATTAATCCAATTAAAAATGAAATTAACTACTAAACATGAAATTAATTATCCAGAAAATTAACTAACTAAAACTGACATTAAATATCTAGAAAATCGCAAAACAAAAATAAAAAGTCAACATTAACAATAAGGATAATTATAAGAAACTCCATTAGGTTTAGGATATTTACAAAAAGAACCAGGGAAATTTTAAAATTACAAAAGTGGGTATTTGAAATGTTTTTCGCATATGAAGGGGGTAAAATATAAGACAAAATCAAACCTAATGGGGTTCCTGCAATTTTGAAACTTCTATGTGATTTTTTGCAAATACCTCAAACTGTAGGGATTCGTTTGTAATTATCCAAAAAGGTAATGTAAGGACAAAATTTTAATTTCAACAAAAAAGCAAAAAAAAAAAAAAAAAGGTTGAAAACAAAGGAAACATGGTAAGTAAATGATGACAATATGGCATGTCAATGAAGTGGCTATTATAACTGTGTGTGTGAGTGTGTTTGTGTAAATTTCTCAATTACAATTATTGAAGTCCCAAAAAGGCTTTGATGAATCATCAACCCTTCCAACTATCACCTTACAAACCGGACCCCTTAAAAACTAAACCACAAAAGGAAAAAAAAATATCACAAAAACAATTGTCAGAATTAATGGAGGCAATGGGATCAGAATAGAAAATGTTGACTATGATGGGTCAATATGTGTAATCAATTCAATACTTTTTTTAGTGTAATAATAATAATACAAATAAAAAAGTAGATAATATAATAAATATTAAGATTTGATAGTTTGATAAGTTCAAAATTATTAATCAACGTATAGGGATGGATAGTCATTGGTATGGACTGACAAATGTTGTTCAAGAGATGTTGTTTTTTTTTTTTTTTTTTGAGAAAGTCAAGAGATGTTGTTTGATTTGGGTGAATTTGTTTTAGAAAAACTTATATTTGGGATTTAACAGTAGCTCTTTACTTATGAACCTCTATGAGATGAATGGATCTCATATCGATGTTACTCATCCAAAGCATTAGGGTGCATTTGGATGAAAGATTTGGGATGAGGAACTTGAAATTCGTAAATAAATTCACACTTTTGTTTGACTTATTAATCCAAATCAATGGATTTCAAACTCATCTTTATGTTTTAGGTCATTTCCAAAATATTTTAAATCCTTCCAAAATATAGTTATTTGAACATTCATTTTTTTTCTTTATCCACATTTGCACATTCACACGCACACTGCACACACTGTACATATTTACACACTCTTACACACACTCACATATTCACACACACTATCCCCATACATACATATTCACAAGTTATACATTTCATATATTTTATTAGTGTATAAAATTATAATTATTTATAAAATAATAAGATTTATTTTTCTTTTTTTTTTAAAATGTCAAATAAGACAATCAATAGAGCTTTTAATTTTTTTTATCAAAATTTTACGATGGATTGAAATTCCTACACAAATTATCATCATCCAAACAATAGATGAATTTTAAATTTAAAGTATTTGAAATTCATTCATTTTCAAATACATTGGATTTGAAACCATAAAGAATTTGTTTTTTAGTGTTATTATTTTGCAACAGAATAAGTATATATACTAGTCAACTATTAAATTGTAACTCTTAAAATGAGAATTATAATAAAACATTTTATCATTTTATGTTTAGAATAGGAGTTCATCGGATTTTTGACCACTTATCCACAACAAAAATATTTTTTAGCCACATTTTTCAGAAACATATTTTTTTTTAGTTATTTTTGAGTTCAAATATCCACTTTGACATTTTTTTCATTTCTGGGATCGATCCATGACTCGGAACCGAGACACACATGAATCTGTACAAAGAAACGTGCCGCATCAATTTTTTTGAAAATGATCAAATACCTTAGGGTATAACAATTAATTTTTAGTCAAAATAACTAAAAACTATTTTTCATTTTAACAAAACATAAATGACTAGTTTAGCCTATTACCACTTGGAAGATTCATATCTAAAGTTGATATTTTCACCACCCAAATAAACAGGTAAAAATATAATCTAAAGTTGATATTTTCACCACCCAAAAATAAGGTAAATGTTAAGAAAATTGAAAGTGTAAAAATCATTGTAAAAACTATTGTAGGTAAAATATTTACCTCTGGCTAAATTAAATACCATTAAAAATGGCATCGGTAATTGAAAAAGCGCGGTAATATGTCGGTAATTTGTTGGTAAATTTGGGAAAATGATATTTTTTATCATGTAGGTATTCTTAATTATAAAATTTAGTGACAAAATCATTTACGTTAAATTACGTTCAAACTTTTCTTGTAGTGAAATGCCATGAATGTTTGCAAAGTTGGGATAATATGAGAGGGGTTTTCGGATTTTAGGTGTAGGCTCCCTTTCCAGGGGAGCAAAGCAAAGCCATCCTTTGTTTTTTTTTTTTTTTTGAAAGCTGGCACTGAAAAGGAGCCTACTCCCACATTTTTTTATTTTCAAAAATAAATATTAAATATGAAATAAATACATGATTTTCGGATAACTAAAATGTAAAATTTTATTGAACGGAAACGCGATTACATAATAAATTCTTAGAACATTCCCAAGAGGCTATTTAATTGAGAAATATTTTTTTTTAAAAAATTGAACCACTAAAAATTATCTCCAACAAACTCTTGATTTAACTTTAAATTTAGAGAATGAATTTTCAATCTTCAAATTTGGAGAGTCAATACAACTCTCTATAATTAATTGCTTAAATGATTAGTTACTTCGAGTATCCAACTTGTTGATTTCATGCACTTTAAATGACTCATTTGATTGGTAGTTTCTAAAAATTAACATAAATTTGAAATAAAGAGCCAAATACAAATAGTGTACGTGTTAATGTAAAAAATCATTCTTTAAATTTAAAAATAATATTTATATTACAAAAGATGCTCTTTAAATTTATAGAATCTTTTGGGGATGCTCTTACAACACATAATTAAAAGAAAACAAGAAATTAAACATTAAAATACTGGAATAAGATATGCATGCCATTATAACATAAGTACGCCTGAACAATCGGTACTGCACGATCAATCTTGGCATGATGAAGAACTTCCTTGCTCGTGCAGTACCGGTTGTTCGGGCGTACTTTTGTTATAATGACATGCATATCTTATTCCAACATTTTAATGTTTAATTTCTTGTTTTTTTAATTATGTGTTGTAAGAATTTATTATGTAATCTCGCGTTTCCGTTCAGTAAAATTTCACATTTTAGTTATTTGAAAATTATGTATTTATTTCATATTTAATATTTATTTAAAAAATTAAAAAAATAAAAATGTGGGAGTAGGCCTACGTGGCAGCTTTCAAAAAAAAAAAAAAAAAAGGATGACAACAGACGTCTTCTCTACGGGCGCCTGCTTTGTAGGCTCCAGTTGAAAGGGAGCATACACCTAAAATTCGAAAATCCCACCATTTTACCCTAACTTTGCAAAAAATTGTGACATTTGCCACTGTTAATTTACCTCAAACCAACACATGAGAGGGGGTGGGGCGTATATGAGAGAATACAAGAATGATATGACAATCAATTTTTAGTGAAAATAACTATTTTTTTTTTTTAACAAAACTTAAGTGGCCAGTTTAACTTATTACCACCCGGAAGATTCATATTTAAAGTTGATATTTTCGCCCAAATCAACACATCGAAGGGGGGCTGGGACCATGTATCATGAGAGAATATATGAAGGATATCACAGTTAATTTTAATCAGAAAATGACTAAAAATCATATCTTTGAAAAAATAATTATTTTTTTAAGAAAATTGTACCACTTAGAAAGTTAGAAGTTAGAATAATCATATCTAAAGTTGATATTTTCACCACCCAAATCAAAACATGGGAGGGGGCATGTGTCGCAGTAAACACAGAGCAATTAAATATATTCTCCTCTGTAATAAATTAATGGCATCTTAAAGTTTGATTTCTTTAACCTCAGTGCCAGTGGTCAACTTTGTGAGGCCACAGACCAGTCTGATTCCTCATCTACGAATGTAGAGACAGAAAAAGCAAGGCACACATGCTTAAATTATACAAAATCTCATATTTTTTTTTTACATATAAATAACCAAATAAATTGTAAAATAAAAGAAAAAGGTTAGAGCTTTTGAGTAAAAAGAAACACAGAGCCGAAAAAGGGGATGTGCCAGTAAAAGAGATTTTGAGAAGAACAATATAACAAGTAGATAAAGAAAGCTACAATTATATTCGACCCCAAATCTACTAATAACGATCTCTCCCGAATCGAACCCACACGGATGCTATTCAAGATGAGAGTTCCCACCAAATCTTCACTACCTCGCATATGCCCCTGGGAGCAATTTGATGGAGCAATATGAACCCCGACTCCACCCCACAAACACATGGAAACAATTTGATGGATCCCACAATCTTTGAACCCCGACCCACCTATCCCACATTTTTGGTGGCGGAGTAAATTTAAGCCACCTGATCAAAATCTTTTTATTTTTTTACATATAAATAACCAAATAAATTGTAAAATAAAAGAAAAAGGTTAGAGCTTTTGAGTAAAAAGAGAAACACAGAGCGAAAAAGGGGGAGTGCCAGTAAAAGAGATTTTGAGAAGAACAATATAACAAGTAGATAAAGAAAGCTAGCAGTATATGCCAATGCTCTAAAATGTCTCGCCTAGCCTTGATTAATCTCCGTCTAAACGCTAGACTTTTCTTGTTTGCCTAGATTTTTCTTTTATTCAGTCCGACCTAATCCTATCCAGACTCCGCCTAGGCGATAGACCTAAGTATGCCGTCTGACTAGCGCCTAACATTGTTCTAAAAATCTCTATCTAGCTCCGATTAGTTTCCGCCTAGGCGTTAGACCCTCCTTGTCCGCCTACATTATTCTTCCAATTAGGCCCTGCCTAACCCCGTTCATATTCCGCTGCCCCGCCTAACTAAGCGATAGCGGTTTTAAAGACGTAGCGGTTTTAGTACACGGGCGCCTAGTTGTTTTTAGAACATTGGTATATATACTATATACACATATATATCTAGAGAGAAAGTGTGTATTTGTGTGTTTTGTGTGTGTATTGTGTGTGTGTGTCTGGAAGGTGTAGTGTGGCAAAGGGGGCAATTAAAAAGTAAAACTGCAGCATTTGGTCTCTGCTATACTCAACATCCCTTCCTTTTCCAAAGCTCCCTTTGTCTCCTTTTTCTTAAAAATAAAAACTTTCTCTCTCTACCCCCTCCTTTTCGCCGGAAAATATTCTCTCCAGCGCCGGATACTGCCGGAACTCTTTACCCTTTTCTTTCTGCCTACTAAAAAGACTATCCCTTTTTTCATTTAAAAGAAAAGACCTTCTGCTTTAGCTAGCTCACTAAAAGCTGTTTGATCCAGTTTAATATCATAGTTTCTTGATTTTTGTTATTGGATTTCCGGCCACTCGCCGTCGCCTGATTATTCTCCGGCGAGATGAGAAACTCCGGCCTTTAAACAGTAAAAAATGAAGATGCCAACCTCCGGCGCCGGAGCCCCGGCGGCGAACGCCTCCGCCGCTGAAGGTAACTCTCTTACAGACACGCATGGAGAGATCTATGCTTATGCATTTTCCAAGAACCAAAAAAACTCTTTCTTTATCTGTTTTTTTTCTTATTTTTTCTTATTGTACAAAGGGATTTACTACAAAAAATTTCTGGGTTTTAATCGGATTTTATTTTCATCTGTATTTGTTTGTACATATTTTTGCTTGATGAAATTTTTTTGAAGATTAAGGTAAAAAAAAAAGAAAAAGAGGTAAAAAATTTCTGACACGTGTGAAATGAATTGGCGAATGGCGCAGGTGATCAGAAGAAGAGTATAAATGGTGAGCTATGGCAAGCGTGCGCCGGTCCTCTGGTAAATGTGCCGGTGGCTGGGACCCACGTCGTCTACTTTCCTCAAGGGCATAGTGAACAGGTTATCCATCATTTTACTGCATCCATTTGTATGCGTAGGTTAAGATTGTTGTCCATTTGTTAAGAGTGAAAGATGGTAACTTGCGCCGCTAAGGTGTCCTTTGAGTATAATTTGGTCACATGGAGAGATTTCATTGTCACATCATTATTATTATTATTATTATTATTATTATTATTATTATTATTATTATTATTATTATTTTATCTGGGTGGAGCATAATCCTTGCTATTTTGAGCTGGTGGGTAGAATAATTAATTGGAGTATGAGATGTGTGGATGTTAGTGGTGGTAGTTTGCAAAACTGGCTAATATTAGAAGGGGCATTATTTGGTGGACCATGCTAACGTGCGCATTTAAGTTAGCTAGAGACCTAGAGTAGCCCTGGTTTCTAAATTTATTTCAATAGTACTAATTAATGTATATTAAGTGTAACAGTTTTTAATGATGTTAAAATATAAATAAAACACCATTTGAAATAAGGATCTGGCTTGGAGTTGAAATGGGCTTTTTCATTTTTCTTTATTTTTAGAGTTTTTTTGTAAATTTGGAATTGTTATTCTTTAATAGATGATGAGAGAATTGCATCTTTAGACAAACATAACATTTACTGCAAGTAAAATGGAGCTGTCTTTGGCTTTGGATACATATGTTTCACCTCAAGCCAGAGACGAAGCCAGAAAATGAAGACTAGGGGGGCGAGAATTATTTTTTCATGAAATATAAAAGTTCATAATTTTATATACAAGAATGTTTATTAATTATGAAAAAAATTGAAGTTGAGGGGGGCGCCCGCCGTGGTCACCCCCCCTGGCTCCGTCCCTGCCTCAAGCTATCTATATTTTTTTCTTTTGATCCTATAGGTTTTAATGTATCACTATAATCCTGCTAAACTATTTTGAGACTTGTGTTTGCCAATAAGAACTGCATGATCCTATCATAATTTGGCTGCATAAGTTTCTCACCCTGCAAATGTGTTTCTTTGTACATGTAAGTTGATTCGGCTGTAATCTGTTTTCTTTTTCTTGTGCTAATTATTGGTAAATTTTCATTTTCAGGTTGCTGCATCCATGAAAAAGGATGTGGATGCACAAATCCCAAACTACCCAAATCTTCCATCAAAACTACTATGCCTCCTTCATAATGTCACTTTGCATGTATGCTTACTTTAATTAATACCTCCTTCATATAACTACATTTTTTTTTCAACTTCTTTGAGTTTCAATAATAACTGAAATTGTTTTTTTGGCATCTATTAGGCTGATCCAGAAACGGATGAAGTATATGCCCGGATGACACTGCAACCAGTGCCTTCGGTAGGTTTCTGCCTTAGTCGAACAAATTTTCAGAAAAAAAAATTTGTGCTTATGTTCGATGTGATTATATTCGATCATTAGTATTGACATGTTTAATTTTGCTAATAAAAATCTAAGAAAAGATGCCTGTTTGATTTTCAGTTCGACAAGGATGCTCTATTGAGATCAGATTTATCGATGAAATCACATAGGCCACAAACAGAGTTTTTCTGTAAAACGTTGACTGCAAGTGATACTAGCACTCATGGGGGGTTTTCAGTGCCTCGTCGTGCTGCAGAAAAGATTTTCCCTCCTCTGGTTAGTCAAAAGAATCTGTTTATCTTCCTTGTATTACTTAATTCTTGAAATACGTTATGTTTGAGAATACTTTTCTCATTCCAGGACTTTACAATGCAACCACCAGCACAAGAACTTGTTGCCAGGGATTTGCACGATAACGTCTGGACATTTCGCCATATTTTTCGTGGTAAGTTCTCGTTTGGTGCTTTCGTTCTTAATGGAGTGTTTGCAAACACTTCAAAAACGCGATTCTCAGCTTTTGACTGAAAAAAATAAATAAACAGTTTTTAGTGTTTTCAAATGTTAATTTTTGCTTCTGATTCTGTATAGTCTAATAAGAATCTAAAATCAGGGAGAAGTGCTTTCTGATTCTGATTCTGCTTGTGGTTTCATTTTGAAATATATAAAAACACTTTTGCAACTTATTCTCCAAACACTATCAAGTTTTTTGAATTTTCGACCGTTTTCATTTCTACTACAAAAAATCACTTCTTTTAAAAGCAGAAGTTTTTGCAAACACTTCCTTAGAGACTATAAGAGTACTGGTTCACGTAGTATAGTCGAGCATTTCAAACGTGTTTGTAAAATTCTGATGGTTACGTTTTAGGACAACCTAAGCGTCACTTGCTTACAACTGGATGGAGCCTTTTTGTTGGTGGAAAGAGGTTGATTGCAGGTGACTCAGTCTTATTTATTAGGTAATGCTGCAAGTTACTAAAACACTTTTTTCCTTAATTTTCTTGAAATTCTAAAACGTGGAATAATCTGAGCTTCAACTGTCGACAACTACCTTACACGAACAGGGATGAAAAGCAACAGCTTCTTTTGGGCATAAGACGGGCGAATAGACAACCAACTAATTTGCAATCATCGGTTTTGTCAAGTGATAGTATGCACATCGGGATACTTGCTGCAGCTGCTCATGCTGCTGCAAACAATAGCCCTTTCACCGTTTTTTACAATCCAAGGTCATTGGCCGATATTTTCTCATGCTATCGTACGGATATATGTTGTCTTTTTGGTATTCTGAATATTTTTTTAGTTTGAGCAGGGCTAGTCCATCAGAATTCGTCATCCCTTTAGCCAAGTACTACAAAGCTGTTTGCAGTAACCAGATATCTCTTGGCATGCGGTTTCGCATGATGTTTGAAACCGAAGAATCGGGGACAAGAAGGTATATATGCAACACTTTCATGTGATTGTATTTGATCTACAGTGTCTCCTGTGAAATTTACAATAAATTAAAGGGTAAATTACACATACCACCCCTTAGGTTTAGCCTAATTACCAAAAAAATCACTCATCTTTCAAAATTACAATTACAAGCCCTTAAGGTACGACAAGTCGACAAATAACCCTTTGAAGATTATGTTTGTTCTACAAATTATACCCTCAATAGGTGCAATAAGTAAAAACAGAAACATATGTCAAGAGGTATTTGTAATTTTGAAAGATAATTGAGTTTTTTGTAATTAGGCTAAACCTCAGGGTGTATTTGTAATTATCCCTTAATTGGGGGATATAGCTTAGAAAAATCGATGAAATTTTTTAAATACACTGACTTGTCAAATCCTACATGGTTCATACATTATATTCCATAGTTCATTTGAAGAGCTCTTACTATTTTTAGACGAAAACATGAATTTAAACGTTTGTCTCGCTTGGCATGCATTGTGCAGATATATGGGTACAATAACTGGAATCAGTGACATGGATCCTGTCAGATGGAAGAATTCCCAGTGGCGTAACTTACAGGTAATAAGATCGACCTAACATGCTTCCAGTTTCGTGCTAAACATGTCCTGCTTGGAAGAGGATATCTATATATATGTTGGATACTCACTTGGCATTCTACGAGCAGGTTGGTTGGGACGAGTCGACTGCTGGTGAAAGACGTAATCGTGTCTCCATTTGGGAGATCGAACCTGTAACCGCTCCGTTTTTCATCTGCCCTACGCCACCTTTGTTCCGTTCGAAGCGTCCCAGGATACCAGGAATGCCAGGTAGAATAGTGTTACAGATAATTCTGCAACATAACATCTACAACTTCATTATTTATTTTTGGGATAATTACAAAATCATCCCAGAGGTTTAGCCTGATTACAAAAGATTAAAGTTATTTTCTAAAATTACAAATACCCCCTCTTACGGTGTTACAAACTCCCCCATAAAAAATTTTTTTTGCCCAACAAATAATCCCCTCTTGAGGTTGCGAATAATAAAATAAAAACAAATATAAGGGTGTATTTGTGATTTTGAAAGATTTTTGGGCTTTTTTGAATGTAACCTACATCTCAGGGATAGTTTTTGTAATTAACCCTTTATTTTTCCAGTTTCTATTTTATCCATTCAAGGCCTGTCTTGTGGGATTGCTCCTTGCATGCTACCCCTATCACTTTCTATGGCATTTCTTCATAACATCTGATTCATAATAGTTGACCTTTTCTTTTGAATCCTGAGCAATTATCTTGTCAAAAGTGGCAATGAAAAAATTAAAATTATAAGAAATATGTATGGAAATGAAATGACGGAAAAATTTATCCATTAAAACAAAAATTGTACTGTGAGTGACAGGACAGGCTTTATAGGTGAAAGATGCTCCTTTGTTTTTTGCCTTTTCTTGGTCAATCTTTGACCTATCTTTTGTTTTGGCCCTTAAATAGTGCACATTTCATTCACACTCATGATTAAAGCAAAGATCTTCCTACCAAAAACCAAAACACACTTTCAGCCTCACAATGATACTCAAGAATTTAAGACCCCTCATAAAATATCTACTATGTTTTTCTCACTGCAGATGATGATAATTCTGATCTAGACAGCCTATTTAGAAGGACAATGCCATGGCTCGGCGACGAATTCGGCTTAAAAGATCCCCAATCCCTGCCTGGACTTAGCTTAGTCCAGTGGATGAACATGCAGCAGCAAAACTCCTCAATGCAACCAAATTATATCAACCCTTTACCAAATTCTCTTCTGCAAAATTACGCCGGAACAGATATTTCGCGCGGGTTGACAGCAAATCAAATTTCCCATCAGCAAAACCTACAATTCAATTCACAGAGGCCAACCCAACAATTGCCATCTTCGACTTTAAACCCTTTAAGTTCGATTATACAGCCGCAACAGCAGTTGACCGATATAAGTCAACCACCACGACAGAATTTAGTCGGTCAAAGTCAAACTTTACAGACAAGCCAACTTCAGTCGTCGTTGCAGAGTCCTGTCCAAACTCAAAGTGTTGTTCAGCAGCAGCAACAATCTGTTCTAAGCCATCAGATTCCGAGAAATGTTCCTCAAAATCTGCCTCAACAGCAGCAGCAGCAGCAGCAGATTTTGAGTCAAATTCAACAGCAAAATCTAATGCCATCTCAGCCGTCTGATCTCGCAAGTCAACACTTGCAAATGTCGGATAATAACCAAATTCAGTTTCAACTTCTACAGAAACTCCATCAGCAACAACAATCACTCTTAGGACAACAACCTTCGCAAACGACACATCTCCAAGATCAGCAGAAGCAGATTCTTGAAATTCCACCAAATTTCTCTAGGCCAATGACGACAAGCCAAATGCTCGATTCCTCTCAAGCAACATCCAATATGCATCCTCAGCAGATGACGAAAAATAATAGCCAAACCAATTTTCGATTCGCCCAACCAACTCAGCAACCAAAAATTCAGCAACAGCAATCTGGGATACTATCAGAGTTGCCCGAAAATGTGGGAAGTGCTTTAAACCCGATAACCAATCACCTTTCAGCCGGGCGGAGCAGTTTATTGACCGGAGGTGCTGGTGGGGTCCAGTCTGCAGTTACCGATGACGTCCCGTCTTGTTCGACTTCACCGTCCACGAACAACTGTCTGAACACAGTTCAGTCTGTAATGAACGGCAGAAATAATCACCGCGCTACAGCAATTGGGGATGAGATTGCTCAGTCTTCTGTCAATCTTTTTAGTTCAAGTGGTGGTCTAGAGCCCATGTCTTCTAATGTCAACTTGGTTAAAGATTTGCAGCCAAAATCCGACGTTAAGCCCTCGTTGAATATATCCAAGAGTCAAAACCAAGGATTTTTCGCATCACAAACGTACAATAATAATCCTGGTGGAGCCCAGATAGACTATTTGGACAGTTCATCTTCGGCAACATCAGTTCTCTCTCAGAACGACGGCCAGATACCACAAAACAACTCCATGTCTTTTAATTCTCAGACAATGTTGTTTAGAGACGCAAGCCAAGATGGTGATCCGAGAAACAATGTACCATTCGGGGCTAACATTGATAATCATCAGATAGGAATGCCGATGATGCCTGATTCTTTGATCACGAAAAACATGATGGGATCCGGTAAAGATTTCTCGACTGATCTCTCGTCTGGAGGAGGCATGCTTTCGACCTATGAGAATCCTAAAGAAGCTCAACCGGAACTCTCGTCATCAATGGTCTCCCAGTCATTTGGAGTTCCGGATATGGTTTTCAATTCCATTGAGTCCACTATAAACGAAGGTAACTTCATGAATAGTGGTGCTTGGGCTGCTGCTCCACAACAGATTCCTAGGATGCGGACGTATACAAAGGTTGGTGGTTCAAGAATTATGATTAAGGATAATTACAAAAACTGCCTCTATGGTTTAGCCTAATTACAAAAACACTCAAATTATCTTTCAAAATAATTTTACCCCCATATGGTGTCACAAACATTGTATTGGGGGTGCAATTTGTAAAATGAAACAAATGTCGAGAGAGTATATGCAATTTTGGAAGATAACTGGGTTTTTTTGGTAAGTAGGTTAAATCCTAAGGGTAATTGTTGTAATTATACTGTATTCTACTTGTGCTTTGATTTAACTTAGCAGGTATTTTTCTTGAAGGTGTACAAGCGGGGAGCTGTGGGAAGATCGATTGATATTACACGTTACTCGGGCTACGATGATCTCAAACAAGATCTGGCTCGTAGATTTGGTATAGAGGGACAACTGGAGGACCGGCAGAGAATTGGTTGGAAACTTGTCTATGTGGATCACGAGAACGATGTGCTGCTAGTTGGTGATGATCCTTGGGAGTACGTTCTTCAAAACGCTCGCTTCTTTTAAATCAATTTCTACATTCTCATTCAACACTTGAATTAAACTCTTTCTCCTTTCAAACTTGTGTTGCATTCCAGGGAATTCGTGAGCTGTGTGCGTTGCATAAAGATCCTTTCGCCTCAGGAGGTCCAACAAATGAGCTTGGATGGAGATTTTGGAAATAATGTCGTTCCGAATCAAGCTTGTAGCAGTTCTGATAATGGTGTGAACTAATTGTACAATGCCACATCATTGCCATATACGTTTACTACGACAGAGTTTCTGCCATCGACAAGTTCTAATTTCTCGGAATGAAGAGAGCTGCCATTAGGGATCTCAATGCATTCAAGAAAATGATTCTTTGGCAGGCAGAGATATCGTTGGCGCTTGTGAGAAGTAGATGAGAAGGCAAAGCATCTTTGCCTCGTCTTTTATTTTTTAAAGCAAAGGAGCTGTGCCTTGGGATTGTAGGATAATAGATAAGCCGAGAAATAGATTCTGGCTTTTGAGTATATTGCTAGGTATTTCCACGGTTCTCTCTCTTTGATTCATGTGTAAAAACTTGATTTTCTACCAAGTTGTATTCTAGAATGTAAGAGCTTGGAATCTGTATGCATGGTGTATTTTTCAATTGTATATACGATTAGAAGATTTTCGTGTTAACCTTTCAATGAAATCAACGATACATAGGGGATCAACCTTGCGTACTAATTAAAAAAATCAGCTGAACATGTAAGATTAGATATTGTTTTTTAAATGAAAATTAAAAAATTTGAAAATAAAAATGTCAAATCAGCTGAACATGTCAAATTACCTGCTATAAATTTTTGTTCTGAAAAAGGACTATTTGTAAAAAGTAAAAAGAAATGACGGAATCTCAAAGTGGGGTTAGTTAGAGAACCAAAAAAAATTTGCCTGAACTTGATATCATTAATTGAACAGATTATGTTATCTTAAATCTTGGTCTATATAATTCAAAAGTAATTCTATCTCTCCGCACCATCCTTTGCAATTCTTTCATCCATAATCAAAAAAAGCAAAAAAATAAGGCGAACAAGAGTATCATTGCACATAGAGTAAATGTATTCAGTTGGAGTACTCCAGTGTGGTCATTTTTCTTTGAGAGAAATCTCAACAATACAGTTATTTCTTTAAATTTCATGGGAGTTTCTTTAGACGTATCCAATCTCAAGAAAACCCAAAATTCTATTTTTTATCCATATTTCTCATCTGGTTATTTCTCTTATTACTTTTTGAAGTCTTGCAAATTTCTATTCAAGTCAAATTGCATTGTAAAATATGAACAATATTTATAATATAATTAAACTATATTGATAATTTATTTATACTCAAATTAGTAAAATTACATGGTTGTCGTGCAAAGCACTTCCACCTTACTAGTAACCAATAAAAATTCATGCATGCTTAATGTTTTTTCTATGTTTCAATTACCTTGGTCACAACGTCGTCCCAACCCATTTAACTCATGCAAAGGACTGGTGGTTGGCACTTGGCAAGAGGAGGGGGCCTAATTTATGTGGTAGTTGTAATTGACATTAATATAGGAGGCGGAGCTAAAACATTGGTAATAAAGCTGTAAACTAATTGATTAAAAAGAAAAAAAAAAGAGAGGATTCCCAAAATTAGATTTCAATCCCCAATTTTTGCACAATTCCTGTCGAATAATGCTAGAAACCTGCAGATGTCTCAAATGACTTCATTTAACTGATAATTGGTCTGAGGATGAAGTATCCAACAGTGTATCCTGGGGGCGAGCTCTTCATGCCATAGAGGAAGGGTGTCGCCTCTCGCCTGGATACAACTTTCTGGAAGCCCCATCTTTGTTAATCTGTAATATAGGAAGAGTCACAAACATCAGAAATAACTCTAAAAAAAAGTGATTCCCGACTTCTAGGTGGAAAAAATAACAAGGAGTGTTTGCAAACTCCTAGGAAAAGTGATTCACAGCTTCTAGATGGAAAGGTGGAAAAATTAACTGAGAATCGCTTTTTTTTAAGAATTTGCAAAAACTCCACGAATACAGTTCCTAAGAGTTAGTTGAGAATCACCTTTTTTTAAGAGCATGCAAAAACTCCACAAATGCAGCTCCTAATAGTGCGCAAATTCGATTTTCTCTTTAAGGCAGGCTAATAAACAATCAAGTAGGATAGACATGCACAAGTTTTGATAGTTATGCAGAACCCTTTGTTTATTATCTTTTGAGTAACTTAACATCTGATAATGTGTTCCAGATCTCCCCCAATCCCCTTCAAGAGCAAGACAAGAGGGGGAAACTAATACAGGCCGAGCTACTATGATGTGATTAAGATTATATCATATATCTTAGGAAATTCTCATAAATGCCAAATCAGAATTCTCTTCATTGATAATGAACATATAATACACAAACCTCAGTTTCTTCTTGAGTCATCCCTTTCCTTCCATGCTTGATCAAAGCAACCATATAGATAAGACAAAACAGATCCTGCGATACAATAAATATTTGTCATATATATATATATATATATATATATATAGATAGATAGATAGATAGATAGATAGATATGTGTGTGTCGCCTGCAAATGAAATGTTAGACAATATAGATGTTTCACCAAGTTACCATAAACTGATGGCAGCAGGCAAAGGTTTACCTATTGACTATTAATGAGTTTAATGGAGTCTTGTAGAAAATTATAAAAAACAATGGCGAATTTAGATTGATTGATCTTCAAAATAACTCTATATAGAAGATAAGGGTCTATTTGGCTATACCAAAATTGGGGCATGCAGATTGATACCACTCTAGGTTACTTAACAAATTTACTGATCCAGCAATAAAATGAAAAGGCTTCAGACTTCGGGCACACAAGACGTATAAATTCCATCTAGTTAATCACAGTTTAGCTCAATCTTCGACTCGATGAATAAGAGAAGTGGGTAAGTAATAATTTTAACAAGATGTACAACTCACTTATTGAAAGTCATCTATCAGTACTCCTAAAAAGATAAGTGCATTAGCCACCAAAATATTAGCATATACCTATTAATCTAGACATGGTAATTCAGGCCTCTTTTCTCTTGTACACCTCAATAAGAAAAAGCACAAGGTATTTCCTAACATCAACTAAAACCAACCAGAACTTAACAATTTCTCAAATAATTACAACTCCACCCAAAGCCAAATATGATTAAGTAAATGATGAAGAGATCCAGCCATCACTTAGAAGTTAAAAGCAAACTAACATGCTAAAGCTTAAAATTCTCTCTGGCATTGCATTTAAAAAGTATATAGTCCCCTCACACTCCCTAGTAACTTTATCCATATGAGCTGCATGAGATTATATGAAGTGTTGTGGGCACAAAAACACAGTTGTTATGCCAAAGGAAGAAAAACTATAAGGCTTCATTTTGAAGTTAAGGATTACAGATCCATAATAATAAATCTATTGAACCCTCAAGTGAGAAGGAGCCAATGTCAACTTCAAATCCTTCATGGGGAACCCCCAGACTATCCACCGACCATCATGGATGTGCTTGTGATTACAAAACCACATGGCCACCAAGCAGATATATTTACTCAGAACAGTCAACAAATTGAAGCAATTTCATAAAATTTTGGTATCCTTCCAAGATTATACATAAAAAACTACATGTCCTTCCAAGATTAATATGTAATGCATCCCAAAACCATTTCAATAAATAAAAGACAAAAATCACTATTTTCAATCACCATTTCAAGAACACATGCAATGCAAACATGTCCAGCTTCAACCCTAGTTACCCTGTGAGGTAGTGTTAATAACAAACAAAATATGTTGATGTAAAAATTATACCACATAAAACTTATAAAGAACAAAAATATCTCAAGTCAATCACAATTCAACATTAACCAACAACCACAATAAGCAATTTTTCTCATTTTCAACTTCTCTGCCAAGCTTTTCCTTCCATCATACCAATTTCTAACCAAAGCGTCCATTCCAAAAACAATATTAGAAAAGCAGCAAATTTTTGCACTACAGCAATTTTAAACATGTAGTCTACTATATTATACACTTAATCCTAAAAAGGCACCAAAAATAAAGGAAAGCAATCAAATGAGTACTATCTTTGCCATCAAACGCAACAAATGGTAAGGTCAATAAATTAAATTCTCACCAAGCCGGCAGATGTAGACATTTTCTGACAACTGAGTGATCTTATAGGATGACCTATTTGCGACATACATCCCTACAAAATTAGATTTACTTCAAACTTTGTAATAACAAACCTGCATCAATATACATCCCTACAAAATTACATTTACTTCAAACTTTGTAATAACAGCAAACCTAGCATCAATTAAGGCAAGGATTCAAAACACAAATCCGTGGAAGCCGATGCTGGTGCGAGAGTCTGTGTCGCTGATGGTACGCATCGAATGTGGAGTGTTGAGATTGTCTGAACTCATGTACATGGTGGTGACGGAGCGATTGAGATGAATTTGAGAGAAGAAGCAAGAATCTGATACCGCGGCAATCCTAACTGTACGGTGACACTAATAGATATTGGTAGGCGACTATTTAAGGACAAGACATTTACAATAGGGTGGAGGTGATAACTTGATGTTCCATTGACATTGTCCCACACAAACTATATAAATTGCAATTTTTTGGAAAAACCGAACCAAAATTTCATCAACACTCATTTGTCAATTAGACTACCCGAAATTACATACGGATTATGAAGCATATTTCGGGCAATGATAAGCTTCATTCCGTATCTCCATTCAATGAACTGTCATTAAGATTAGATATTGAGGTTCATTTTGTGGTTATTAACAACGTTATAAAATTTTGGAGCAATTCTCCAAATTTTAAAATGTCATTAATTACCACAAAATAAACCATAATCTCTAATTGCCAACCTGTCAATCCTCATGACAAGTTCATTGAATGGAGATTCCGAATGAAACTAATCATTATTCGAAAAAAGTTTGTATATTCCACCAATACATAATCATAATGAGTCGAACATAACGGACAAGTGAGTGATAATAGTGCTAGTGAAATCTCCAGTTTGGTGATTCCAAAAAATTGCAGTTTAAGTAGCTTGGGTGAGACAGCGTCAACAGATAAGTTGACCACCACCAACTTAACCTATTGTAAATGTCTTGTCCATACTATGTCATTTTACCAGCATCGACTAGTGTCACCGTTACTCTACCATTCGGGAATGGAGGGAGTATAACAAGATGATGGAGAGGCGCTAGGGTTGGCACTGTTGAGCAACAAAAGACTTCTTAGTTATAAAATATGATTAATTTCTTGATCAAAATTATGACTGATAAGCATTTATTAAAAGCTTTGCTAAATTACATTGAATGCATATGTTTTAATCAACTTATTTAATTATACTTTCATTCACAAAATGTTGTATGAATATGTTGGGCCCCTAAGATTAGTGGTAGGTTTGTAATGTCTAATACTCAAAACTATACATGGATATATTGTAATAGTAAAATAAAAATGAATGTAGAAAAAGTAGCCGTCTATTGTTTTTCTTCACAGACGAAGGTGATGATTTGTTTTTTATATTCTATTAGGGTTATAAGTGTTTACTTGTGCTTAGGCAGTTGGGCCTCGTCCTGTGAAGGAAATGACCCCAGTCAGGTGATGGTAATATGGAAATGATAGTGATTGAATAACAATAATGGTATTATTCCATGCAATTATAATAATAATAATAATACTAACAATAAATAAGTAATTATAGCGGTATAGCCTAAAGCCTAAAACGAGTATTTATATTATAGCCTAAACCCCAGAAGGGGGTCGATGAATGTAAGACGAGTTTTTAAAGTTAAAACTCTATTGATGTTATCTATTCCTTGCAGTAAGTTACAGATAAAAATTGGCTGCATTTAGATCATAAAAATCAATGAACCTAGTGCAACAATTCTTTCTCCCGTGGTCAATGAGATAAGAAAAAATTGACAAGCTTTTATATTTTCATTTACAAGGAGGTATAGATCAAAACCCCACTTAAGCACAAATATCAAATTCCTAATTTCTACACTAAAGTAAGAAAAATACAATTACCACACATGATTGGCCCAAATCCAGATAGGTTGTCATTAAAAAAGAATTGGTTTGTTTGTCCAGAGAATCCCAGTATATTGTTTGCAGTTGTTAATGTTTATTTGCCTTAAGACCAAGTCAAATTGTGATAACGATACTAAATCAATGGAACTTGCATCAGGTCCTCATCAAATTTACAGGGAATTCAATTATCAAATATAAGGTATAAAGATTTCATGATGACATGCATGTTTACCGTATGAGTAATTTTAACATGCATGCCAATTATTATGCCCATGTGAATTCAAAGTTTTCACACAAACCAAAATACAGAACTAACAAACTGATATGGATATAAGTGTTGTTAGTATATGGATGCAGTAGCCATAAAAAAAATTCATAATTCTGATATAGTATAAATATTTTTAGAGTAGGATATATATACAAATTTGTTTTGAAAGAAGTAAACCAATCTAAGTATGTGTTATAATAAGATCTAATTTGTGTATATGCACAATTATTAATCATAATCTAAATAGACGAATAATTAAGAAATATAAATAATACATACTAGAAAAAATTACATAATATATATTTGAAAGAATCAGTAGTGCAACTAATATAGATTTGAAAACTTGTTAATTCGAATTCATGTTTTCATTTGAGTGTTTTTTTTTTAAAAAATAAAGGGTATTGACTGATTTGTTGAACATATAATTCTTACCAGTATAAGTCCTTGGAGATATTAAATTGTGCCCTTGATGGAAATTGTCTGCACAACAATGCAATTCGCGTTATGCCTTTAGCTTAATTAATTCAAAGCAAGGACATAGCATAGTCTATGAAACACTTTTTTCACTACAATACAGGAAAGTCATTTAATTTCTTAAAATGATTTAAAAGAACGGGAAATGACATATTTAATCTAAGTCAATCACAAGAGAACATATAAATGATGCAGTTTGCATTATCACTATTAAAGTAATTGTGGGGTTTGTTTTAGTATTATCTAGACATTCTAAAAATATAGTTTGAAGATTAGTTCATTTTCATTTATCATAGAACAAATATTTCATGCTATCCACTTGGTTACGACTAAAATGGAATTGCGTTTGAGTAGATGAGAATAAAATGATGTATTGATCGAAATAAAAATATCGTAAATCCTTTCAAGTAATATCTAATTACGCAGATAGTTTAGAATGAGCAGCAAAAATCATAGTCTCATGTCTCTTTCTGTTATTGAATTGGATAGCAATTAAAATATAACACATTTGGATTAATTAATTTCTCTTTAATGGTGAAGTGTAACTCAATATTCCCCTCAAAATAATAAATCAATAAATATCTAAGTTATCATAGCTTATCACTACAGCCAAAGTTTTCATCAGTCTTGGGAAGTCTACTTCACTACTTGAAATATACTTTTTTTTATAAAAAGAGTTAGACAAATATTATGAAAGCACGGGTCCTTCTTTTCTCTCAGTTGCATAATTATATCAGAGAAAACTAAATTCTTGAAACTTACTCAGTGATTATAGTGATGGAATTTGTCACCCGAGGAGCATCCACTAGATGTCTGCAAGAAATTAAATTATGACTAATTAATAAAAATTCTAAAAAATAATGAAATGAACAGAAAAAAATATAAAATATAAACATAAGAAAAATTGTAAATCTGAATGTTTTTGTTTGCTTTCTAAATTCGAAGTAGGTAAAACAAATAATATATGAAAATAAACAGTCAATACGACAAAGAACCCCTTTGTTTATCTAACAAATCCACAAAATAGAAACCATCCATTTGAAAAAAATAAGAAAAATGTATAAAATACTTAAATATCTCTTATTATTTTCCCGATCGATAACTATTGCATATACATATTTTCGAACTGAAAAACATAGCGTTGCCGGGGGAAGAAGATGAAAATACGCTGTCGCTGGGCAGTGTGATATTGTTGGTGAAATGCAAAAACTACTTTTCAGCGGCGCCACTTGTTCTTTAACCCTATCAGTGACTTTTTTTTCTTTTTTTTTTTTTTTTGAGAGAGAACCCTATCAGTGACTTACTTTTTTTTTTTTTGAAAAATATCAGTGACTTACTTTGATTTGCTTACATTCTATGATTTTAGGGTTTCTATTTTGCTTTTTTGTTTTAAACACAAATGAAGTTTAGGCTGCACATTACAATTAGTCTGGTATGGCCTTTGGGCCCAAATTGGCAAACCAATATCCATGGACGAAGCCATGTGGGGGCCGAGGGGCACTGGCCCCCTCAAATTTTGAAAAAAAGTAGGGATATTTTGATCATTTCACATTTTAATTTAAAAAAATATAAAATAGAAAAAAAAGTCTTTAATTATATTGCATTCCTCTTTCATACTTTCATTTTTTAATCTTGAAAAATATGAGTCTTGAACATTTTTCCTTTTTCTTAAACTTTTGTACATTATTTAAGCTCCGTCATAAACATTAACTTGAATTTTTGCATTATTCTCTTGTGCCTCTATTTGTCCTTTTTGGTATATTGATATAATTGTATTTTGTTATTTATTGTTGAATATTAAGATGTGATTGAATTAATACATTGACTTAATCAAAACTTCTACTTATTTTTTTAAATTTAATGTATTGTTTTTCATTTTTATATGTGGTAGTGGACAATTGTCCACTTATGTTTTGCAAAAATGAAAAATAATCATATTTTCCGAAAACATATTTTTTTAGTCATTTTGACACGGTCATACCCTTCTTGTGTTCTCAGATGAGGTACTTAATTATATTTCAAAAAACTGATGCGGTATATTTTTCGGTACCGAGTCGTGGATCGGTCTCTAGAAATTAAAAAAAAAGGACAAAGGGAAATTTTGAACTCAAAAATAGCTAAAAAAACATGGTTAAAATTATTTTTCTTATGTAGAAATGGCAAAAAATTCGACGCACTCTTTTTATATTAATATTAGTTGGGCCCCCTACCCAAAATTCCTGACTTCGTCACTGCCAATATCCACCATTTTTTTTTTCAAATGTTGATTACAAAACTTTTTTGCATCGGTCAGCCCATATCCTTTGGACTGCATATTACAAAAATATATTCAATTACTACATAACATTAATGTCTAAAATAAGGCCCAAATTACAGTTTAGTTTTTTAATTATTCAAATAGTATAATTCATTTGGGATAAAAACCTTGTGCTCCAGTGGTTGAAACGTATGTTGAAAAGGCGAATAACCCGGGTTTGATCCCATACGAGTGCGTGTGTTCCCTCCCCAAGTCTGGTTCGATCTCATTGCCCCCTCCCCAAATTCTCCCATTGTACTAAAAAAAATAGTATAATTCATTTACCACAGTAGGCTAATTTTCATTTTCTTTTATTTTTATTCTTTGTTTGTTTAACTCACCAGTTTTATATAAATTTATTTGCAGAAAACATGAATTTTCAACATTGTAATATTCAAGGTTATATGAAAAGTATGCCATATACGAAATTAATTTCTCATTCATCTGATATCACAAACAATGACTTTTTTAATTTTTTAGATTAATATTCTTTTCATATATATAACTTTATAACGATATGTCAAGTTAATGATATACAACATTAACTTTATTTTGCAGGTAATTTATTACCGATTTAAAAATAATATCTGCTACGATTGTCGTCATTTAGACCCACAAAATATCTTTAGGATTATTAATCATAATGATGAGGAAGATTGCTCTATTGATCTTCCATTAGATGCAGTGAGATAGAGAGTCGTGTGTAACTCAATGTAAATTTTAAAGTTTATATTAAATTCCTCTTCTTTTTAAAAAATGATTTTTTTTAATTTTTTTTAATAAATCTTTTGGCATACCCTTATGATTTATTGTTGAATTCTTTAATTCATATTTATTTATCTTTACATTTTAATAATGTATTGAAATTCTACCCATTTGAATCTATAAAAAATGAAATTATTTTCTCATAATAAATACTCAGTGCATCACATGAGAGGATTGCTAGTATGATAAATAACAGGAGTTTAGTATGACGTGTCACTTTAATAGTGCAATTCAATTATCTTTTATTGGATTATATTTGTGGGGCATATCCGTGCAGGTCTGCTAAATTGAAATATTGAATTATCATTTTATAAATTAAAACAAAATTAAAGTGTGATTTGAATAATAGAAGGAAAACAAAAAAGATTAATTCCTGAGGCGTGTGAAAATTAGCATTGTTCTTAAGGATTTATTTGCTTAATCTCTTAGGATTCAACAAGAAAAAAACAACAAAATATTATAAGTGTAACCCAACAGTAGGAAAAGAGAGGAGAAAAAATAGAATAACATTTAATTCATCTGATTATTAGAATAGAACCAACGTCTCAAAGAGGAAAAAAATGGAAACACGTTGGCAATGACCCAAATACTAGAGATAGCGCTGGCAATTTTCGGGCCAGCCCGACCAACTCGATAATTGGGTTGGACTATATTTTTACAGACCCGAAATGAGTTGGGCCTACTTTGGCTCGAGCGGCCAGACACATTTTACACATAAAAATGTATTTTGGGTTGGGTTGGACCGAGAAAAATATCAGCCCGAGTGATTTTTGGGTCAGCCCAACCCGACCCAATTTTGACCTGGCCCGAGCTTTTGCCAACTCTAACTAGAGATATGGTTTTCTTTAGATATCAGATAAGTGGAAGACTTGGTCTTTTTTGGATAAAGTCAAAACAACACAATTTAAAAAGGTACCCATTCTTTTGAGACACTCACAACTTATACAACAATCCCTCACATGTTTCAAAAGAATTATAAAAAAGGATAATGATTTGTTGGGTTACTAAACAGAGTGTAGAATGTATCGAATCTGGTGTTTTTTGGACTATGAACCAAACCTAGAAATATAAGATTTAACATAGAGATTATTGGTGAAGTTTGAAGCTTATATGAACCAAGAACTCTTTTTTGTAAATTAAAATCTTATTGTTCACTTGACACTCTCTCAGAATTTTTGTCGTTCAATGCGGTTTTGTGCTAATAGGCCATATGCGTGCCTGGTATCCATGAGTGCTCTAGTGACATGCCAAGATCTCATATGCGTAGCCTCACTCGACATTCATATAGGTGAATTTCATCAAGTATATTTTACTAAATCTACCGCCCTTAAGGGATATGAAATTCATTAAGAGATTATCAACTCATCTCTCATACTTGCATTCTAGCACTTCTCATACAATATGAAGGGACAAACAACTATTGTGCTAGCAGAATTAACAAGTGACTTGTTATTACCCGTATGAATCTCATTCATGGGATCTCCAATCACAAAAGTTGGGTTTCTATCACTGTTAATTTTCTTATTGGCTTAAATCACATTCCCCTCGATGTTTAATTAATTTTCTTCCCAAAAGTTTAGTCAGAAGTGATTTGGTTTAGTCAGAGAATTGGTCAAATCACTTCTGACTTCATATAATAAATGGATATAACTCTATCTTTTAACAGCTGTTTAACCACATTATGTCTCAGCCAAATATGTTTGTTTTTACCATTAAAGGTTTTATTCTCTGCAATTGTGATTCCGCTTGACAATTACAATGCATAGAGTGCTATAAATAAATGATTCTCCTTTCAAAATTAATCACGTTTTTTACTGCAATTAAAATTATTCTCGAAATTGTTCTTGGGAGAATTTATAGGTTTTGTTGTCTGTGAATTCTGGTTAGTTTTGAATATCCTGGAGGGAATTGCCATTAATCCGATAGCAACATAGTGGGGGGATATTTCCTTAAGGATAGTGAAATCTCATGTTCAAAACAATAGCCTTCGTTATCATTGTTTTATAACCGTAGAGACTTGTGTTGTTAGGGCAATTGACCCAGATTCAATCATACGAGTGCATGTGTCACACCCCCTACTATCCCCTATTGTAATGAAAAAAAGTAGGGTTTGGTTTTGTAAATACTCGAAGGATCTTATATATATAGACTCGCCTCATTCAGAATTTGTCAATTTGGTTTAAATATGCTAGACACATTTTAAAAATACTAGTTAGGTGTACGTGTGTTGCACGTAATCGAAATAATTCCTTTTTATTTAATTAAAATTAAATATTATAAATGGAATATTTTTTATTAAATTAATTTTTTTATATATGGTAAATGTCACTCGTGTAGTTTGATCCTAAAATAAAATTTACAAAATTAAAATTAAACTCTTAGTAGGTGAAATATGGTTAGAACATTTTGAACCCGAAACACAATACTTATATGATATTATCATTGAACAAAATACAATGAATATTAAAAAACTAAAGAGTAATTAAAAAAAAGATATTCCAAAAACTCATTCAACTCCGGTTTTACTTTTTTAAGTGTCTCATTCTTCTTCATGTTTATTTATTTTGCAACTTTTTTATGTATTCTTAACCCATGCATGATTGATTGACGTATGGATGTCTTTCTTTTTTTCTCCATATCTGAAATGTATGTTATCTCTCGACTAAGCAATAACATTAAATCTTCCATTCGTCACCAGTCCCTTTGCCTTTGCCTT
The DNA here is from genome assembly GCA_016081115.2 of Rehmannia glutinosa. Taxonomy (NCBI): domain Eukaryota; kingdom Viridiplantae; phylum Streptophyta; class Magnoliopsida; order Lamiales; family Orobanchaceae; genus Rehmannia; species Rehmannia glutinosa. The sequence continues at coordinate 72,244,051 of CM071931.1, read as the reverse complement.
TTGGTTAAAAGTGATGAACCAGTGAAATTCCTTTTCGTATGTTCTCATTTCCAAACACCTATTTTCAGTTTTGTACTGTTCATAAAACCAAAAATGTTTTTGTTTCAAGTGTTTTTCCTAAAAATAACTCATTTTAAATTAATTTTCAAATCTACTTTGCTTACATATTTTCCTACCTTGTCATTCAATCACATCTGTCAAATTTACATCATTATCTCTCACTTTTCACCAAAAAATTATTGTTAGGCAAACCCTAAACGTACCAATAAAATTATTTTCAAATACATAAAAATATTATTTTATTTGTATGACGTGTTTTTATATAAAAAAATTTTAAAAAATACTCAACCAAATATCAATCTATTTCTTAACATATATTTATTTTCTAAATTTTACATTCAACCAAATATATTTTTCACTCTCTACCATTCAGAAATGGAGGGAGTATAACAAGACGATGGAGAGGCGCTAGGGTTGGCACCATTGAGCAACAAAAGATTTCTTAGTTATAAACTATGATTGATTTCTTGATCAAAATTATGACTGGTAAGCATTTATTAAAAGCTTTGCTATCTTACATTGAATGCATATGTTTTAATCAACTTATTTAATTATACTTTCATTCGCAAAAAATTTGCGAGGAAATTAACAAATTTGCGGTTAAAGTTTACAGTATATCAATTTTAGCGAGGAAATTAATAAATTTGTGGTTAACATTAGTAGCAAAATTAAAAATTTCCTCCCTAACCTTTAGCCGCAAACTAAAACTTTTCCTCACTAAAACTTTGCGAGGAATTTCAGTCATATGCTGCCAATGCAGTTTAGTGACGCTCTTATAGCAACAAAACACGCGAGGAATTTATTTTCTCACTAAATACCATTTGCGAAGAAATTGGGAATGTTAGTGAGGAAAAGTTTCCTTGCTAAACTGCAATTTTCTTGTAGTGAATGTTGTATGAATATGTTGGGCCCCTAAGATTAGTAGTAGGTTAATGTCTAATACTCAAAATTATACATGGATATATTGTAATTTGTAATACTAAAAAAAATGAATGTAGAAATAGTAGTCGTCTTTTGTTTTTCTTCCCAGACGAAGGTGATGATTTGTTTTTTATATTCTATTAAGGTTATAAGTGTTTACTTGTGCTTAGAGCATCTCCAAAGCCACATTAATCTACCGGTAGCCGCTAATTTTCGTCAAAATTGATTCTCCAACCCACCGTTAGAAGCCACGCTTTTGTTGAGTGAGTGAATAGTTGGCCGCTTCATGTGGCGTTAAACTATTCACTCCTCTAAATATTTTTTTTTTTGATTTTTTTGTGTTTTACATTTTCTCTTTTTCTTTGTCATTTTAGTTTATAATTTGTTACTTTAATTTCAACTTCATACACATATATATGCAATAAAAGTTTTACTTTAATTTCAACTTCATACAAATATATATATATATATACAAAAATACATAAGTTAACCTAAAAAAACATCAAATACAATAAAATTACAATAAACTAAAATAAATATAATAATAATAAAATATAAAGAGACAAAACACGAAATACATAATAAGGTAACTCGAATCTACAATACAATATATATTTTTTAGTAAGGCCCAAGTCCACTTCCCGATCCTCCAAGATCTTGAAAATAACCCCCAAACAGTTCTAAATTATTACTAGTCCTTGGTTGATGTTGTTTTTCTCTTTTCAGTATAATTTTTATCTGCTCTTTCCGAAAGTACTCTCGTCGATTGGTATCTGAAATTGTGTCCAAATCTATCATTAAAATTTTGTTTTCGACTTCCCACTGAGTTGTTTCTGCCAATCTTTTTTTTGTTTCAGTATTTTGCCTTTGTGCTTCAGTTTTTTGTTTTTGCACCTCAATAACACAATCTTTTTTTGTGGCTGAACTCTCCAATAAATCTCGTAGTTTTTGGTTTTCTTCTCTAATCGTGTTTAGAACGGCAAACATATCTTTGCATTTTTTTTCTCTTTAATTTGGCTTTTTTCATCCCATCTGGATGATGTGATGATGAAGAACCACTGATATTTTCATCACTTAAATTCAGAGAAAATAAAGATAACCCAGGATCAGATGAGATTGGGGACTCGGGCATCGTATCTGATTGGGATGAAATCCTTTGTGATCGGGAATTTCGTGAAGTACTATTAAACTTCGAAAAATCTTTCATAATGGACCACTTTTGTTCAAACTTGAATCCTTTTTTATATTTTGAGTCTATCATCATTAATTGTTTTGCACGATCGAACTGCATAATGAATAAAACATGTTAAAATTAAATAAAAAGTAAAATAAAATTTAAAAATAACATATTAAATGATGGCTTACAATATCTTTTTTCAGAAAATCCACTTGGATTTTGATATTGAACTTGTTCAATACACCCTTTTAATTTTGAAATAGCAGGGAGTATTTGTTGCATGCGACTTTCAACTGATCTTTGGGTTCGGTCAGACATCATTTGATTTGGTTTTGTGGAGTTATAGGCATCCATAACACGATTCTAGAAGTGTTCTTTTGTTTGGTATGCACCTATTTCCAATCTTGTGAAATGTCAACATATACATCACAAAGATGTATATCTTCATCAAAAGCATAATTGGGATTTCGGGATGAGGCCATTTGAGGTAATAAGATAATTTAAGAAAGTGGTATATAGATTAATTTAAGATTGATAGTTTGTGTAGGAGTATGTGTATAGTGTATCCTATTTATAGAGGTTGTAGACACTAAATAAACGGTATAGATTCAAAGACATGAAATCCAAATAAGATAATAATCGGATGGTGTAGGATTAAAGAATATCAAAATAGATAGATAAGGTTGCAACTTTTAGTACAATTACTTCTATTATGCTCAATTTTTTCAAAAGCTCTGCAGAAACATGTGGGTTGTGCTACAAATGGTCAAAAGCCTGCACACACTTTTTTAAAAGCCTACACACACATGTGACATGTAGTTACAACTATTCTAAAAGTAAAAGTATTAAACAATTATAAAAGAAGCACACACTTTCTCATTATTCATACACACAAATTTATTCAAATGAATTCCAATTACGCTGGCACTTCTTATGTATTTTCTTCTTCAAGTTCATCCGATGATGAGCTTGAACATTTACTCAGTAGTTGTGATACAAAGTAACAATTGATAGCTCAATAAATTTATAACAATAATCTTATCATTGCAGAATATTTTGGAAACCAAAATGCCCCGACTACTAATGGTGGCTCAGTTCCTGGTCATAAGACAATTCATTGTGATCGAGAAGCAACAACTCAACGCCTTTTCAACGATTATTTTTCTGAGAATCCAACATATAATGAAGAAATGTTCCTTTGGCGTTTTCGAATATCTCAAAATTTATTTCTTCGTATTGTTGATGCTGTTAAAAATCATGATGGTTACTTTATTCAACGAAGGGATGCGGTCAAAAGACTTGGCTTGTCTACACTTCAAAAAATAACAGCAGCATTTCGAATATTAGCATATGCTATGCCAGCGGATGCTATTGATGAGTACATCAATATTGGAGAGTCTACTGCAATTGAATATGTAAAGAGATTTTGTCGTGCTATTGTGGAGATATTTTTGGAGTAATATTTAAGATCACCTACAATAAGTGACGTTTCTAGACTACTTTATATTGGTAAACAACGTGGTTTCCCAGGAATGTTAGGTAGTCTAGATTGTATGCATTGGAGGTGGAAAAATTGTCCAACAGCTTGGGCAGGACAATATGCAGGTCGCAGTGGAGATCCGACTATTATTCTTGAAATCGTTGCTGATTATGATCTTTGGATATGATATGCATACTTTGGTATGCCATGATCTAATAATGATATTAATGTATTGGAAAAATCTCATCTTTTTTATAATCTTGCGAAAGGTATTGCTTCTCCTGCATATTATGTCATTCAAGGAAAAGAGTACACCACAGGGTATTATTTAGCCAATGGTATATACCCCAAATGGTCCACGCTTGTGCAAACTATTCATGATCCACGTACTCCGAAAAGAAATATTTTGCTATGAAACAAGAATCATGTAGGAAAGATGTAGAGCGTGCGTTTGGAGTTCTCCAAAGTCGGTTTGCAATTGTTACAAATCCAGCACATTATTGGAGCAAGAGTGATTTGGAAGATATAATGACTGCGTGCATGATTATGCACAATATGATAATATAGGATGAATGAGATCTTGATGCACCAATCCAAGCTTCGAGAGAAGTGCCAACTCCAGATGTAGAAATGGTGATGGATGAAATATTCAATTTCAAGCATTTCTTGCACAATATAGAAAAATTAAAGACAAAGAGGCACACATGACACTTCGAAATGCATTGATTGATCATTTGTGGGAAGAATTTTCTAATTTAGAAAATTAATTGTTGTTATCATGTAATTTATGCTTTTGTATCATGTAATTTATACTTTGTAAGGATCTATTATGAAATTTTATTTTTGTGTTTAAATTAACCAATCAATGAGTAAGGATGTTTATATTTTTTTTTAAAAATAATTAGTTTGAACATTAATGCAAATTATATTTATATTTAATTATATTGAATAATTTTAATATTAAACTAAAACTATGTATCTAAATTATAAATTGATAAATTAAATATATTAATTCAATATAGAAAAAAAAGAATAAATATGGAATATTCCAATGTAGAGTGAAAAATAAAGGTGTGCATTGGAGATGAAACTTAATCCCTCTAAATTTTCCTCTAGAATAGTATTAAATTTACACAAAACTAGAGGCAAGGATTGGAGATGCTCTTAGGCAGTTGGGCCTCGGCCTGTGACGGAAATGACCTCATTCAGGTGATGGTAATATGGAAATGATAGTGATTGAATAACAATAATGGTATTATTCCATGCAATTATAATAATAATACTAACAATAAATAAGTAATTATAGCGGTATAGCCTAAAGCCTAAAACGAGTATTTATAATTAGTGGTAATGGTACAAAATAGCCATTTACAAAATGTAAAGATGAAAAATAACCATCTTTTGTATACACATCTTTTTAGCTATCTTGGGGTGTAAAATGACATTCATACCCTTCTAGCATATTTGTTTGATATTTTGATTATTTCTCTCTCTTTCACTTATCTCTATGTATCTTCTTACTCTTTCTTTCAATTTTTTTTAAAAAATCGAACATGTATTTTTCGTTTTTAAATATGCAATATGGGTGTTGAATTATAGATATCGAAAAGATGATTAATTTGATATATTATACATGCAAACCGGATTCAAAACGAAAAGTTATGTGAATTCAAAGTTTTTTGGAGAAAAACAAAATAACTGGTTATAATAAGTGAGAGAAGATTGAACAGTAACTCGATATCGAGTTATGTGACTGGATATCCCAATTATTGAGTATCCAGTTATATTTAACTCGATAGACGTATTATATCATTATATTCACATTTCTTCACATTACTCGATATTGAGATACAGTAACTCGATATCGAGTTATGTAACTGGATATTCCAATTATTGGGTATCTAGTTACATTTAACTCTCGATATACATATTATAACATTATCTTCACATTTCTTCACATTACTCGATATCGAGATACAGTAACTTGATATCGAGTTACACCAAAAGTAACTCAATTTCGAGTTACACATGTAACTCGCCAACCATCGTCTTCTTCCTCTCTCTCTCACTTTCTGCCATTAACAACATCCCAAGCTCCCCACCAACACAAAATCCACTATAAAACCCTAGAATTTCTACAAAAACTACAAATAATCCTAACAATCATAACCTAAAACAACTATAGACTAGACAAATCAACAAAAAAACATGATTCGGTCGTCGATTCGGTCGCCATTGTCCAAGTCGCCGGTTTCGTCTTTCTTGGGGTTTACTGTGTTAGTTTCGAGTGTTTGGATTCAGATCCTGATCAAATTTACAGGGAATTCAATTATCAAATATAAGGTATAATGATTTCATGATGACATGCATGTTTACCGTATGAGTAATTTTAACATGCATGCCAATTATTATGCGCATGTGAATTCAAAGTTTTCACACAAACCAAAATACATAACAAACAATAATTGGAATTCAAATAAATTAAAACATCCAAATATCTGCAAATCCTACTTATTCCTTAATAGCCACATTAAATTTTTTCATGCATTTCACATATTCCAATCAAAATTTAATAGTCCTTTTATATTTCGTCCAAGATCATTATATGAACTCATGCCAAATTTTCTATTGAAGTTTCCCAAACATTATTACTATTATATAGATTATTGTTTCCTAAACAGCAAGTATTCTGCACACTATAATTCATCCTTTGAAAGAAAGTTTTTCCTAGACTACCAATATATTACCCAACAACATTTTCAGAAGACATACACCAAGTGCAAGGAAAAAAGGTGAATACAAGCATTGTAATTTGCAAGTAAGAAGAATAGGAAGCTGATGAAATCAAGTTAGGTGTTTTCTTGATATAGATATTTTTACAGTTTTTCTGTTGTTTTAGCTCGAATTTCTTTATTATTTGGATATTTAACACAGTTGTCGTTTATTTGTTTCTTTTTTTTATAGATGTTGCGTAATATGCTTTCTAATTCAGTTTTTAGATAATTTTTACTTCATTAAAGTAATTTTTAGTCTATTTTTTAGTATGTTTAGTAGTTTTATAGATTTGTTTCTATTTTTCTTAGTGTTGAAAATATATAACCGGGTTTGAACAAGACACGAAATAGAAATTGGAGGAAAAACAAAAGATACGAGATTTTGGTATTACAACTTTGAAGGGAATACAACAAGTCTAAGGCGTCTAGAACACTTTCCTTAAAGTGTTATTTGCCCCCACTACTTGCTAACCGAGTATATGACAAATTACATCTAGGATACAATAGACTAGTGAAACAACCAAATATCAAGTTTTTGGATTGTTTCTACAAGAATAAGAATGCTCAAAAGTTTGTTGAAATGGCATTTATCACATATTTATACAAAACAAATTGAGGCCACACAGTTTTGAATCAACAGAAACCATCACCATGCAACTTTTCAAAAAGACACTTGTATCTCTTTGGATTGAATTGAAACTCCAAATGAAATCTCATTGAACAAGTTAGGAGGCTAATGGTGCCACTATCATTAATTAAGCAACCGAAATGGAAGAATTGCACCTTATCATAATTTTCGTCACGTCTGTTCTCTTGGTGCTCAATCATCATGACACAAAACCCATGGAATATATATATATATATATTAACATTCCCCCACTTAGTTTGTAATATAATTTCCAACTAACACTCATAGATATCATGCATAAGAAAAGTAACTTTCGTTTTAGACTTTTCCTTAATTAGTGTAAATAATTCACAAATCTAAATTAAGTAATTGGTGGCTAGGTTGCTTAAACCAACACTCAAAATAGATTAGAAATATTCCACGCATGAACCATCAATAACATTCTTTTATTCACAAATACTTTTAGCACTATTACCGGCCATGTGCTCATCCTAGTTCATGATCATGCACAAAAGATCACCCAAAATTTTTGCTAGAAGCGGCACCACTTCTTATGACCATATATGTGAAAAGTACTTCAAGTTTTATTTAATTTAACATAAATAAAACACCAAGAAATAATTCCATTAAGAGTTTGCTTCTCAACCTGCTCACTTAAGAGTAACAAATATGCACCTTACACTTGGAATGATATATACTTACTTAGGTGCTCACAATCACATAGTAACTTGTTTTTACCCTTTAAACCTTTCAGTCTAGGGGTAGTACTAGAAAAAGGTTGGGTTACCATCACTAGTGATTATAGATCAAGGGTTTTAATCCCATTCCTGATGTTGTCGAATTCACCAAATCCCTAGCTAAAGGTTTGGTCAACGGATCCGCCAAATTATTATAAGTTCTAACGAACACAATAGTGACAACATCATTATTAAGCATTTCTCTAATAAATGCGTGCCTTAGGCTTATATGTCTAGACTTACCATTGTATACTTTATTCAATGCTCTAGACATAGTAGCCTCACTATCATAATATAAAGTTGTTGGTGGCATTGGACGAGGCCACAAATCTATATCAAGCAATAAATCTCTAAGCCATTCTGCCTCCTTATAAGCCGAAGATAAAGCAATAAATTCAGCTTCCATGGTGGAGTGTGTAATTACTGTTTGTTTCTTTGAAGCCCAAGAAACTACACCACCACCAAGCATAAACACCCAACCACTAGTAGGTTTTTGATCACTTATGCTAGTAATCCAACTGGCATCAGAATAACCTTATAGTACATTTGGAAAGTTATTATAGTAGAGTCCTAAATCTTTAGTCTTTTTAAGATATCCAAGAACTCTTGTCACAGTTTTCCAATGATCCCTATCAGGATTTTTAGTATATCTGGCAAGTCTACAAACAGAATATGAAATATCCGGCCTTGTGCAACTCATTGCATACATCAAACTTCCAATTACACTAGCATACTCGAGCTGAGCTATTGGATTGCCAGAATTTTCATATAACTCAAAGTTAGGATCAAAAGGAGTACTAACTTCTTTCACATTCAAATATTGATACTTCTTTAAGATTTTATCAACATAATGTGCTTGTGAAAGAGCAAAACCCCCACAATGTTTCTTAACTTTAATACCTAAGATTGTATCAACTTCACCAAGATCCTTCATCTTGAACTTAGAAGAAAGATACTTCTTAGTATCTACTACACCTTTTAAAGTAGTACTTATAATAAGCATGTCATCCACATAAAGGCAAATAATCACACCATACTCTTCATTGAATTTAGAATAAATGCACTTATCAACATTATTATACCTAAATCCACTTGAGAGTAATACAGATTCAAATTTTTCATGCCACTATTTAGGAGCTTGTTTTAGTCCATACAAAGACTTAAATAGCTTACACACTTTATGTTCCTTACCAGGCAACACAAAGCCTTCTGGTTATTCCATGTACACCTCCTCATCTAAATTACCATTTAGAAAGGCTGTTTTTACATCCATTTGATGTACATACATATTATATATAGAAGTTAAAGCAAGAAGTACTCTAACTGAGGTAATCCTAGCAACCGGAGCATAAATGTCAAAGTAATCGACTCATTCTTTTTGTTTAAATCCCTTAGCTACTAGCCTTGCTTTATAAGTTAGAATAGTTCCATCTGTGGCGTACTTCTTACGAAATACCCATTTACAGCCTATTGGTTTTGAACCTTGAGGTAAATCAACTAGAATCCAAGTATTGTTAGACAATATTGAATCCATTTCATCATTTACCGATTCTTTCCAAAATGCAGCATCTCTAGACTTTATAGCCTCACTAAACGTTTTAGGATCATCCTCTACACTAAATAAAATTGGTGTTTTATTAAGTAGAGAGTTCCTATTACCTTCCACAAGAAAGACAATAGCTTGAGAGGATATAAAATCGGAAGAAAGTTCTTTTTCCTTCCTTTGTCTTTGACTTCTCCTAGGTTCAATAGGGGTGTCAATTTCTTTTCTTTTAAGTTCACTAGAAGCTGCAGTTTGAGATGAACTAGGCACTTGTGATGGATTCACATTCACCATTGAATCTTTGAGAAACTTATCCTCAAAGAACTCAACATATCTTGATTCAACTATTACCTTAGAATCAAGATCTAGCAATCTATAAGCTTTAGAATTTTCAGCATAGCCAACAAAAACACTTTTAAGTGCTCTAGGTCCCAACTTAGTTCTTTTGTTGTCTGGAACTCTATAATAGGCTATACAACCCCATACTTTTAAGTAAGACAAGTTTGGTTTTCTTCCTTTCCATAACTCATATGGGGACACTTTAGTCCTTAAAGAAGGAATACGATTACGAACATGACAGGCGGCCAAAAAAGCTTCACCCCACAAATTGTTTGGCAAACCTGAACTTAAGAGCATGGAATTCACCATGTCTTGTAACGTTCTATTCTTTCTTTTAGCCAAACCATTTTGTTGTGGCGTATATGGAACACTAGTTTGGTGTACAATACTATTATCTTCACAAAATTTAGAAAATTCACTAGATAAGTATTCACCACCTCTACCACTCCTCAAAGTTTTGATTTTTCTACTTAATTGATTTTCTACAAAAGATTTGTAAGCTTTAAACATACCAAATACTTCATCCTTAGATTTCATCAAATAAACATGCACAAATCTAGAGCAATCATCAATGAAAGTAACAAAGTATTCATTTCCACCTCTTGTTAGAAAACCATTAAGTTCACACACATCCGAATGCACAAGATCAAGCAATTGTGTGTTTCTTTCAACTTTAGGAAAAGGTAATCTTGTAATTTTTGCTTGAACACAAGTTTCACACTTCTTATTCACATAGTCATTATATGAGATAAATCCATTTTTAGATATGTAATTCAAAACTCTATGACTAACATGTGCTAATCTACCATGCCACAAAGAATAAGAAGAATCAATCAAATAAAAAGAAACATTATTAACTTTATTGATACTTAGTTTAAACAGTCCATTACAAGAATACCCATTTCCAACAAATACACCATTCTTAGACAAGATTACATTATTAGACTCTAGTACAACCTTTAACCCCTTCTTATTAAGAATGTCCGCTGAGACAAGATTCTTCACAACATCCGGAACATGAAGCACATTAGTGAGTACCATCTTCTTGCTCGAGGTGAAGTCCAAATGAACATCTCCTCTACCAAGTACCTTGGCCCTCACACCATTTGCCACAACTACTTGTTGTCCATCCAGAATTTCATAATTCTTGAATTATTCCTTGTCATTGCAAACATGAATCGCAGCACCGGAATCATACCACCAATCCTTAGAAGAGGTTGGTGTAGCCAAGTTGAGTTCAGTCACGGTGCCAAGAGATAACATTGCTATAATTTTTGTAGCATCTTCAACAAGATTAGCACTAGAAGCATTAGCATTATTAATATTTTGCTTCTTGCTGGATTTGCACTCGGCCTTATAATGGCCTTTTTTACCACAATTATAGCAAACTCTATTTTTCTTTTTCCTGTCTTCAGAATCAGCATTTTCAGAATTCTTTCTTCTATTCTTAAACTTCTTCTCATGAACCATATTCACTCTAGGATCACTATCAAATTCTTTCTTATGAAGAATCCTAGCACCTTCTTCAATTCTTAAATGTTTCAAAACACTAGATATGGTTAAAATTTCAGAAGTATGAAGCAATTTCTTTTGATAATCATTCCAAGAAGAAGGTAATTTAGCAATTATCGCACCTACTTGCATAGATTCTGAAATTTCCACCCCATAATCTTTAAGTTTTGAAACTATCACTTACAGATTATGAATTTGATCCATGAGAGAAGAAGAATCATCAAGCTTAAATTCAAAATACTTTTTATTAAAAAACTTATATGCTCTTTGCTTTTGTGATGCATATTCATGTTAAAGTGTTGCCCAAATTTCCCTCGGACTCTTCACAGCGGTGAATAAATCGTAAAGGATGTCTGACAAGGTATTGAGAATATGACCCCTACACATCACTTCATCCTCTTGGCGCTTCTCCCTTTGTTTCTTCACTTCGTCAAATTCACCATCTTTTGGTGGAGGGATTTCTGGAAGATCCGGATTTAGAACGTATGCAACCTTCAGAGTAGTTAGGAAAAACATCAATTTGTCTTTCCAACGATTAACGTTGGTGCCTGTGCCATCTAGCCGGTCCAACTTCACAAAGTCTTGATTCATCACTTTGATTGCGGATTCTTGAGTAGACTCCATGGAAACTCAATTAACACTTTAAGATTGTTGAAAATATATAACCGGGTATGAACAAGACACGAAATAGAAATTGAAGGAAAAACAAAAGATACGAGATTTTGGTATTACAACTTTGAAGGAAATACAACAAGTCTAAGGCGTGTAGAACACTTTCCTTAAAGTGTTATTTGTCCCCACTACTTGCTAACCGAGTATATGACAAATTACTTATAGGATACAATAGAATAATGAAACAACCAAATAACAAGTTTTTGGATTGTTTCTACAAGAATAAGAATGCTCAAAAGTTTGTTGAAAATGCCCTTTATCACATATTTATACAAAACAAATTGAGGCCACACGGTTTTGAATCAACAGACGCCATCACCATGCAACTTTTCAAAAAGACACTTGTATCTCTTTGGATTGAATTGAAACTCCAAATGAAATCTCATTGAACCAGTTAGGAGGCTAATGGTGCCACTGTCATTAAGCAACCGAAATGGAAGAATTGCACCTTATCATAATTTTCGTCACGTCTGTTCTCTTGGTGCTCAATCATCATGACACAAAACCCATGGAAAATTGTTTAATGATTTTTTTCACTTATATTACAAACTAATATATATATATATATATATATATATATATTAACACTTAGTTCTGTTAAGAATCATGTCTATGCATTACTTCTGGTTTTTTAATCCAAATATTGTTTATTTGGAACGTCTTATAGCAAACTAAATTATTATCTAAAAAAATATGAGGGATAACATTATATATTGACTGGCTATATCAGAATACAACAATACATTATGGAAAAATAAAATATGATCACATACATCCCATTACATGTTCAAAATATATGACTGCATAATCAAACAAAACAAAAATATTTAAATACGAGAAATTCCACATGTTTGAAATAACCCTTTATGAATTAAAAAAATTCAAGTTTTTTTAAAACAAAAGCTGCTTATATTTTTAACACATGCAAACAAAAAATAAAGAAAACAACATAAAAGATATACTCATCCGAAAAAACCATCAGACTTATTTTTTATTTTCTTACAAAACCGCATAAAAAAAATGTTAGATCTGAAAATTTTTGTTTTGAAAACCTGAAAGTAAAGAAATTTTCAGATCTTTTTTTCTTATTCGGTTTTTTCAAAAAAAGAGAACAAATACATGTAGGAAATCTGTCACATATTATTAGCTAATAAGGGGAAATTATTTTTTGCAACCTGTATTATGATCATTTTACGGGTTTGGTACTTAAACTTTTTTTTTTGTTAGAATTTAGCACCTAAACTTTTAGGGATTGTTAAATTGCAACCTCAGGCATTCCCGCGGCGGAATATTCTGAAAAGTACGCACGAGAGGGCAAAATCGTCAAATCATCTAAAGTGATAAAAGTTATTGCGTTTTACAACCCAAACTTATGTTATTTATTAATTTGCAACCTAAACTTTTAACATTTGAACTTTGCCACCTCACTTAAAAATGATAATAAAAATTATATTAATAAATATGTATTCATCTCTTTCTATTCACAAAATATATTTTTATAACTAATACATATATTGATAAGTTAATTTATTAAATATTAAATATATATATATTCAAATTTAATTTAAAATTATCGTATATTTGTTTATTTATTCTTTTTTATTTAAAATTTTCCTTTTCAAAATTCTATGAAGTTACTTAATTAAAAAATTGTTTGTATATATTTTCAATTCTATTACACATAAAACTTACATATAATAATTATTTTTTCTCCCCTTTTAATCTATACTTTATTTTTCTAAAATTTTATAAAATAAATTAATCATTAGAATTCATAATTCAACAAGAAAGATAAATGAATATTTTTTATAATACTATAATTTCATTATTATAGATTTTAAATTTTATGAAACTTAAAATTATAGTAAGTATATTAAAAATAATAATTTATTTAATTAATTGAATTATTAATATGTATTATTATATTAATTCTTACTATAAAATATATGTTTGTGAATAAAAAGAGATAAATAAATATTTATTAATATATTTTATTATTTATTTTGAAGTGAGGTGGCAAAGTTCAAATGTAAAAAGTTTAGGATGCAAATTAACAAATAACGTATAGTTTGGGTTGCAAAATGCAATAATAGTTTATCACATTATATGATTTGACGATTTTGCCCTCACATGTTGCGCACGTGATGACATATTTTCGAAATATTCTGCCATCGGGATGCCTGAGGTTGCAATTTAACAATCCCTCAAAGTTTAGGTACTAAATTCTAACAAAAAACATTAGGTATCAAACCCGCAAAATGGTCATAGTAAAGGTTGCAAAAAATAGTTTTGGGTTATTGATTTTTTAGTACCTGACCTATAGGCATTTTTCTGGTTTGGTATCTGACATTTCTGAATTACCAATTTAGTACCCATACATCCCTTTTTTTTATAAATTGGTACCTATTCACTTTTAAGGACGAAAATACCCCCAAGGTTTTTTAAATTCTTGTTAAAAAGTTATGTATTAATTAGAATTATTAAATTTTAAAAATAAATTTAATTAATAAATTACTTATTATTATTTAAATTATTAAATTATTAATTGTAAAAAATATAATAAATTAAATTAATTATTTTTTAAAAATCGATAAAAACTAATTAAAAATTAATATTCAAAAAATTGCTATAATTTTCTTATTCACTATCTTAATTTTAATTTTTAAATTATTTAATTTTCATTTTAATTTTTAAAACTACTTAACTAAACTAATTTTTCTTTTCGGTTAATTAAATTTTAATTTATGTTTATTAATTTACTAATTTAACGTAATTAATTTTTATTTTTTCCAAAAATTCATTAATATTTTTAGAAACTTCGTTTTATTTTTTATTAATTAAATTAATTAAAAATTTAATTGATTTTATAATTTAAATAAGTATACTCAAAAATTCATTTTGAGTATACTTATGTTTCTTTGGGGCATTTTTGTCCTTAAAAGTGAATAAGTGCCAATTTATAAAAAATGTGAAGTATGGGTACTAAATTGGTAACTCGAAAATGTCAGGTACCAAACCAGCAAAACGCCTATAAGTCAGGTACTAAAAAATCAATAACCCAAATAATTTCCCTTTTTTTATATATAGCTCTATAATCCTTTTTTTATAGCTATATAATGCGTTTTTTTCCCCAAGGCTAGCAATTTTGTATACACGCAAATCAAAATAGGGTTTTAACTTAATACACATCAATGAAATCTCGTAATTCAAGCCCCACAACTCGGACTATTGTTTATGTAATGCCCCAGAAATTTGGAGTCGCTACGCAACGGTTAACTTGCGCCAAATCTCCCTTCTAAAAATATAATCCACCAAATAATTGAGTAATAATAATAATAATTCTCGGATAGCCATAGTTCTTCATAACCTCTCGGAAACAGAGTCAATAGTCACAACGGAAAATACTATTACAATCCATTTATCTAAGCGAAAGAGGTCTTACGCCCCTCTATTACATCCAACGTAGCAATTGTTTAAAACGAAATTTAAGGCTAGATTGATGAACTAAGTCTAGGGATTAATCCGTCACTTGGTCGTCTTCGTTAACTTCTTTATAATATGGTGGATCATCAGCTGGCCGTTGAAAAAAGTGCGGGTGAGACAAAAATTCTCAGTGGATGGGTGATCGTGTGTAAGTGTGGCTTATATAGATGCAGGAAAACAATTATATGAAGAATGCATGATTCATGATGCGTGCGTCACACACGATTCACAAGCAACATGGTATTCAAAATAATATAGCTTTATACAGTTTGATGAAAATAGTTCATGATCATTCAAGCACTATGAATGCGTTGTAAATAGTTCAAGTAATGGTTGCGTACGGAGTGTAACGCCAACCCAAGCAAGTAGTTGTTGCGTACGGAGTGTAATGCCAACCCAAGCAAGTAGTGGTTGCATACGGAGTGTAATGCCAACCCAAGCAAGTAGTGGTTACGCACGGAGTGTGACACCAACCCAAGCAAGTAATACTGGAACCATGTGGATCAGACAACGATTCATTTGTTCTACCTTATGACTCCCCACACACGTTTGGCACAAGGCCCATGTCTACCTTATTACTGTTTGATACATGTTTTTATCTTAATTTTGATGATTTTATTTTATCACCAAAACAATGTTTTTAAAAGGTTGTCCAAATACTCCTAAATGATTTAAAATGGTTTTAATATTTTCCGGAGTATTTCCTCAAGTTTATTTTTGTTAATAATGGACAACACTTTTATTGATTTTATATCAATGAGTTTTTACTCCTATAACGAGTTTCTAAATGTTATCTAAATACTCCCGATCGGTTTAAAATGTTTTTACTAAATTTTCGGAGTATTTCTTGAGTTTTATTTTCGACAAAAATTGGACAACATTTACTTCTGCCTCGGTCGACCTGGTCGCCCATAGGGCAACCCGTACTGAAGATGTTTTTAGAAACGCAAAAAATGAGACGGCAGGTAAAAACAGTAGTCGACCGGTCGCCCGGTGGTCGGCCACTGTACTGCATGTTGTGTATTGAAAGCGTAACAAATCTCTTCGTCTTTTTTAATTAGGGGGACCGGTTGAGGCAGGGGTCGGCCGTCGGCCTATGTCGACCGGTCGCCTGTTGAAATTTTCAAAGTGTTCTTATTTCTCTTATTTACTCGTGCGACCGTCATCTGTGTATTGACAAAGAAAAATATATGACCGTTTGACAGCAGACACATTTCCTTAAATTGTGGGATTGATTTCTAACAGCTATATTCTTGATTTTAATTGTATTTTTCTGTAGATTTTCAATCCCCAAGAGGAGCCTATGCTTGATCAATCATCTCCTATAAATAGAGGAAGTTTTGGAGCAACCAAAACAACAATTGAGATACAACACAACAAGATACACTTCAAGCAAATACTTGGTCTTTCATTGTTATTATTCTTGTTGTAAATTTGCCTAGCTTATCACTTTCACATCCTTGAGGTCTAGGCTATTCTTGATTACACCTTGCACTCAAATTGTATTATTTATTATTGAGTTGTAATCTTGATTTTTGGTTATCATTCAAACACAAGATATCCTTGTGAGTGTTCTTGTGGTAAGAACACACTTGGATGATCTAGGTGATAGGTGAAGAAGATTGTGGTGATCTTCTTATTGAGGTGTTGAAGAATTTGGTATTCTTCAAGGTTGAAGATTGTGGTAATCTTCACAAGGTGCCGTTGAAGGGAGATTGTGGTAATCTCCAAAGGTGGTGTTGAAGAAGAGTGTGGTGCTCTTCAAGGTGTTGTAAGTTGAATTTGTATTAATTTTGGTAATTAATAAAATTCTTTTTCTTTTTGAAATCCATCCCTGATATCTTTGGGGTGGTAGAGGATTAGGCCCTAGGTGGGTTGAACCTCTTTAAATCAACGTGTGTTGTTTACATTCCGCACCTTTATCATTGTGTTTGAGCATTCGATTGCAAAAAGAGGAGAAATCGAAAAGATGGAGATAATCTATTCACCCCCTCCAGTTATCGTAGCGCTTGGACTTACAAGTGGTATCGAGCCAAACTCTTTGGCAAGCTCGTTTCACATCGCGAGTGAAGAGAAACGATCGACGACTACAAAACGAAGCTCATCTATCCTAAGACACCTCCACCACCAAGCCACCACTATTTGATTCCAAAAATTTTAATTTTTGGAAAGAAAGAATGGAATGCTACTTACAAGGTTGCGGGTTCGACATTTGGAACACCGTCATAAACGGAGAATCCATTCCGATGAAAGATACACTACACACCTCAAAAGGCTTCTATAAGCTCAATAATGAGGAGAAGAAAATCATCTCCTTAAACGGTAAAGCTCTCAATATTTTGTATTGTTCATTTACTAATTTGGAATATGAACATATTGTAGGAATAAAATCGGCACATGAAGTATGGCAGAAAATTAGAAGCCATCTATGGAGTATTTGCAAATGAAAGAAGTCAAACAAAAGCATCTACTTCTCAAAGGGATACAAGTTCATATCTAAGGAACAAGCCTCTTACAACTTCCAATTATGAAGAAGTGGAATATTGTTTTATGGGCATCAATGAAGAAAATGAGGTACATCTTAAACCCTCTACTTCCTATGATATTGTCATTCAAAATGATTATAGTGATTTGCAAAATGATTATGATGAACTTCAAAATGAATTCCAAAGCTTACTTGTTAAATACAAAAATTTGAAAAAGGAATTCAATGTTTTGAAAAATGATAAGGATAGTTTATTCACTTCCTATGAATCACTATCTTATGCTCACACCACCACACTTGACAAGGTTAGAAACCTTGAAAAAGAAAATAGTACTCTTGTTGAGGATATAAATTGCTTGAAAAATGATTTATTTAAATCCAACTTGAGTACCGATAAAATGACCAAGATTGTTGATTGTTCGAAACTAGAACTTGATCATAAGCTTTAAGGATGTCAATCACATGAAAAAGAATCAAGTCTCTAGGCATGTTGGTCATTATGCTCCTAGAATTATTACATGTTTCTATTGCGGTAAAAAGGGTCATACGGCTAATTTTTGTCGAGCTAGAAATAGCTCTAATTATAGTTGGAGACCTAAAAGTCTCAAGACTAATCCCAAAGGACCCAAACACATGAGGGTACCACAAAATAATGTCATATTAGGTACCCAGCGAAATAATGATCGAAGAAAACTTATATCGCCAAGAAGACATCAAATGACCGTTTCATTTGATCAAAGAAGGAGAAACTATTCTCAACAAAGCCAATTTCCAAGAAGAGGATATAATCAAAATTGGGAAGAACATAATCCTTGGAAATGGCAAAGACATCATCAACAAGATGATTCTCAAAGAAGAAGAGACCATCAACAACGGGAAGGTAACAAACCTTGGAAATGGAGTAATCAAAGAAGTCATCATCAACAAAGTGACTTCTCAATGAGAAGATATCATCAACAATGGGAAAGGCGCAACCCATGAAAACGACGTAATTGGTAAACCGTATCTCCCCATTTATATATGCATTTTATCTTAATTATATGCATGTTTTTATTTATGAAATGAATTTTCATGTAATTATTTTTTAATTTAGGTCCTTAATATATTTATGAGTTTCAATTTTTTTTTTTTTTAAAAAAAAGGAAGACCTTGCATGATTTTCTAAAACTCTTGTGCATTTAATTAGACTTATGTGATCTATTATCTCTTATGAAATCTTATAGCATAAGGTCTTTTTGATATCTCCTATTACTTGCCTACACTTGTATTTTTGTGCAAACTTTGTCTAAGAATTGTGTAGGATATGTATCTCATATTCATTGGCTATTTCGTCATCAAAGTTTCTTAAACTATCGAGGTACGTTCACTTGTATTTGCCTTAGAACTCGATATTATACTTATTCACATATCTTTTAAGATATTTCATTTTAACCCCTTAAGTGCCCCTAAATGATTTTGCAAATATTCTCTTAAAAGGGCACTACTTGTTAAGTCTCGATTTTCTCGAATATATGTTTTCCCGAAACCCGTATTTGTTGGACTTGTTCCAAAACTATCTTTTTGCATAGTTTTAAAACTTTTGGGGTGGAAAATCGAATTTTTGAAAAACCTGAAGAATAAAAAAGCACTGGGACGGTCATAGCAGGGGCGACCGATCGCCCTGCACTTCGACCGGTCGCACCATACCTCGACCGGTCGCCCAGGCTAATTTTATAGATAAAAACGTTCTGTTCTTCATTTTGAAACAGACTCTCAAAACCCCCCAAACCCTTGTTGTGCGAATATCACCCCCTTTCTTCTACTATCTTCAATTCTTCATCAATCCTTGTAATCTTTCTTGCTAATTCACTTTTTTTTGCAAGAACTTCACATATATGACACCTCCAAGAAATTCTACCGAACGAAATCCTCAAAAGAGGAGAATGAGGCAAAGGGGAGAATCTTCTTCCAATCCCCAACAAGATGATATTCTACAAAGAGACCATCAAAATCGAAACTACGGAAGAGGAGATTGTCGAATTAAGAGTCGGGGTTTCAAAATCGAGCATTCATTGGGACTCTAGTAAGTTATCACTCCTCTCTGAGCCTCCCTCTAGAGCTAATAGATTTCGATTTTTAAATAAACTTGCGGAGGAACATTATGAGAATATTGGATTGAATGATAAGAAAATTGCGTGCACTCGTATGGTTCGTTTTCAAGCATTTCATAATGAATTTCCGGAAATTAGAGCTTATTTTGAAATTCAAGGATGGGTTTCATTTTGGGATAATCCGTGTTTGCATTATGATGACGAGCTTATAAAACTTTTTATGCAAATATGTGGATTGTTGATGCTACGGTAGATAATCCGTTGGAACTTCACACTTTTGTTAATGGTAGGCATTTTTTTATGGACATTGGCCGATATTTGTAATCACTTTAACGTGCCAAATGATGGAGTGGTCAATGTGGATTGCGCTCATTGGGATGATAACATTTTAGGTGTTTCACTAGATGATGTGAAAACCTTTTTAGGAGTATATCCCAAGTGACATATTCGGCAATGCCGCCAAATTATCGGATTATATCTATCATTTGCTCCTATTGTGTTTGTGGAAAGGAAGTAAAACTTCCAAGTAATCTCGAACTATTTCTCACCTATAAGATTGTTCGAGGAGAAAGAGTAAATTATGGGGCAATTTTTGTATATTGCTTGTTGGAATCTAGAAAGCTTACCAAGAAAAAATATACCTTGGGTAATTTGATTTGCCGACTCTTATACTTATTGGGATACCCGGAAAATGAAATGAATACCGAAATTCGTCACAATGATTTTGATAATGCCAACATTCTACAAATGGTAAGAATACGACGACATTTACCATGGGTTCCTACCAAAGCCGCTAGGGGACGTGCCCGACATCAACAACAACCTCGGGATGATTTCTTTAATGACAATGAGGTTGAAAATATTGGAAGAGGTGAGTTTGACGAACAAGGAGATGATGTGGGGAATGAAGAGGAAAATGAAGAAGAGAATGTGGGAAATGAACAAGAAATTAGGGAGGAAGGAGATGAAGACGAGTCGGATGTTGAAGATCTAAATCTCAAAGAGAGAATGACCAAAGTGGAAAGAGAAACATTTAGAGACGTGGCCTCTCTTAGAAAAGAGCTCCGGGTTGTGAAAAAGGAAAATTCTAGTTTGAAAAAGTCAATCGGCAAATTGAAGAAATTTATCAAAGATCTCATTCCCGGAACTTTCTTCTCTTCGGACGAAGATTGATGCCCCACCCCCTTTACTTTCTAGCATTTTCATTAATGTTGCTTTGTATTTTGATAAACTTTTGTAAAACTCATTTGTACTAATGATATTTGCTTGTCTTTCTTAAAAGGGTTAAAATTGCAAGTTGATAATGACTTGTGGATGATCATGACTTTGATGGAGTATTTGATGGTAAAAATACTCTAAAGCATTGTTTGATAATTGGTATGAAGTACTTGATGGTAAAAGTGCTTCTCTTAATGCTTTGATCATTATGCTTAGTTGGATATGTTGGGACATTTGACATTTGATACATATATTGTTTAAGGCATGACTTATTACTTGATAGATGTTCTAATTTTTGGCATTTGTAATGCCTTAATCATTCTTAGCTTATCTCAATTGGGTTGAACCCTTGAGAATCCACTTTGAGCTTCTTATTTGATGAACAAATGTTGCATATGATCTTATTGAGCTTTGGAATGAGGTTGATTGATGATATGTAAATTTTTTGGCTTGAAACCTTTACAAGGACTATATGCAACCTCTTCTATTTTTCACGCACATAAGGTGTTTGTTGAAATGTCGCAATGAAACTTTCAACTTCTACATGATTCTCTTGCTTCAAAATGTCTTAAAATCTTTTTGAAATCATGTTTTTAGCTAAACTAATGAGCTTATGGATCTCTTATGTTTCAATTCTCCCATTTTCCTTGGATTATTATGCTTTAATTGCTCAAACGGTTATTAAACCGTCCCATTGGCGTGCTTTGATATTATTGTATGGTGTTTCCACCATCCTAACATTCTTTTTGATGATTCCAAAGGGGGAGAAAAACAGGATATTGGCTCATTAGCTCAAAGAAACTAATAAAAGCTTGTCATAAAAGCTATAAGCTATGGCTCATAAAAGCCATAAGTTGTGATTTGTTCTTAGTCCAATTGTTGATTGATGGACTTATTGTTTAATGTTGTATTGTGACAGGGGGAGCTTATAAGCTCTTGAACAAATTGTAAAAGCTAAAGCTTTTAGCTTATGGATAATTGCTTTTACATTATTCTTGATGTGCTTGTTGATAGGGGAGCTTGTGCTTTTTATTGAAAATATTTACTCCCTACATGGTTGATTTAATATTTTTGGAAATTTTGGTTGCTTCCAAACGGTCAAATGTTTTTACCGGAAAATCATTTCTAAAATCGCTCTCTTAGTTTGTGTAAAAATTGTTTTGGTTTGTAATCATCAAAAATGGGGAGATTGTTTGATACATGTTTTTATCTTAATTTTGATGATTTTATTTTATCACCAAAACAATGTTTTTAAAAGGTTGTCCAAATACTCCTAAATGATTTAAAATGGTTTTAATATTTTCCGGAGTATTTCCTCAAGTTTACTTTTGTTAATAATGGACAACACTTTTATTGATTTTATATCAATGAGTTTTTACTCCTATAACAGGTTCCTAAATGTTGTCTAAATACTCTCGATCGGTTTAAAATGTTTTTACTAAATTTTGGAGTATTTCTTGAGTTTTATTTTTGACAAAAATTGGACAACATTTACTGTCTCGTGGTCGGCCGGTGGCCGCTATAGGGCAACCCGTACTGAAGATGTTTTTAGAAACAGAAAATGAGACAGAGTAAAAACAGTAGTCGGCCGTGCATCGGTGGTCGGCCAGTACACTGCATGTTGTGTATTGAAAGCAGAACAAATCTCTTCGTCTTTTTAATTAGGGGGGACCGGTTGAGACAGGGTCGACCGGTCGAAGCCTATGTCGACCGGTCGCCTGTTGAAATTTTCAAAGTGTTCTTATTTCTCTTATTTACGTGCGACCGCCGCCTGTGTATTGACAAACAAAAATATGACCGTTTGACAAACAGACACATTTCCTTAAATTGTGGGATTGATTTCTATGACTATATTCTTGATTTTAATTGTATTTTTAAGTAGATTTTCAATCCCCAAGAGGAGCCTATGCTTGATCAATCATCTCCTATAAATAGAGGAAGTTTTGGAGCAACCAAAACAACAATTGAGATACAACACAACAAGATACACTTCAAGCAAATACTTGGTCTTTCATTGTTATTATTCTTGTTGTAAATTTGCCTAGCTTATCACTTTCACATCCTTGAGGTCTAGGCTATTCTTGATTACACCTTGCACTCAAATTGTATTATTTATTATTGAGTTGTAATCTTGATTTTTGGTTATCATTCAAACACAAGATATCCTTGTGAGTGTTCTTGTGGTAAGAACACACTTGGATGATCTAGGTGATAGGTGAAGAAGATTGTGGTGATCTTCTTATTGAGGTGTTGAAGAATTTGGTATTCTTCAAGGTTGAAGATTGTGGTAATCTTCACAAGGTGCCGTTGAAGGGAGATTGTGGTAATCTCCAAAGGTGGTGTTGAAGAAGAGTGTGGTGCTCTTCAAGGTGTTGTAAGTTGAATTTGTATTAATTTTGGTAATTAATAAAATTCTTTTTCTTTTTGAAATCCATCCCGGATATACTGGGGTGGTAGAGGATTAGGCCCTAGGTGGGTTGAACCTCTTTAAATCAACGTGTGTTGTTTACATTCCGCACCTTTATCATTGTGTTTGAGCATTCGATTGCAAAAAGAGGGAGAAATCGAAAAGATGGAGATAATCTATTCACCCCCCTCTAGATTATCGTAGCCGCTTGGACTTACAATTACTACCCGGGCGAGACAACTCCAACGATTATGGCTAGCAAGGCCCAGAGTGTCATAATCATGATATACCCAAACTACGACCCGCTTCCCTTGGACACTCCGTCCTCAGTTGCGGGATTAAGATGATGGGGCCGGAGAGTGGAATAACAGTCGAGCTGCCCGGTTCCATCCCTGACGTATCCATTCCGACTGTGAGCTCGACACACCAAGTTGACTCAAGCGCAATTAGATTCACGAAGTTCATATCATGTCAACAAGGCAGTCGAGTAAAAGCATGCCGATACATATAAAAGCAGTACAAAATATCAACAGGTTAAGTTTAAATTTGTCCAAAGGCGAGGAAGTCGACATGCGTAGTGCGTATAGTCCAGGGATTTTCAAGAAAAATATGGAAGTATAATTAAATCAGTTTTAGGACTGTATAGAAGAAAATATTTTATTTTGGGGTCCTTGATAAAAGGAAAATTTATAAATAATCTCATTTCTTGGAAAAGTACTTATCGAGTTAGAAATTGAATAAGTCCTAGTATCGACCTCGGAAAAATGTAAGGTCAGTTTCTAAATTCTTAAAATTGTTCAAAGATTCAATTTTCAAAAGGTTTGGGTCGAGGTTTTGGAAAAATTCAGTTTGGTCCATTCTTTTGTCAGAAACGTCATTTTCGGTCCCAAACTTAAAATATTTGGATCTCAGAAACTGGGAGGGATTTTGATGTTATTATAATTTTAAAATATCATGTATAATACTAGGATGTTGGGACAAAAGCAGTTTTAAAATAGGGTCAATTTAAGTCTCTTAATTTTCACAAATTCAATTTCTAGTCCAAAAATTCAGTTTTTACCCTTAAGGGTTTATTTGGTGTTCGTTTGTTATGAAACTTGAACCATGAGTTCAAAATATTATAAAAATAAGGTTATTAAAATTCCCAGGTGTCCGAGACGTACCTTTTTCTGAAATTTTATTTTGGTCCTTTGAAATTAGAATTTTTTGCACTTTAGTACTTAAAGTTTAACAAATCAGTTTTCTCAACCCAAACCACTTTATCCTTTTAAAATTTCTCAAAATATAAGTTTTTCAGTTTGAGAAAGTCAAAATTTCAATATTTTCAGAGGGGTCCCTGAACAGTTTTTAAAAATTCACTTTTGC
Organism: Rehmannia glutinosa; assembly: GCA_016081115.2. Taxonomy (NCBI): domain Eukaryota; kingdom Viridiplantae; phylum Streptophyta; class Magnoliopsida; order Lamiales; family Orobanchaceae; genus Rehmannia; species Rehmannia glutinosa. The sequence goes on along the minus strand of CM071931.1, from coordinate 72,219,160 downwards.
CCTTTAAACTTTCAAGTTTCCACATTTGAGTCTCTAAAATTCCAAGGATGGGTTTTCTTCTCTCAAAACCTTTAAATTATTATTATTAACTTAAAATATTAAATTTTATAATTAATTCGGTCTAAAATTTCGAAATTTACAGATTGGTCCATGGATAATTTTCGAAATTATGGTTTAGTCCTCAACTTTGCAAAAATTGCATAAATAGCATACTTGTTCAAATTCGAGCACAAGGTCATTTTTTTCCAGAATATATATCAAGTATAGAACATGATTTTGAGAATATAACACATTTCTTTACACATTAATCAAGAGTTAAACAAGAAATTAAGATATATATGCAAACATGTCCCTATTGTGCAAGAAATCAAAACCATGCTCGTATTTGTGAAACTTCTTGAACTTGATACATATAAAAAAATGTAATATATATAGCAATTTAAAATATTTTCATGTACTACATGCATTTTATGAAAATTATTTGTCTATTTTTGAAAGATTTTTCACCCACCTCGTAGTAGTGTCTCGGGTTGGTCTAAAATGGAGTCTTATTTCTTGTATCAACTTCTTGTCTCAAGCTCTTGATGGTCAGCCCCTAAATGGTATCCAAACCATATTTTGATGTTAAAATTAAAGTATCAAGCCAAAAGAAAATATACTAGGACCAAATGGCTTCTACTTACCTCAATATCTTCAAGTAGTCTCTAAAATGGAAATTTTTCTTCAAGCTTCTAACTCAACTTGAAATGGTGTAGGTCAGCCCCTAAGATCCAAAATTTCATATCCTTGAGACAAAATTAATTATTCATGTTGTCAAGAGGAAATTACTAAAACCATAATTTTCTCACCTTAAAAATGTGTAGTCTTGAATTTTCTCTTCAAGCTTGTAGTCAAGTCTAGGTCTATAATTCTTCAAGAAATAACCCACTAGGAGTACCTCAATGATAAGTATTCTTCATGTTAGAAAAATGGATGTGTAAGTTTTGAAGTTTTGATCTGGCTGTTTTGCGCTTCGAATCATATTGCGTTCCTGCCATAGGACATCTTTCATGGCAGAATCGATCGAGTCAACCATCAAATAATCATTCAAAACACATGCAAGGCTACGAGATATATCAAAAATTGAAAACGTTACGGTTTCGCCCAAGACATTCATAATGAGTTTTTTTATTTTTGACATCGATCAAAGTATTAGTGGTTGTCATGAATGGTCTACCCAACAATATAGTATGATCTTTAAGATTACCTTTACCCTTTTCCATATCCAAAACAACAAAGTCAGTGAGAATTTTAAGACCACCTACTTGGATTAAAATATTTTCAACAATGTCTGCAGGATACCTAATGGACCTATCAACAAATTGCACACGTAACCTGGTGGACCAATTCCCCTAAATCTAATTGTCTGAATATAGAATAAGGCATAAGGTTAATTCCAACTCCAAGATCAAGCATACTTGCGACTTTCTTACCATTCCCAAAAGAAATATTAACAATGAAACCATTGGGATCTTGTTGCTTTAGGAGTGGACTCAGGGATGGAACATGAGGTTTGTGGAGATTATTAGTTTCGTGTAATGGTGATTCCTTACTTGCCTCGATATTCCTTTTTTCTTCACCTGCATCACATTTCAATTTTATTTTTGCGATACTTACAGGGTTAGGCGAGACAGTGGAATAAGGCATCTCAATTTCATGATCAGAAATCTCACCAAATTCAAGAACGATAATGGATTGAGCTTGCGCTGGTTGACTAGGAAGTGTGTCTTGCTTGAAGACATGTCGAGCTATCTCACCAACTTAAGTCGTCAATTGACCAACTTGAGTCTCAAGACGCTTAAACAAAGCTTCCATAAATTCAAACTGTCTATTATTACCTTCTTGTGTTTGCACTACAAGAAAAATGGTCAAAGACATTTTTAGCCGATGTCTATGTGAAAATCTACCGATGTCGTAATTGGGGATGTTAAAAGTATGCTTATTCAACATTGGTTTTAAGAATACAAAAAACGATGTTGTTATATCCAAAAGACACCATTTTTAAACCGATGTTGTTAACTTGCGATTTGCTAGCTTTTTCCCAAGCGTCATGAGTTTTTGACCGATGTTGCTGACTATCTTTTAGATCGGTTGAGCACCAATGTTATAAGGTCTTAACACATCGGTTTGTAACTGACTTTGTTTCTAACAAAAATGATGTTATAGTTTGTGGTTGAACATCGATTTTGGTAGGAACCAAATCAGTTACGAACCGATGCTAAACCTTTCAGAAATCGGCCATAAACCGATGTCATTCACATTTATATATGTTTTAATGTCAGTTTAAAACCAATGTCGAATATTTTAAATAAAATTATTTTTTAATTTAAAAACAATTTCCTACCATTTTATTAAAATGGTTTTGCATCAACAATCATTTCCCTCAAAAAGGGAGAAATAACCATCCCACCATCAAAGCAAGTAACAACCATCCACCATCAAACATCAAAGCGAGAAACAACATATATATCATTAATGCTAATTCATCCAATCTACATCAAAATAATTTCCAAAAGGATAACACTAGTATCAACAAGCCCAAACAACGCATACTAAACTACACAATTTCAAAAGGGTTAATATACCAACATCAAGTTCAAATAAGCACATGATCAATACATACAATACACACATAAATATACCAATTTCAAAAGGGTCTAATAATATCCAGTTTCCCAATATTTTAAAGAAGGCATCAAAAGACTCCAAATTTGCTAATTTCTCCGCCTTCATGCAAAAAATAAATGAGCTGAATCATCCAGGAGTACAAAACGTACAACTAACAACTATACCTTCTAATCACCTGCACAATACAATTAAAAAATTATAACTCAAAAGCAGAAAGTAATTCAAATTTTAAAGACATACATAATAAAATACTCGAAATAAATCTACCTAACAATTTTAAGTATTCAACAATACTAGGGGAAATACTGACCAAAACATAATCCTAGCAAGCATTTCGCCCACTCATTATGCACTTCATTGATTTCTTCGGCGGAATACTCACCCTTTGATTGCTATTAACAAAACACGTGGATATTGTCAATAAAAATCAAGTGATAGATCATCTCAAGCTATTTGAAACATGCAATACAAAAGTGAGGTTTTTATTACCAATGATCATAGCGAAGACTTGTCAATGGTTACAATTTTCTGAAATATTATGCCTCTCCATGACACAAAAGCCACATTTTTTCTCATCCGGTTGTCGAGGTGCCTATGTTAAAAAATATCTGATAGTTACTGATCCAAATACAAGCAAGACAGATGCTAATTAATGTCTATGACATACCTTAACAATTTCCCATAGAGGAAGTTTCTTTCCTCTCCGTCCCTTATCCGAATTAAACAACACGAAGGCCCTGCATACAAATTATATATGATAGCGAGAAAAGAAATACTATTCACTTTAGAAATTCCGAAATACTATAAAGAACTTACGTATTGACAATATATTTCCAGTCAGGATCACGCATCCGATGACAAAGAGGATCCATGTAAGCAACAACATCATTGTAAGGGTCTATCAACGTTAGAATCCAATGTTCATTGTGAACAACACATATATTATTCCGTCTACCTTCTTCATTTGTGAACAACAAATATAATTATTAAAATCATTGCGAAAAAAGGCAGAAAGATTCTTATGTTATTGCAATCAGAATTTTGAAAATCGTACAAGGCATACGCCTCAAGGCGCGCCTCAAATCGAGGCGCATGTATAAGGAGCTGAGGCGTATTTAATTGTTATTTTTTTGGGAGGCGTGCGCTTTACTGAGAAAAATACACCTTGGGGCATGAACTTTATTTTACTCAAGCAAACTTTTACTGTCTCCCATGTAATCCATTTATTAGGCCTATAGAATATGAAAAGTCAGATTTAAAAATCAGCTAGGGCTCCAATACATAGGTGAATATCAATAAAAACTGCCCTAAACACAAAAAGAAGCCCATAAATCTGGTGCAACATTTTTCTGTAGAAAAACAACAGACCTGCAACATGATTTAAATCCTAAAAAGATTTCATGAATATGTGAATAGTTCTTTATATATATATTTAGGCTATATAAAGGGACTTCACCTGATATACACACAACACAAATTAATTTTCAATAGACATGATTCAATTTATTAATATTCATAATTCAACAAAGTACTAACTAACAAGTTTTCAATAGACATAATTTAAAAGTTACTCACCCCACGTTACATGGCACGATTAAAAGTTATTTTGGTGAGGTATCAAGCATTCTGTTTGTTAAAAAATGTGCCCTTTGGTCCAAAGTCTCCTAGTGCCGTGATGTATCTGTCAATGCCACATGTGCTACTCCACTTGGATTCAAAAATTTGTAATCATGGAGTTTGTTTTCTTCCTTTAACAATTTATATAAATACATGCCAAAAGGAAAATAAAATAAAATGTGTCAGTGCTAGTTGATTGGAAAAAAACAATGCAAATCTAACCATATTCCCTAACTTACCAGATGTACGCAATAATACAATTGCCGGAAATTGGATTCAACAGACATAATGGAGTAATGTCGTCCTGGAAGACATATAGTTTGCAACTATGACCAAACACATCATTTTCTAACTCTTTCATCAGACCACGCCCATGGGTAAGAGCGCTTTAGAATAACCAAACAATATAGCAAGTATTTTTTGGCATATTCATGAAATCAAGAACTTGATCTTTTTTTTTTCCAGTTTTTTGTCAACTTTGTTCTTCTTAATAGGCTCCTTATAATTGAAATTAGAGTTAATTTAGAAAATATTAGGAATGTCAAAAATTTGATAATTTAAACAGATATATAATGTCACATTTACCTCATCTTGCATATGAATCAAATGCACTGGCCAAGCTACATGTCTGCCAACTGCATCACCGATACTATCACAAGTACCTGGGATTTGCACAGGTAACAAGGCATTTTCATCCATTGCGTGGTCAATCGAGACACACATACAATTGGTGGGCACTAGAATTCCACCAAGAAACTGTCCATGTCCATTGGCAGATATAATTGTCCCATATGCTGAAATATCATTCTTCGATTCCAATGACAATGCAACTGCTTTTCCCTGCTGAGTATGTAAGCCAAAAGGAGGAGTTCATAAAGCCTATTTAAGACTCATTAAAACCAATAAATGCGAGGAACTTCTTGTTGATGACATGGTCATATAACTTCTCATCATTCGACAAACTCTTCTCACATTCAAGTTGATCTTTGACGACATCACACTCAGATTTCATTGTGCAACTAGTTTTCTCCTTGTGCTCAATGTTTACTTTTTTATGGCCACTGTACAACAACGCTTCCACTTTTTATAGTCTTGATTCACATTCAGAAACTTTTTTTCTTGTCTCTATCAACTCTTTTTGTTGTGTAATATAAAGATCATGGTCCACTACCTTCTTGCCTCTAGAAACACCAAAGTAAACAGACGGTGTGACACTTCCTCCAATTCCCCTCACACGTCCGGAATGTTCTTCAAAATTTAGTGCAGCGGTGAGGAGATCTTCCTTTGGTTTCTTAAATGCAAGCTTTCCCTCCTCCTTTTGCACTATGAGATCATCTTATCATATTCACATTAATAAATAAGTCATAATCGAAATATGGTTTATTTTCATACAATTTCATGTCAAATAACAAAATGTATATCTAAATGTGTTTGCTTACTATCTTTTTCACTGTTTCTTGCAATTCCTCGCCTTCAAATTCCCCGTTCTTGTTGCATCTACTCATCTTCCAAAGGACAACTCTATTTATATCTTCATCATCACATAATTCACTTTCCTACAAGTAATAAGAAATGATTAAATATGTGCAATAGCCTACAGAAATAGATATAAGCTTTTGCAGATTCAAAAAACTTAATGAGAATATTGTATAAACGGAATATGAAAATTAAATAAATGCTTACCAAGTCTTGTTCCAATCTGGCTTGATGGGGATACTTGCTTGCCTTTTGTCTTTCTTTTTGCAGCTCGCTCAGTCTCTGCAAATGGGGATTAATAAGAAAAACACTTAATACAACTGTGAATAAGAAAAATATTGAATACAAAAATCTTCCAATAAACCTAAATTCGTAAGAGTAGATTCATTGGGATACCTTGTATTAATCTATGGACGAAAGCAGAGTATCGTCCATCTAGTCTGGTATGTTTCAGTTGGCAAGATTACAGTCGAAGCTTCGGGCTCCTCGGGGCCAAAAATTGGTTGAGGCTCAGGTTTGGGCTCCGGAGTCGGCTCCCTCCTTCTTCTCGTATTTCTCCTAGTTCTTTTTTCATCTCTATAAGCCATGAATTTAATGATTTTAAAGAAACAAATCTGGAATTTTGGGGTTTTGGAGTTCCCCCAAATTTGATGTAGAACTTGGAGAAGTTAGAGATTTGAAGGTACTTGGTGGTGGGTTTCTTGAGAGGATGAAGGATTTGTGTTTTTGGTTTAAAATTTGTGGTGAATTTGGAGAGATTTGGAGAGTAGTTTGGGAATTTAGAGAGAGAACTTTCGTGGGTTAGGGTTTGTGTAGGAGAAAGTGGGAAAAAAAGTGAAATTTTGGGGTAAAAATAGGGGTGTTTGTAATATGCCCAACTTTTGTTCGCTGGGCCACACGGTCATGTAAGGTCACATGGGCTGGCCGGGTGACTCTGCTCGTTGCTGCCTATGTTTACCCGTTGCTGGCCCTTTGTCACACATCCCGGCTGTGTGGTGCTGGGCAGTTCGCCCTCTCGCACGGCCAGGTCGTGTGATTTCACACGCCCGTGTGGGATTGATTTGTACTTTTTTTTGATAATCGAGAGTTTGCCGTGACACATCCTATACAACAACTCAAGAAAACTAAACAAAACTAAAAATTAAGTTACTAGCAAAAAATTGAAATTAAAATTGAAGGCGATAAAAAAAAGAACGGAAATAGGAAATAAATTGGGTTGCCTCCCATACAGCTCTAAGTTTTACGTCTTCAGCCAGACTTCAGATTTCTAATCACTTTTGCTAAACCGTGTCATTTGAAATATGTGAACCCTCAATGCCATCCATCAGACGAATGGCGTTGCATTGCTCTTGTGGATTCAACTCAGTATCACTTGGGAATTTGCCTTTTTTTTATGTTGGCCTCCCACAACAGTTGCGATCTGGGCTACTTGTGTTTCCAGAGATTCTAGTCTTGCGTTTATGTTTGTGTTCAGATGAGTGACCTATTCTTCTATCCTGTCTATCTTTGCTTCATCTTTGTTCAGTCTCACCCTTGTTTCTCCGATAAACGAGGATAGCATCTCTTCAACAGATGCTTTAGTTTCACTTGACTCTGCTCTCCCTTGATTACCCACGTTATATCCCTGAGGTGGTTGCAAAATATTTTTATTGTTAGCATAAGAGATTTTTTCATGGTTTTGCAACCTTGGATGGTAGTAGTTGGGTATCTGATTATTTCTATAATTGTTGTTGAAGTTCCTTTGTTGCCCCACAAAATTTGCTTCTTCTTCAACAACAACAGGATCTATTGGAGTCACTTGTTGCATTGCGTCTAGTTTCATATTCGGCACGGATACCTGTTCTGTGAGCATGGCGACCTTCTCATCCTGAACTTCTGCCACTCGGCAGATAGTAGACCTCTCGGATGGCCATTGGTAACTATTGTTCGCCATCTCCTCTAACAAGTCTAGTGCCTTCTCAGGATATTTCCCTAGTAGTGCACCCCCAGATGTAACATCTATAATTGTTCTTGCATTGCCACTCAAACCATTATAGAAGTACTATACCTATTGGTAGTCGGGATATCTGTGTTGAGGGCACTTTCTTAGCAATTCCCTAAATCTATCCCATGCTTCATATAGTGGCTCAAAGATCTAATTGCTCGAATCGGCGATCTCGATTTCGATTCGGCGTCTTCTTTGGGGAAAATATTTGGCTAGAAACCGCTGACTTAGTTCTGCCTAATTTACTGTTGATGGTGTTAGAGAGCATAACCATCCCTTAGCCTTATCGCGTAGAGAGAATGCGAAAATGCGACATCGAATGGTATCCTCAGAAACATCATTCATTTTAACAGTATCACAAATTTCTAAAAAGTGCGCCAGATGCGCGTTTGGATCCTCAACGGCTCTACCCCCAAACTAATTTTGTGATACCATCTGGATCAATGCTGGTTTTAGTTCAAAATTATTTGCATTGATTGGCAGACGGCCACACCCCCATAAGTATGAATTACCTCCGGCTGGAAGTAGTCCCTAACTGCCCTTCTCGCGGGCCTTTCCACAATTCGGTCCTGGACGCCGGTGTAAGTCCAAGCGGCTACGATAATTTAGAAGGGTGGTGAATACATTATCTCCATCCTTTTGATTTAGCCCTCTTTTTCGAATCAAACAAGCCAAAACAATAGTAAAGGTGCGGGAAGTAAACAACACGCGTCGATTTATAGATGTTCAACCCACATAGGGCCTAATCCTCTATCACCCCAGTATCTCCGGGATGGATTTCAAAAAGAAAAAAGATTTTATTAATTACCAAATTAATACAACACCTTACAACATCACTTTGAAGAGCACCACACTCTTCTTCAACACCACCTTTGAGATTACCACAATATCTCTTGAAGATTACCACAATCTCCAACGGTACCTTGTGAAGATTACCACAATCTTCAAAAATTCTTCAACACCTCAATAAGAAAATCACCACAATCTTCTTGCACCTATCACCTAGATCATCCAAGTGTGTTCTTACCACAAGAACACTCACAAGGATATCTTGTGTTGAATGATAACCCAAAATCAAGATTACAACTCGATAATGAATATTACAATTATGAGTGCAAGTGTAATCAAGAAATAAGCCTAGACCTCAAAATGTGAAAGTGAAAGACCTTAGGCTATTACAACAAGAATAATAACAATGAAGAACAAATATGTTTGTTTGAGTGTATCTTGTTGTGTTGTAGTATTCTCTCTTGTTGTGTTGCTTCAATTCTTCAACTATTTATAGAAGATGTCTTGGACATGATAGGCTCCTCCTAGGAGATTGAAATCTGTAAAAAATTGCAAGACAAATGAAGAATATAGCTGTTAGAAATCAATCCCACAAATTAGGGAGAAATTGTCTGCTGCACAACGGTTAGAATTTTGCTGTCAAACCATAGGGCGACCGATCGCGCACAAATAGACGTTTGAAAATAAGAATACACATTTACCGGTCGATCCTGTGTCCAGCCGGTCAAGCAAAACCAAAAAACGAGTCCAGGAGGTTCTGTTTCAAAATTGCTCCCAGATACCGCTCGACCACCTGGTCGACCGGTCGACCACAACGGTCAACCACCTGGTTGACCGGCCAACCAGATTTTTTTTCAGCAAATAGCTTATTCACTGTTTTTCACAATTTTCAGGTACGGGATGCCCTATAGGGCGACCGGTTGGCCTCAAAACTAAAGTGTTGTCCAATTTTATATCGAAAATAAACTTCAAGAAATACTCCGAAAAATAGTAAAAATATTTTAGACCGATCGGGAGTATTAGGACAACATTTAGAAACATAGTTTTGATGTAAAAACTCATTAACACAAAATCATCAAAAGTGTTGTCCAATATTTTTGTCTAAAATAAACTTGAAGAAATACTCCAGAAAATTAGTAAAAAACAATTTAAATCATTTAGGTGTATTTGGACAACATTTAAAAACATTGTTTTGGTGTAAAAACAAAATCATCAAAATCAAGATAAAACTATTTATCAAACAATCTCCCCCTTTTTGATGATTACAAACCAAAACAATTTACCAAAGTCTATTTTGAAAACAAAACAATTTTACCGGTTAAAAATGAACTATCCATTGTGAGTGACAACATTCCACGCAACATAATCATAAGGATGGGAGTATAGATTTTCAAAAATATTTTTGCAAAAGCTCCCCCTATCAACATGCACAACAAGAATAATGTAGAAGCAATCAAGCAAAAGCTAAAAGCTCCGCTTTTACAACTTGAGCTTAAGTATCAGAGCTTATAAGCTCCCTCTGTTAACAAAATATCATTAGACATGAATATGAATCCATACTACAACAAATGGACTAAGTATAATCCACAACTTATGGCTTTTAATAGCCACACCTTATAGCTTCTTTCTCGAGCTTATATTAGCTTCTATGAGCTACTGAGCTTATAACCTATTTCTCCCGCTTTGGAATCATCAAAAAGAATGTTAGCACGATAAAAACATCATATATTCATATCAAAGTGCGCAACTAAACCGATGTATCGAGCTATATGAACATTGAAGCTTATAAACCAAATAGGAGGGAAAAATCGATCATACGACTAGTAGAAGCTAATGAAAACTCATTTGATTTGCAAAACATGATCTCTATAAATATATAAGACTTTTGAAATTGAGAGAATCATGTAGGTGATGAATTTTTCATTGAAATATTTTATCGAACACTTGGCGGGCGTCAAAAATTGAAGAAGATATATAAAGCCCTTGTAAATGTAATCAAGCCAAGTTTTTCATCACCAAAATCATTTTTACAAATATAATCCAACAACAATCATCATTCACAACACAATTATATAAGAATTCCATCAATATAACAAGTAGAGGTATTTTCTCAAGGGTTCAACCCAATTGAGATAAAAAGGTAGGATTCTTACCATTTAATCGGTGAGGATGAGTAATAGTGATGATAAACGAGCAATATAATCCCCAAAATATGTAATTTATGCAACAAAACTCATTTGAAGTGAATTGTGTGTGAAATTTGCAAAGGGGACGAAAAATGGAAAAAAAGAGCCAAAATGGCTAAGTCTGGAAAACAGAAGCAATTTTATCCAATATAAGGCACAGGGCGACCGGTCGGAGCTGACTCCGACCGGTCGGCCTCAGCCCTGGCAGCCCACTGGTTCAGTCTGTTTTAAAAAATCCGAAGTTTGAACCAAAAATCCGATTTTTCGCCCCTAAGTTTTCAAAACGTGCAAAATGCAAACGTAGACCTCATTCAATTTACATTATGTCATAATAAAGCTCGAAATGAGGTAAAAGACTCGGCGTTAAATGAACAAATGTCCGCGAGTTATCCTTGAGACGGAATTAAACACATCTCAAATTTACATTTAAGAAACGCAATCCCTTAGAAAAATATCGAATCTCAATATTTTTAGTTCGATTATGACAAACCATATTTTGAGAAATTGTAATCGCCGGACTTGTTATCCCGAAAAATATGAACGTTGTAAAATTTTGGATATACAAGCCACAAGAAGAAGTGCCTTTCACATATTTGAAAATTTCTTTTAATGGCACTTTTATGAGATTTGTTGGGATAGTTTTGAAGTCGAGCACATAGACATAAGATAGAAAATGTCGAGTCTAAAAGAGTAATAAACGAAGATAAACATACCTCGAATTTGTTTGTCAATCAATATGCTTTCCTCAACCTTTGTCAATTCTTACATTGGTAGCCATAGAGGTTGAGAAGATTCTTCCTTCTTCAATGCTTAACTATTTCAAAGGTACTTATGTATACTTTGATTGTAAAATATAACCATCTTCTTGGCATTGTTTAACTAGAAGTCCAAGGAAGAAATTAAGCTCCCCCATCATGCTTATCTCAAATACACCTAACATCAACTTAGAAAACATCTTGCACAAACATTCATTAGTAGCACCAAATCAACTCAAATTTGCACTAATAAGCAATCTTGCCCTTTTTTTCAATAACAAAGAGAGTAGTGTCAACTTTACCTCTTATAAAATCATTTCAAAAAAAAAATAGCTAAGTCTATCAAACCGTACACGGGGTGCTTGTTTTAAACACACAAGGCCTTTTACAACGTCATTTGGCCTATAATTTTTTTTCAAACCCCGGTTGTTTTTACATAGACTTCTACTAGAATAAAACCATTTAGAAATATGGATTTAATATCCATTTGGTAAAGCTTGAAATTTTCTTAAAACAAGAATAGGCAAGCAAAATGTGAATTGCTTCAAAATGTGCTACGGGTACAAATATTTCATCAAAACCAATACCTTCTTCTTGACGATACCCTTGAGCTACTAACCTTGCCTTGATCACCATGCTTGTTCAAAATACCATAAATTTCTGCAAAATCTTAACAAGATTATCTTGCACAAGAGCATAGTAATATCGAATAATATAAACACTATAACAAGTAACACATACTATGCCAAAGTAAAATCAGCAAGAGTTAAATAAAGAATGTAAGTTCAAATATGCTAATGGGAAGCTATATAAGGTCTCTTTGAAATTTGAAAAATCCGAGAGCATATAGTTGAGACCAAAAACATTTGAACAAGAATTTATCTAATAGTGCCTTTCAAAAAATCGAAGAATCCTCTTAATGGCACTTGTGTGAAATACTTTGAAATATCTTGAACATCAAGCACATAGGCATATAGAAAAACAATGTATCAAGTCTATAAGATGAATACCAATGATGAGCGTACCTCGATAGTTTAAACATCTTTTGATGAAAATGAAGATATATAAGTCCTACACAATTCTTAGAATAAATGTTGCCCAAAAACATATCAAATAGAAGTGTAGGCTAAGGTAATTAATAAAAGATATCACAAATATATTATGCATTATAAGTCCATAAGAGATAATGAACATACAAGGCATTTAAAATACACAAGAGTTAAAAACATCATGCAAGGTCTTCTTTTTCAAAATATTTTAAAAACACAAATATATATTAAAGACCTTAATTTAAAAAACATATTTGAAAACTCATTTTAAAATATAGGCACAAATAAAAACATGCATAATAACAAAATAAAATGCATATTTAAATAAGGAGATACGGTTTACCAATTACGCCATTTCCATGGGTTATGTCTTTCCCGTTGTTGATGGTATCTTCCTCTTTGAAAATCATCTTGTAGATGATAGCTTATCCAATTGCTCCATTTCCAAGGATTATGTCCTTTCCATTATTGATAATGTCTTTCTCTTGGAAATTCATTGTGGTGATGTCTTCTTCTTTGATCAAATGAGATGGCCATTTGATGTCTTCTAGGCGGTATGGATTTTCCTTGATTTTTATTCCGCCGGTTGCCTAACATAACATTGTTTTGTGGTACCCTCAAGTGTTTGGGTCCTTTGGGATTAGCTTTGAGACTTTTAGGTCTCCAACAATAATTAGAGCTATTTCGAGCCCGACAAGTATTAACCGTGTGACCCTTTTTACCACAATAAAAACAAGTAGTAATTCGAGGAGCATAATGACCAACATGCATAGAGACTTGATTCTTTTTCATATGATTAACAACACTAGGCTTATGATCAAGTCCTTGTTTCAATTTATTACAACTATGAACATCAACAATATCGGTCATTTTATCGGTACTCAAGTTGGATTTTGATAAATCCTTTTTTATGCAATTAATATTCTCAACAAGAGTACTATTTTCTTTTCAAGGTTTCTAACCTTATCAAGTGTGGTGGTGTGAGCACATGAAAGTGATTCATAGGAAGTAAATAAACTATCCTTTACATTTTTCAAAACATTGAATTCCTTTTTCAAATTTTTGTATTTAACAAGTAAGCTTTGGAATTCATTTTGAAGCTCATCAAAATTATTTTGCAAATCATTATAATCATTATGAAATTCATTATCATAAGAAGTAGAGGGTTTAGAACTTACGTTATTTTCTTCTTCGAAGCCCATAAGACATTGTTCAACTTTTTCATAGTTGGAAGTTGTAAGAGGCTTGTTCCTTGGATTTGATTTTGTATCCACTTGAGAAGTAGATGCTTTTGAGTTGCTCCTTTCATTTGCACATACTTCGTAGATGGCTTCTAATTTTTTCCATACTTCATGTGCCGATCGAATTCCTACAATATGATCAAATTCCAAAGTGGTGTAAGTCCAAGCGGCTACGATAATCTAGAGGGGGGGTGAATAGATTATCTCCATCTTTTCGATTATGCCCTCTTTTTCGAAACAAATAAGCCAAGACAATAATAAAGGTGCGGGAAGTAAACAACACGCGTTGATTTATAGAGGTTCACCCCACCTGCCTAATCCTCTACCACCCCAGTATATCCGGGATGGATTTCAAAAAGAAAAAAGATTTTATTAATTACCAAAATTAATACAACACCTTACAACATCACCTTGAAGAGCACCACACTCTTCTTCAACAACACCTTGGAGATTACCACAATCTCTCTTGAAGATTACCACAATCTTCCTTCAACGGCACCTTGTGAAGATCACCACAATCTTCAATCTTGAAGAACACCAAATTCTTCAAACACTTCAATAGCACCACACTCTTGAAACACCTATCACCTAGATCACCCAAGTGTATTTTTTCCACAAGAATATTCACAAGGATACTCACAAGGATGTCTTGTGTTGAATGATGACCAAAATCAAGATTACAACTCAATAATGAATATTACAATTTGAGTGCAAGTGTAATCAAGAAATGAAAGCCTAGACCTCAAGATGTGAAAGTGATAAGCTAGGCAAATTACAACAAGAATGATAACAATGAAGAGCTAATGTGTTTACTTGAATGTATCTTGTTGTATTGTAACTCAATTGTTATATCTTGTGTCTTCAAATCATCCTCTATTTATAGGAGAGTCTTCAAGATTGGATCTCCAACATAGGCTCCTTTATCTTCACTTTTGTCTACAAAAAGAAGATCACAAGATGTAGAAATATAGTACAAAATTGATATGGATGTCCAACGGTACAAATGTTGTTGTCAAAATATTACAGGGCGAACGGTCGCGCAGAGATAGAAATTCAAATTTAGATCGCACAAATTTACACAGGGCGACCGGTCGACGGGGGGTCCGACCGGTCGACCCTGTGCTCAGCCGGTCGACCAAAGCCAAAATGGAGTTCAGAGCATTCTATTTCAGAAAAGACATCCCAGGCACCGGTCGACAGGGGTGTCGATCGGTCGACCACACCGGTCAACCACCTGGTAGACCGGTCAACCAGCCTTTTTACAGCAAATAGCTTATTCATTGTTTTTCACAACTTTCAGGTACGGGATGCCCTATAGGGCGACCGGTTGGCCTCAAAACTAAAGTGTTGTCCAATTTTATATCAAAAATAAACTTCAAGAAATACTCCGAAAAATAGTAAAAAAACATTTTAGACCGATCGGGAGTATTAGGACAATATTTAGAAACATAGTCTTGATGTAAAAACTCATTAACACAAAATCAACAAAAGTGTTGTCCAATATTTTTGTCTAAAATAAACTTGAAGAAATACTCCAAAAAATTAGTAAAAAACAATTTATATCATTTAGGAGTATTTGGACAACATTTAAAAACATTGTTTTGGTGTAAAAACAAAATCATCAAAATCAAGATAAAACCATTTATCAAACAATCTCCCCCTTTTTGATGATTACAAACCAAAACAATTTACCAAAGTCGATTTTGAAAACAAATCAATTTTACCGGTTAAAAAAGAACTATCCGTTGTGAGCGACAACATTCCACGCAACATAAACACAAGGATGGGAGTATAGATTTTCAAAAATATTTTTGCAAAAGCTCCCCCTATCAACATGCACAACAAGAATAATGTAGAAGCAATCAATCAAAAGCTAAAAGCTCCGCTTTTACAACTTGAGCTTAAGTATCAAGAACTTATAAGTTCCCCCTGTCAACAAAACATCATTAGACATGAATATGAGTCCATACTACAACAAATGGACTAAGTATAATCCACAACTTATGGCTTTTAATAGCCACAACTTATAGCTTCTTTCTTGAGCTTATTTTAGCTTCTTTGAGCATATGAGCGTTTTTCCTGTTTCTCCCCCTTTGGAATCATCAAAAATAATGTTAGCACGATAAAAACATCATACAATCATATCAAAGTGCGCAAGTTAATCGATTTATTGAGCATTTTGTACAATGAAGCTTAAATTCCAAATAAAAGGGAAAAGTTGCTCATTTAATTTGCAAAAGCTCATTTGATTGAAAAGACATGATCTCTATAACATTATAAGACTTTTCAAATCAAGAGAATCATGTAGGTTATGAATTTTTCATAGAAACATTTTGTCGAACACTTGACATGCGTCAAATAAAACAAGAGATATATAACGCCTTTGTAATTCGTTTAAGCCAAAAAAATTCATCACCAATTGCAATACAACAACATTCATCCATCAACAATCATCATATACAACATACTAATACAAGAATTTCATCAAAATAACAAGATACAAGCACATTCTCAAGGGTTCAACCCAATTGAGATTAAAAAGAGAAATTCTTACCAATTGATCGGAGAAGTCAGATGAAATAGAAGTTACATAAACTCAAATATAGATTTTATAAGAATAAAATCATTTTGAGTGAATTTTGAGTGAAAAATGCAAAGGGGTTCGATTTTGGAAGAAAATAACCAAAATAACCAATTGAAGGACAGAAGCTGTTTTAAGCCTGAAAATGGCTAGGGCGACCGGTCGATGGGTAGGGCGACCGGTGCCTGACTCTGGTCGACCTCTCTGTCGACCGGTGCCTGAACACCAGTTCCGGTTTTGTCCGAATTTTACACCAAAAATCCGATTTTTCACCCCTAAGTTTTGAAAACATGCAAATTGCAAACATAGACCTCATTCAATATACATTATGCCTAAACAAGCTCGAAATGAGGTAAAAGACTCGGCGGTTAATGGTTAAAAATGAATGTCCATGAGTTATCTTTGAGATGGAATTAAACACGTCTCAATTTTTCGTTTTTAGAAATGCAATCCCTTAGAAAAAGATATCGAATCTCAATATGTTTAGTTCGATTATGACGAACCATATTTTGAGAAATTGTAATCGCCGGACTTGTTATCCCGAAGAATATGAACATTTTAAAATTTTGGATATATAAGCCATAAGAAGAAGTGCCTTCCAAATATTTGAAAATTTCTTTTAATGATACTTTAATGAGATTCGTTGGGATAGTTTTGAAGTTGAGCATATAGACATAAGGCATAGAAAATGTCGAGTCATAAAGAAATAGTAAACGTAGATAAACATACCTCGAATTGTTTGTTAACCAATATGCCTTCCTCAAGCTTTGTCAATGTTTACATTGGTTGCCATAGAGGTTGAGATGGTTCTTCCTTCTTTAATGCCTAACTTCTTCAAAGGTTCTATTGTATACTTTGATTGTGAAATATAATCATCTTCTTGGCATTGTTTAACTTGAATTCCAAGGAAGAAATTGAGCTCCCCCATCATGCTTATCTCAAGTTCACCTTGCATCAACTTAGAAAAAGATCTTGCACGAATATTCATTAGTGGCACCAAAATATTCTCATAAATTTGCACAAGTAAGCAATCTTGCCCTTTTTCAAAAAACAAGGAGAGTGGATCAACTTTACCTCTTGTAAAATCATTTTGCAAAATAATAGCTAAGTCTATCAAACCATACACGGGGTGCTTGTTTTAAACATACAAGGCCTTTTATAAAAATCATTTGGCCTAGAAATTTTTTTCAAACCCCGGTTGTTTTTACATAGACTTCTACTTGAATAAAACCATTTAGGAAAGTGGATTTATCATCCATTTGGTAAAGTTTGAAATTTTCTTAAAACAAGAATAGGCAAGTAAAATACGAATAACTTCAAAAACATGCTACGGGTGTAAATGTTTCATCAAAATCAATACCTTCTTTTTGACATTACCTTTGAGCTACTAACCTTGCGTTGGTTATCAAGCTTGTTTCGAAATACCAAAAATTCCTGCAAAATCTTAACAAGATATCTCTGCCCAAGAGCATAGTAATATTGAATAATAGAGATACAATAACAAGTAACACATACTATACTTTCAAACAAATCATCAAGAGTTTCATAAAACATGTAAGTTCAAATAAGCTTATAGAAAGCTATATAAGGTCTCTTTTGAAATTTGAAAAATTCAAGAGCCTATAGTTGAGACCTCATTTAAAAGAAGCATTTGAACAATAGTTTTGACAAGAATGAATATAAGCAATCAAATGCATAATTTTGAGATAAGGATGAAAATCAAATGTTTTTATCGAAACAAATTATAATCCTTTATAAAACTCGGATAAAACAAGCTTTATCGAATAGTGCCTTTCAAAAATCAAAAAATCCTTTTAATGGCACTTGTATGAGATACTTCGAAATATCTTGAAAAATAAGCACATAGGCATATGGAAAAAATTATATCGAGTCTAAGAGATAAATAACAATGGTGAGCGTACATCGATAGTTTATGTCTCTCTTGTCAAATAATGAGTGGATAACCATTGATAAAGATATATAAATCCTACACAATTCTTAGAACAAGTCTTGCACACAAGAATAATTGTAATAGTGTAGGCTAGAGCAATGATATATGTCACAAGTATGCTTATGCCATAAAAATCCATAGGAGATTATAAAACTTTAGTCTAAGTAAATGCACAAGTGTTTTAAAAACATCATGCAAGGTCTCCTTTTCAAAAAATCTTAAAAGCTCAAATAATTTTTGAAGACCTTGATTTTTTAAAAAAAAATAATTGAAAACTTATTTGACAATTAAATCACAAATAAAAACATGCAAAATAAAATGCATATTTAAATAGGGAGATACGATTTACCAATTACGCCATTTCCATGGGTTGTGTCTTTCCCATTGTTGATGATATCTTCCCTTTTGAAAATCATCTTGTTGATGATAGCTCTTCCAATTGCTCCATTTCCAAGGATTGTATCCTTCCCATTGTTGATAGTGTCTTTATCTTGGAAATTCATTTTGGTGATGTCTTCTCCTTTGATCAAATGAGACGGTCATTTGATGTCTTCTAGGCGGTATGATATTTCTTTGATTATTATTTCGCCGGGTACCTAATATGACATTGCTTTGTGGTACCCTCAAGTGTTTGGGTCCTTTGGGATTAGCTTTGAGACTTTTAGGTCTCCAATAATGATTAGAGCTATTTCTAGCTTGACAAGTATTAGCCATATGACCCTTTTTACCACAATAAAAGCAAGAAATAATTCTAGGAGCATAATGACCATTATGCATAGACACTTGATTCTTTCTCATATGATTTATAACATTAGGCTTGTGATCAAGTTCTTTATCACAATTATGAACATCAACAATATTGGTCATTTTATTGGTACTCAAGTTGAATTTTGATAAATCCTTTTTCATGCAATTAATATCCTCAACAAGAGTACTATTTTCTTTTTCAAGGTTTCTAACCTTGTCAAGTGTGGTGGTGTGAGCACATGATAGTGATTCATAAGAAACAAATAAAATATCCTTATCATTTTTCAAAACATTGAATTCCTTTTTCAAATTTTTGTATTTAACAAGCAAGCTTTGGAATTCATTTTGAAGCTCATCAAAATCATTTTGCAAATCACTATAATCATTATGTAATTCATTATCATAGGAAGTAGAAGGTTTAGAACTTACCTCGTTTTCTTCGAAGCCCATAAGACAACGTTCATTTTCATCGTCGTCGGAAGTTGTAGTAAGCTCATCCCATGTTGTTGGGTTTGATGTTGTACCCATTTGAGAAGTAGATGCTTTTGAGTGGCTCCTTTCATTTGCATATACTTCTTCTAATTTTCTCCATACTTCATGTGCCGATTTAATTCCTACAATATGATCATATTCCAAAATGGTAAGTGAACAATACAAAATATTAAGAGCTTTACCATTTAAGGAGATGATTTTCTTTTCTTCATCATTGAGCTCCTTGAGGACTTTGGAGGTGTGAGGTGTGTCTTTCATTTGATTAGATTCTCCATTGACGACCGTGTTCCAAATATCGAACCCACAACCTTGTAGATAGCATTCCATTCTTTTTTTCCAAAATGTAAAGTTTTTGGAATCAAATAGTGGTGGCTTGGTGGTGGAGGCGCCGGTAAGGTAGACTTCATTCGTAGTCGATGATCGTTCCTCTTTACTCGCAATGTGGAACGAGCTTGCCAAAGAGTTTGGCTTTGATACCACTTGTAAGTCCAAGCGGCTATGATAATCTAGAGGGGGTGAATAGATTATCTCCATCTTTTCGATTATGCCCTCTTTTTCAAAACAAATAAGCCAAGACAATAATAAAGGTGCGGGAAGTAAACAACACGCGTTGATTTATAGAGGTTCAACCCACCTAGGGCCTAATCCTCTACCACCCCGGTATATCCGGGATGGATTTCAAAAAGAAAAAAGATTTTATTAATTACCAAAATTAATACAACACCTTACAACATCACCTTGAAGAGCACCACACTCTTCTTCAACAACACCTTGGAGATTACCACAATCTCTTTTGAAGATTACCACAATCTTCCTTCAACGGCACCTTGTGAAGATCACCACAATCTTCAATCTTGAAGAACACCAAATTCTTCAAACACTTCAAGAGCACCACATTATTGAAACACCTATCACCTAGATCACCCAAGTGTATTCTTTCCACAAGAATACTCACAAGGATGTCTTGTGTTGAATGATGACCAAAATTAAGATTACAACTCAATAATGAATATTACAATTTGAGTGCAAGTGTAATCAAGAAATGAAAGCCTAGACCTCAAGATGTGAAAGTGATAAGCTAGGCAAATTACAACAAGAATGATAACAATGAAGAGCTAATGTGTTTGCTTGAATGTATCTTGTTGTGTTGTAACTCAATTGTTATATCTTGTGTCTTCAAATCATCCTCTATTTATTGGAGAGTCTTCAAGATTGGATCTCCAACATAGGCTCCTGTAACTTCACTTTTGTCTACAAAAAGAAGATCACAAAATGTAGAAATGTAGTACAAAATTGATAAAGTAAATCTTGATGAGATGGATGTCCAACGGTACAAATGTTCTTTGTCAAAAGATTACAGTGACGAGTCGCAGAGATAGAAATTCAAATTTAGATCGCACAAATTTACACGCGGGCGACCGGTCGGCGGGTCCGACCGGTCGACCACTGTGCCCGGCCACGTCGACCAAAGCCAAATGGAGTTGAGCATTCTATTTCCGAAAAGACATCCTGGGCCTCTGGTCGACCACCTTTTTTAGCCAATAGCTTACTCACTGTTTTTCACAACTTTCAGGTACGGAATGCCCTATAGGGCGACCGGTTGGCCTCAAAACAAAAGTATTGTCCAATTTTATATCGAAAATAAACTTCAAGAAATACTCCGAAAAATAGTAAAAGAATATTTTAGACCGATCGGGAGTATTAGGACAATATTTAGAAACATAGTTTTGATGTAAAAACTCATTAACACAAAATCAACAAAAGTGCTGTCCAATATTTTTGTCTAAAATAAACTTGAAGAAATACTCTGGAAAATTAGTAAAAAATAATTTAAATCATTTAGGAGTATTTGGACAATATTTAAAAACATTATTTTGGTGTAAAAACAAAATCATCAAAATCAAGATAAAACCATTTATCAATCAAGTGGTAAGTGAACAATACAAATATTTAGAGCTTTACCATTTAAGGAGATGATTTTCTTCTCTTCATCATTGAGCTCCTTGTAGGCTTTGGAGGTGTAAGGTGTATTTTTCATCGAAATGGATTTTCCATTAATGACCGTGTTCCAAATATCGAACCCGCAACATTGTAGATAGCATTCCATTCTTTCTTTCCAAAATGTATAATTTTTGGAATCAAATAGTGGTGGCTTGGTGGTGGAGGCGCAGGTAAGGTAGACATCATTCGTAGCCAATGATCGTTCCTCTTTACTCACGATGTGGAACGAGCTTGCTAAAGAGTTTGGCTCTGATACCACTTGTAAGTCCAAGCGGCTACGATAATCTAGAGGGGGTGAATAGATTATCTCCATCTATTCGATTTAGCCCTCTTTTTCGTATCAAACAAGCCAAGACAATAGTAAAGGTGTAGGAAGTAAACAACACACGTCGATTTATAGAGGTTCAACCCACCTAGGGCCTAATCCTCTACCACCCCAGTATCTCCGGGATGGATTCCAAAAAGAAAAAAGATTTTATTAATTACCAAAATTAATACAACACCTTACAACATCACTTTGAAGAGCACCACACTCTTCTTCAACACCACCTTTGAGATTACCACAA
Source organism: Rehmannia glutinosa (assembly GCA_016081115.2). NCBI lineage: Eukaryota > Viridiplantae > Streptophyta > Magnoliopsida > Lamiales > Orobanchaceae > Rehmannia > Rehmannia glutinosa. Next base: position 72,197,058 of record CM071931.1, on the reverse strand, counting down.
TCTCTCTTGAAGATTACCACAATCTTCCTTCAACGGCACCTTGTGAAGATTACCACAATCTTCAACCTTGAAGAATACCAAATTCTTCAACACCTCAATAAGAAGATCACCACAATCTTCTTCTGCACCTATCACCTAGATCATCCAAGTGTGTTCTTACCACAAGAACACTCACAAGGATATCTTGTGTTGAATGATAACCCAAAATCAAGATTACAACTCGATAATGAATATTACAATTATGAGTGCAAGTGTAATCAAGAAATAAGCCTAGACCTCAAGATGTGAAAGTGAAAGACCTTAGGCTATCACAACAAGAATAATAACAATGAAGAACAAATATGTTTGCTTGAGTGTATTTTGTTGTGTTGTAGTATTCTCTCTTGTTGTGTTGCTTCAATTCTTCATCTATTTATAGAATATGTCTTGGATATGATAGGCTCCTCCTAGGATATTGAAATCTGTAAAAAATTGCAAGACAAATGAAGAATATAGTTGTTAGAAATCAATCCCACAAATTAGGGAAAAGTTGTCTGATGCACAACAGTTAGAATTTTGCTGTCAAACCATAGGGCGACCGGTCGCGCACAAATAGACGTTTGAAAATAAGAATACACATTTACACGGGCGGCCGGTCGGCGACGGTCGATCGGTCGACCCTGTGTCCATCCGGTCGAGCAAAACCAAAAAACGAGTCCAAGAGGTTCTGTTTCAAAATTGCTCCCAGACACCAGTCGACGCCCTGGTCGACCGGTAGACGGCACCGGTCGACCACCTGGTCAACCGGTCGACCACACCAGTCAACCACCTGGTTGACCAACTAACTTGACCTTTTTCGGAAATAGCTTATTCACTATTTTTCACAACTTTCAGGTACGGATGCCCTATAGGGCAACCGGTTGGCCTCAAAACTAAAGTGTTGCCCAATTTTATATCGAAAATAAACTCAATAAATACTCCAAAAAATAGTAAAAACATTTTAGACCGATCGGGAGTATTAGGACAACATTAAGAAACATAGTTTTGATGTAAAAACTCATTAACACAAAATCATCAAAAGTGTTGTCCAATATTTTTGTCTAAAATAAACTTGGAGAAATACTCCGGAAAATTAGTAAAAAACAATTTAAATCATTTAGAAGTATTTGGACAACATTTAAAAACATTGTTTTGGTGTAAAAACAAAATCATCAAAATCAAGATAAAACCATTTATCAAACAGCCGGCCCCTAGTGGGTGCTCCTTATTGTTTCTGTTCTCCACTGCGTTCGGATTTGTCCCATCCGCCATTGCCTTGGGTCTTTTCCTTAGTTGCTTCGTTGTCTTTCGATTTCCAAATCAATGGGTATTGGCTGGGTCGATCTTGAACGCGTGATCATGCACTATCTGCACTTAATAAAAAACAATGTTAGAACCAAATAAAAAAATAAAAATAATTTCGAAAATTTTGAAAATTTTGAAAAAAATAAAAATATCCTTCAATTAAGATTGAACTACTTATTACTATATCTAAGTAGAATCTAATTAATCCCCGGCAAAGGAGCCAAAAACTTGTTCGCCGAAAATATTTTGGTTCTTACAACTGCAAGTGTACAGTGTAGTTTATAGAATAATGGAAAGCAATGTCGTATTCCTCAAGGATTGATATTCGAAACATTTAGGCTATAATAACATCGTATTCTAATTTTATTGAAGCGACCGAAAATTGAGTAATTTTAACTATAATCTCAACATGTTTCTTCAATATTAAATGCAATTAAAGTTTTAAAAATCACTTCATGCAATTTTATGGGTTCAACTCCTAAAATAGTTTATTCCCCATCCCGGGTGGCGCATAAACAGTAAATTAATAATAATTGAGGTCTCTCGATCCATCACAATTATTACTAACTCCCAAAAGATCTTTGAATTGAAATACTCCCCACAAACATAAGTAGTCTCCCGATATATTACCCTGTTTATGTCTTAATTCGATTTTCGTCTCGTTAGAATTTACCTCCCGGATTATGGACTAACAAGTATGGCATGCAAATTATTCCCGACAAATCAAAGCAATTATAAATAAGTACTCAAATTCATAAACTAGAAAGCATGAATTAATTAAGAAAATAAATAATCATATTTAACATAAATCCACAGTTTCGATTATGCCCCTAAAATCCGAAAGATATGCCAAACATTGATTACAAACTCATAGACAAATTCGAATCAATATTACAAACTCGTAAATCCCTTTCTGTCAGGATGGATTTTCCTCCTAAACCTTCGAAGCTCTTGTACTCCCGTAGATGCGAAAGCATTGTGGTGTTCTTCGTGACCTAGCCTTCTTCGCTCAGAAGATCCTCGATTCTTGCATTCCTGTGTTATTTGATGTGTTTTTTCTGTATGAAGTGATATTATTTCGTGCAAGCCTTGGGTCCCTTTTATAGATGCTTGGAGAGATCACTTGTATTGTTTGAATGGGAAGAAAACTCTGAAAAACGCATCGAGACAGAGTCCCACACGGCCTGGCCGTGTTGTGTGTCCTTCAGCCCTTCTTCATATGCCCATTTGAGCTCACACGGTCCGGTGGTGCGATGCGACATTCTTTCCCACACGCCTGTGTAAGATCACACGGTCCGGTCGTGTGGGCATGTTCTGTCCTCTATTTTTCCCTTCTTCACACGGTTATGTGATTTCACAACGGCATTTCCACACGGCCGTGTGACACCACATGGTCCAATCGTGTGAAGTATTTTTTGTTTGATAAATGGTTTTATCATGATTTTGATGATTTTGTTTTATACCAAAACAATGTTCTTTAAAGGTTGTCCAAATACTCCTAAATGATTTAAAATGTTTTTTCCGGAGTATTTCCTTAAGTATTGTTTTCGACTAAAATGGACAACACTTTGTAATGACTGTATGTCAAATTGTTTTTACATCAAAACTATGTCCCTGAATGTTGTCCTAATACTCCCGATCGGTCTAAAATGTTTTTACTACTTTTCGGAGTATTTCTTGGAGTTTATTTTCGATATATAATTGGACAACACTTATGTTTCAGGCTCGGCCAGACTGTCGCCCTATAGGGCAACCCGTACTGTGTTGAGTTTTGGAACAAAAAAAGGGGACGGAGACAAAATTTGGGGGCGGCCGGTCGACCGACCTGGGCGACCGGTACCGAACGTACCCCGAAGAACGAAACATCCTTTCTTATTTTTGATCTCCTCGACCGGTCCAACATAGGGCGACCGGTCGGACCCCTGCGACCGGTCCCCACGAGTAAAATTTCACAGAATTCAATTTCAATCTTATCTTTGCGCGACCGGTCGAACCCCTCTTTTTGATAGCAAACTATCCGTTGAGTTTGCGAATGACTTTTCCTTGATTTAAGGGATTGATTTCTAACATGACTCTTTTCTTCAATTGTCTTGCAATTTTTTATTTCATGTCCCCAAGAGGAGCCTATCATGTACAAGACATCTCCTATAAATAGAGGAAGAATTGAAGCAACATAATAAGAGAGAAAACTACAACACAACAAGATACACTCAAGAACACACTTGTTCTTACATTGTCTTATTTCTTGTTGTAATTTGCCTAGCTATTCACTTTCACATCCTTGAGGTCTAGGCTATTCTTGATTACACTTGCACTATATTGTATTATCAATTATCGAGTTGTAATCTTGAATTTTTGGGTTATCATTCAACACAAGATATCCTTGTGAGTGTTCTTGTGGTAAGAGCACACTTGAGTGATCTAGGTGTTAGGTGTGAGAAGATTGTGGTAATCTTCTTGTTGAGGTGTTGAAGAGTGTGGTGCTCTTCAAGGTGAAGATCGTGGTAATCTTCACAGGGTGCCGTTTGAAGATTGTGGTAATCTTCAAGAAGAGATTGTGGTAATCTCAAAGGTGGTGTTGAAGAAGAGTGTGGTGCTCTTCAAGGTGTTGTAAGTTGAATTTGTATTAATTTTGGTAATTAATAAAATTCTTTTTCTTTTTTGAAATCCATCCCGGATATCTTTGGGGTGGTAGAGGATTAGGCCCTAGGTGGGTTGAACCTCTTTAAATCGACGTGTGTTGTTTACATTCCGCACCTTTATTATTGTCTTTGAGCATTCGGTTCGAAAAAGAGGGTAAAATCAAAAGATGGAGATAATCTATTCATCCCCCCTCTAGATTATCGTAGCCGCTGGACTTACAAGTGGTATCGAGCCGGACTCTTTGGCAAGCTCGTTTCACATCGCGAGTGAAGAGAAACGATCGTCGGCTCTGAACGAAGCTCATCTTTCCGGCACCTCCACCACCAAGCCACCTCGGTTTGATTCCAAAAATTTTATATTTTGGAAAGAAAGAATGGAATGCTATTTACAAGGTTGCGGGTTCGATATTTGGAACACCGTCATCAATGGAGAATCCATTCCGATGAGAGATACACCACACACCTCAAAAGGCTTCAAAAAGCTCAATGATGAAGAGAAGAAAATCATCTCCTTAAATGGTAAAGCTCTTAATATTTTACATTGTTCACTTACCACTTTGGAATTTGATCATGTTGTAGGTATTCGATCGGCACATGAAGTATGGCAAAACTTAGAAGCCATCTATGAAGTATATGCAAATGAAAGGAGCAACTCAAAAGCATCTACTTCACAAATGGATACAACATCAAATTCAACAACATGGGATAAGCCTTCTACAACCTCCCATGATGAACAAGTTGAACAATGCCTCATGGGCATCGAAGAAGAAAACGAGGTAAGTTCTAAACCCTCTACTTCTTATGACAATGAATTGCAAAATGAATATAGTGACTTGCAAAATGATTATGATGAGCTACAAGATGAATTCCAAAACTTACTTGCTAAATACAAAAATTTGAAAAAGGAATTCATTGTTTTAAAGAATGATAAGGATAGTTTATTTACTTCCTATGAATCACTATCATGTGCTCACACCACCACTCTTGACAAAGTTAGAAACCTTGAGAAAGAAAATAGTACTCTTGTTGAGGATATAAATTGCTTGAAAAATGATTTATCTAAATCCAACTTGAGTACCGATAAGATGACCAATATTGTTGATTGTTGTGATAATTCAAACTAGAACTTGATCATAAGCCTAAGGTGTCAATCACATGAAAAAGAATCAAGTCTCTAAAGACGTTGGTCATTATGCTCCTAGAATTATTACATGCTTTTATTACGGTAAAAAGGGTCATACGGTAAATACTTGTCGGGCTAGAAATAGCTCCAATTATTGTTGGAGACCTAAAAGTCTCAAGACTAATCCCAAAGGACCCAAACACATAAGGGTACCACAAAACAATGTCATATTAGGTACCGTGAAATAATGATCGAAGAAAATTTATACCGCCAAGAAGACATCAAATGACCGTTTCATTTGATCAAAGAAGGAGAAACTATTTTCAACAAAGCCAATTTCCAAGAAGAGGATATAATCAAAAATGGGAAGAACACAATCCTTGGAAATGGCAAAGACAAGATGATTTTCAAAGAAGAAGAGACCATCAACAATGGGAAGGACAAAAATTTTGGAGATGGAGTAATTGGAGAGATTACTATCAACATGAAGATTTTCAAAAGGGAAAATATCATCAACAATGGGAAAACCCATAGAAACGGCATAATTGGTAAACCGTATCTCCCTAATTAAATATGCATTTTATTTGTCTATTATGCATGTTTTTATTTGTGTCCTACTTGCAAAATGAGTTTTCATGTATTTAAATTTTAAATTAAGGTCTTCAAAACTTATTTGTTTTTTTTAAAATTTTTGAAAAAGAAGACCTTATATGATGTTTTTAAAACTCTTGTGCATTTTTGTAGACTAAAGTGTATTATCATCTCTTATGGATTTTTATGGCATGAGCTTACTTGTGATATCTCTTAGCCTACACTTTTATCATTATGATTTGTGCTAGATTTGTTTTAAGAATTGTGTAGGATTTACATATTTTCACAAATGGCCATTTACGTCATTATTTGTCAAGAAAGGCATAAATTATTGAGGTACGTTTACTTGTGTTATTCTTATTATTATAGACTCGATATATGTATTGCCATGTGCCTATGTGCTTGTTCTTCATAGTATTTCATACAAGTGCCATTAAGAGGATTTTTAGATTTTTTTTAAAGGCACTATTTGATATTTGATTGCACATATTTGCTTTGTCAACTCTTGTTCAAATACTTCTTTTAAATGAGGTCTCAACTATATGCTATCGGATTTTCTAATTTCAAAAGAGACCTTTTATAGCTTTCTTAAGCTTATTTGAATTTGCATGATTTATTAGACTCTTGATGATATTCTAAATGCATAGTATGTGTTTCTTGCTTCATGGTCTATATAGTGTCTATTTCTACTATGCTCTTATGCAAGATATTTTGTGATTGATGATTGAGGCATATTTTTACACTTGGGCTACTTTTTCTTGCTTATATAAGTGATACCGGTAATGAGTTTGTTTAGTTGTGTAGATGAGAAACGAAGTACTCCAAATATTGTTACATCAAAATATTTGGATGTAAATGTTCTATTATGAACACCTTAGATCAATTGGATGCCCTATGATGATAGTGATGAAGAAGACAAAAAGGGTATTCCGGAACAAACTCGATGACCAAGGCAACATTGGTCAAACTAAGACGAAGTTAGTAGCTCGAAGGTATTTTCAAGAAGAAGGTAATTGATTTTGGTGTAACGTTTGCACTCATAGCACATTTTGTAGCTATTTGCATTTTACTTGCCCATTCTTGCTTTAAGAAAATTTCAAGCTTTACCAAATGGATGTTGAATCCAATTTTCTAAATGGTTTTATTCAAGTAGAAGTCTATCGGGTTTAAATTTTTCTAGGCCAAATGATCTTTATAAAAGGCCTTGTATGGTTTCAAACAAGTACCCCATGTATGATATGATAGACTTAGATATTTTTGCTAAATGATTTTACAAAAGGTAAAGTTGATACTACTCTCCTTGTTTTTTTTTTTGAAAAAGGGCAAGATTGTTTGCTTGTGCATATTTATGAGAATATTTTTGGTGCTACTAATGAATATTTTGTGCAAGAGATTCTCCTAAGTTGATGTAGGTGAACTTGAGATGAATATGGTATCACATGATGGGGGAGATCAAATTTCATCATTGGACTTCAAGTTAATCAATGCCAAGTAGATGGTTATATTTCAAAAGAACTCTTGAAGGAGTTAGGCATTGAAGAAGGAAGAATCATCTCAAACTCTATGGCTACCAATGAAGAAATTGACAAATGTTGAGAAAGGCATGTCGGTCGACAATTAAATTCGAGGTATGTTTTCTTGTATTATTTCTATAGACTCGACATTCCATATGCCTTATGTCTATATGCTCGACTTCAAAAACTGTCCCAACGAATCTCATTAAAGTGCCATTAAAAGAAATTTTCAAATATTTGAAAGGCACTTCTTCGTATGACTTGTTGTATCCAAAGCTTTAAAACGTTCTTATTTTTTCAGGATAACAAGTTCGGTATCTATTATACGGTTATTCATATTCAAAATTTGGTTCGTCATAATCGACTAAACATATTGAGATTCGATATATTTTTAAGGGATTGTGATTTTTAACAAAAACTTGAGATGTGTTTAATTAGTCTCAAGGATAACTCGCGGACTTTTTAATCGTTTACCGCCGAGTCTTTCACCTCATTTCGAGCTTGATTATGACATAATGTATATTGAATGAGGTCTATGTTTGCATTTTGCACGTTTTTAAAACTTAGGGGCGAAAAATCGGATTTTTGGATCAAACTTCGGTTTTTTCAAACAGAACTCAAACAAGGCTGATCAAGCAAGGCCGACCGGTCATCCGCCCCTCGACCGTCGCCCTTGATGATTTTCCTTGTTAAAAACGTTCGCTTTTCCGGACTTAGCCATTTTGGCTCTTTTGGTTCATTTTTCGTCCCCTTTGCAATTTTCACACACATTTCACTTCAAATGAGTTTTGATGCATGAATTATATATTTTGGGGTTTATCTAGCCCGAGTATCATCATCATTGCTCATCTTTACCGATTGAATGGTAAGAATTTCACTCTCTTTAGCTCAATTGGGTTGAACCCTTGAGTTTGTGGCTTATATGTATTTTTCTTAATGCAATTCATATATTTTTGTGATGAGCTTATTGATTGTTGATGATTGACATTTGTTAAATTGTATTTGGTGATGAAAAACTTGGCTTGATTACATTTACAAGGGCTATATATATCATTTTCTAATTTTGACGTCCGCCAAGTGTTCGATAAAATGTTCCAATGAAAAATTCATCACCTACATGATTCTCTCGATTTCAAAAGTCTTATACATTTATAGAGATCATGTTTTGCGTATCAAATGAGTTTTCATAAACCTCTACAAGTCGTATGATTCGACTTTTCCCTCCTATTTGGTTTATAAGCTTCAATGCTCAAATAGCTCGATACATCGGTTTTGTTGCGCACTTTGATATAAATATATGATGTATTTATCATGCTAACATTCTTTTTGATGATTCCAAAGGGGGAGAAACAGGTTATAAGCTCATTAGCTCATAAAAGCTAAGATAAGCTTAACGAAAAGAAGCTATAAGCTATGGCTTCATAAAGCCATAAGTTGTGGATCATATTTAGTCCACTTGGTGCATTATGGTTATGTATGAATCATGGTCCATTGGTTGTAGTATGGACTTATATACGGTTCTAATGATGTATCTTTGACAGGGGAAGCTTTTAAGTTTTTGATACTTAAGCTCAATATCGAAAAGCTAATATTTTAGCTTATGTTTAAGTTGCTTCTATATAACTCTTATTATGCATGTTGATAGGGGGAGCATTTGCTATATGTGTTTGAATATCTTTACTCCCATCCTCGTGTTTATATTGCGTGGAATGTTGTCGCTCTCAACGGATATTTATTTTTGACCGGAAAACTTGTTTTGTTTTCAAAATCGCCTCTCAAAATTGTTTTGTTTTCAAATCGGCCTTGTCAAATTGTTTTGGTTTGTAATCATCAAAAAGGGTGAGATTGTTTGATAAATGGTTTTATCATGATTTTGATGATTTTGTTTTATACCAAAACAATGTTCTTTAAAGGTTGTCCAAATACTCCTAAATGATTTAAAATGGTTTTTTCCGGAGTATTTCCTTAAGTATTGTTTTCGATTAAAATGGACAACACTTTGTAATGACTGTATGTCAAATTGTTTTTACATCAAAACTATGTCCCTGAATGTTGTCCTAATACTCCCGATCGGTCTAAAATGTTTTTACTACTTTTCGGAGTATTCTTGGAGTTTATTTTCAATATATAATTGGACAACACTTATGTTTCAGGCTCGACCGATCGCCCTATAGGGCAACCCGTACCTGTGTTGAGTTTTGGAACTGAAAAAGGGACGGAGACAAAATTTGGGGGGGCGACCGGTCGACCGGTCGACCTAGAGGTCGACCGGTACCTGAACGTACCCCCGAAGAACAGAAACATCTGTTTCTTATTTTTGATCTCCTCGACCGGTCCAACATAGGGGCGACCGGTCGGACCCCCCTGCGACCGGTCCCCCTGAGTAAAATTTCGCAGAATTCAATTTCAATCTTATCTCTGCGCGACCGGTCGAACCCCTCTTTTTGACAGCAAACTATCCGTTGAGTTTGCAGACAGCTTTTCCTTGATTTAAGGGATTGATTTCTAACAGCTCTTTTCTTCAATTGTCTTGCAATTTTTTACAGATTTCATGTCCCCAAGAGGAGCCTATCATGTACAAGACATCTCCTATAAATAGAGGAAGAATTGAAGCAACATAATAAGAGAGAAAACTACAACACAACAAGATACACTCAAGAATACAATTGTTCTTACATTGTCTTATTTCTTGTTGTAATTTGCCTAGCTATTCACTTTCACATCCTTGAGGTCTAGGCTATTCTTGATTACACTTGCACTATATTGTATTATCAATTATTGAGTTGTAATCTTGAATTTTTGGGTTATCATTCAACACAAGATATCCTTGTGAGTGTTCTTGTGGTAAGAGCACACTTGAGTGATCTAGGTGTTAGGTGTGAGAAGATTGTGGTAATCTTCTTGTTGAGGTGTTGAAGAGTGTGGTGCTCTTCAAGGTGAAGATCATGGTAATCTTCACAAGGTGCCGTTTGAAGATTGTGGTAATCTTCAAGAAGAGATTGTGGTAATCTCAAAGGTGGTGTTGAAGAAGAGTGTGGTGCTCTTCAAGGTGTTGTAAGTTGAATTTGTATTAATTTTGGTAATTAATAAAATTCTTTTTCTTTTTGAAATCCATCCCGGATATACTGGGGTGGTAGAGGATTAGGCCCTAGGTGGGTTGAACCTCTTTAAATCGACGTGTGTTGTTTACATTCCGCACCTTTATTATTGTCTTTGAGCATTCGGTTTGAAAAAGAGGGTAAAATCAAAAAGATGGAGATAATCTATTCACCCCCTCTAGATTATCGTAGCCGCTTGGACTTACATTTTTGTCCATTTTCTTCGTCATTTTTATCTTCTCTTCGCATTCGTCAATCTCATCCGGGCATTCAAACTGATATTTCTTCATTTTAAGCTCCATTTCCTGCAAAAATTACAAGAATACGCAGTATCATGCCATTTTACAGAAACCAAGTAAAAACATAGTAAATATGCATGCAAATGCATTAAATATATATCATTTTAAGCCACAAAATGCACATATATTTTACACACATCACCCTCATAGGCGATCGGTACCTGAGAAAGCTCCCACAAACTTTATCTCCTAGGCAAAAGTCGCCCTGCAGGGGCGTCCGGTTCCCCTGTGGAGCAACATGTGTCTGATCACACTTTCTTTCTATGAAATTCAAATTTTACAATATGGCAATCGGTCGCCCTACCAGTCACCCTAGCCAAGATCAGATGATTTTAAACATTGCACCAGACAAGATTATCTCTTTTATAACTTTATCATTTTTTTGTCTTTGTTATGTGGGTCTTTTGGTCTTCTTTTTGTAGACAAAATTCAAATAAGAAGAGCCTATATTGGAATTCAAATCTTGGAGCTCTTCTACAAATAGATGAAGAAGATTGAAGGATCAATATAACAACACTACACAATCTACAACATAACAAGAAAATCTCAGCAAATTCCTTAAGCCTTTCATTTTCATATATTGTTGTAACAACCTAAGCACTACACTTTCACATCTTACTTATTAGACTTTCTTTCTTATTTAAACTTGCACTTTCAAAGTTGTATACATTCATTTGAGGTGTAATCTTGATTGATCAAAATCATCCAAACCAGTACCTATTTGTTAAGTGTTCTTTTGGTGAGAACACACTTGGTTGATTAGATAAGGTGTTGAATAGTTTGGTACTCTTGAAAGTTGGTGTAAGAAGAGCTTGGTGCTCTTCTAGTTTCTTAAAAGTGTAGTATGTAACGATAATCTTTTTAAAAATTGCAAGCGCGATTATGTTTTTTTTTAAAAAAAGTTATATTTTTTAAGAAAAGTATCCATGTCAAATATCTATTTTTTTATTATACTTCAGTCCTTATTTTTCATTTATTTTTAATTAAAGTTATTAGTCACATTTTTCCAATATCTTTTGTGACGCCCACCCCTATTACTACTACTGAAAAATATATAAATAGTAAAACTCGGCCAGAAACTCTATGTAAAAGTGTAATAATATTTTTGTGACATTTGATCCCTGCGACATTTTAACCACAACAAGTAAAAATCATTTTAATTAAAATATCAGGACAAGCCATGTCCACAAACAAAATAGGCAACCAACCCTGTTATTAAACACAACAGACATCACATGATCAAACGCATAACCCACATCACCCAGCTATTTACATGTACATAGTAACATCAGAGTTTTCAAAAGAGGGTACAACCCTAAACCAAAATATAATACAAGACCACAAATGGAAAGGTGACCCATCAACATAGCCCAACAGGTCGTCATCCATGTACACTGTCCTCAATAACTTGTATGAGCTCCAGCAGTCTGCCCAGTAAGCCCATGAAATCCAACATCAACAGGTCACCTACAATGCATGAACTACATGAGCTAAAGCTCAATAAGTAAAAATCATGCATGTCAATGAAATGATATGAAATACATAGGTAATTGTATCCAAGATACACTTTCAAGAATGCATGCCGATGAAATAAAGTATTTCAACCAAATTCCTTTTTCTTTTATCGGGCCCTTGGCCCCCTACTACGCACCGGAAAGAGATCAATATCAATTTTTAGATGGCCAATAACCGATTGACACAGACGAGGGCCCATCCTCTTGTGACCGCCAGATGTCCGCCTCATGCCCGCACTCCCGATCCACAAGTCATCGCACTTTCGCCGCACCAACCATAAGGGTACTATCAAGTGGACCATCTTTCCGTGACCACCAGGCGTCCGCCTCATGCCTGCCCCTGCGATTCTCCGGAAAGTCATCCCACTTGCGGTACCCGAAACATCATATATATAAGCCACACCTCGGTGCACTAGTAGCGGCCAATCAAAATGTTTTCTTTTCAAAAAAATCATGTCGTGCCTGCCTCATCTCAACAATACTCATATGTTGTGCATGCACGTGCAAATGCCAATCAATGACATGCTCAATGAAACAATCATCATCACACTCCAATATCCACCAAGCAACATATGAACATCAAGGTTTCCATAATGCATCCATCAAGATACAAGAATCACATTAGTATCAATAAGACAGGAAATACTATGTTCATGCATTGTAGTTGCAGATGGATTTTCACTTACCTCACGTCGGACGTGCCTTACTTATTGGTAACTCCCAAACTTTAAGTGTGAACCATCTGTAATGGTACAAGGTATTAATTTATTATTTCAATTAACAAGTTTACTACGTACCGGCCTAGTCTCTTAACAGACCTCGACTTCAAAATTAATTTATATCTTGCTAGGTAAAAGAATCCAGCCTTGATGTTGATGACTAAACCTAATCAAATCATCTAACTATCTTAATTCTCATTTTAAATGATCACCTAACATAATTAGACATATCTCTATTCAGATATTTGATTGCATTTGTAACTACCACATAAAATACTATAAAAGTAATATTTTTATCCTTTCACTAGCCACCCCTTGAACTAGCCCCGTTGGTTTATCTCACTTTAAAATTGAAATGGTGTATGTTGTAGCTATACAAGAAATCACACTACTAACAGTTAAGAGTAGAGTCACACTATGCCCTTATCATATTATTATTAATTTTTTTTTTTCATTAATACAAATCTTTCATTACTTCATGTAGAGGCGATTTTTATCTCAATTTATGTGAATCAGCTCAACCACCAAAAACTCTTGTTTTAGTATCTATATCTCATTCAAATCCATAATGGTTACCATTAGAAATATAGTTGGCTGTTAATTATTATATATATAAGATTGACCGAAATAACTCCACATGAGTTTCTATAACTAAACCTGCAGATTGGATGCCCATCACTTTTGCCTTTTCGTTTTTCTTTTCCTTTTTTTTTTAATACTTGTTCATCAATTTTGCAGTGAAAGAATTAAAGTAATTAAAGACTCTTACCTTTACCTTAAGAACTGATGATCCTTCGCCTATTTTATTTCTTTTGATTCGTTCGGCGACCACCAGACAACTTCGCTTTAATTTATTTGTCTTCCTTTTATCTCTTAAGTGTGTTAATGTATGTGTTGCCGACTGATTTGAAAAATCTCTTAATGTATATGTATATATAGAATAACTTATACTACCTAGGCTGATGAGGTGTTTGCCTCTCATTAATTACACATATTACTTAAGTTGCATGATATATATTTAATAGATTATGTTTTAGGCGGTGGTGCATGTTATGCATTAGAGCAACTACAATGGGCAACTTTTTGGATGGGTTTTTTGTTAAAAACCGCATCTTATAAAAACCCCACCATTGTGGCATATATTTTGGGGTTTGTAGGCATGATCCGGTGTGTAGCCAAAAACCGGTTGATGAAGTCCAAAAGTTGCAAAAAGTCAAAAAATATGGGCCTTTCATGTCATGTGGGATAGTGGGAATGTGGGATATTAGAATTGATTTTTTTTTATTATTCAATGTAAATTAATAAAAAATTTCAAGGAGCCGTTGATGAGTTGTTTGTAATATTTTAATTTGTAATGTTGTAACCCATCTTTTTAAAATTTATGAATTTTCAAAAATATTTTTTTTAAAATTATTATATCGAGAATAAATATTAATTAGATATTTATTAAATATCAAATTAGTAATTAAAATTATTATTTTTGAATATATAAATTAAACATATTAATTAAAATAATTGTCACAAATATATATTTATATAAGATGTCAAATGAAGTGAAATAAAGATAAATGATATGTTAATTGTATGGTGGGTCCATTAAAAATTGTGAAATAGGTTTAACCATTGTGGAGAAAAGTTTGTAAAATGTTAGGTTTTTTACTTTGATGTGGCGGATATTTGTTCGACACTGAAAAAAACGTAAAAACCTTTAAGGGGTTTTTCCACTGGAGATGCCCTTAGTAGATATACACACACAGACATATTGATATAATTAAATATACTAATTATATTTTATTCATATGGAAGCTACAATGTCTGTTTGTACTTGGCATATATATATATATATATATATATATATTTATATATGAGCGTGTATATATGTAGTGTATATATATATGTATACATGGTACTTGTTATTTATTATATATGTACATTAATATATTAGTATTGTATATAGTCTTTATACTTAAGTTAGTGACCCACCAACTAATTTAAATACAAGGTCTCTAGAATTATTAAACTTATTATGCCATATAAAATAAAATCAAATCAAATGTGTATGCTAATATTTATGCAGATAGCACATAATGGACTATAATGTGTGAACTATATTGACCGGGTAAGTAGTGAGAGCTTCGGATATTACATCTTTATTCAATACAACTACAACAACATCTAAATAATAGGGATATTTATAACAATAAAAAAAACCGAGGTTCGGGCTAATTACAAAAAAAAAATCTAGAGATTTTTAAAAAACGCAAGAATCTTGAAACACTATTTAAGAAATTGGAGCCAGAAATACAAGGCTCAAGCAACTTGTCGTTTACCTCTTTGTAACTCGTAGTGACTTTCAAAATTGAAGTAGTCAATTGTTATATTTATTAAGAATTCCACGTATTAGACATTTTCTTATATAATATTAATAATTAATTAGTTTTTGCTAAGGTACCTATTTAAATAGTCATTTAAATATTCATATAATTATAATTTTTTATATAAAATAAACTGGTTTTGGGTGGGTACGGTAGTATGCAGGTATCATCAAATTGATTTGGGATGAATAGGGAGAAAACAATTATCAAGCCTTTTTTTTCAAGATTACAAATGAGAAGTGGAAAAGAAGAATGGAGAAATTGAGGCTGCGATTGGATGCGGGTGGAAATTGGAAAATTTCCGCTAGGTGGACGAAAAATACAGGAGTTTGAGATTGGATGTGGATGAACAGTACTTTTCGGTCAAAATTTCCAAAACTGTCTCCCTAGAAAACACTGTTGGCTTTTTAAATACCCTTTTTTTTCTGACACGTCTGTCTTTTTGGACATTGAGTTGTCTTTTCACCAATATTTCTCCCAATTAATTTTCCCAACCGTCTTCAGCAACTCTGTGGTGTGGAATTAAATCAACTTGCAGTTTTTTCTTCCCTGAGCTCCTGTAGTTGATTAGAAACCCGATCACGTATTTTAATAGTGATGACCCATTCTATCTAGACACAAGAAGCTCCGGAAACTCTCCAAGCTGCCCGCCATTCTTAGAAACCGCGGGTGGTCGGTCGACGGAGAAGGTGAACTGTGAGAGCTCCGGCAGTTTCAGCGTCAATTCGTACCCCCCATTCCGACGAAAGGTCAGTTTGTGTTTATTATTCTTTTACCGAACTTGTTTCTGTGGGTTTTTTGCATAACCCATTTTGGCCGACCTTGCAAAAACCTTGAGGGGCAACAATTTTTTTACCTTATGGTATGTTCTTCTTTGAAATTATTTCGTGAATTAACGTCTGACACATTCGGAATGCCCTAATTAAGTTGTTGGTTAATGTAATTTGTTCTTGTTATGTTTTTTGGCAACCGTAATATTTTAATGTCGTGATGGTCACAATTAGGCCCCTGTGTTAATTAAACTTAAGATAAATACCACTGTTTAACGTTTGAATAGCTGCTACTTACGTTGCCCAGTATTATCCATTTGCACTCCCTTTTTTGTTGTCACCTGCTAATAAATTCATTAATATGTCTGAGCGTTGAAGTATTGTTGACGTAGTTCTGTATACACTTAGATGGAAACAAATTCCCAGCATACTTTCTCTATTGTGGCCGGAGATGCCCAGTGGCCAACTGAGAATGAGAGGACATTTATCAGGTTAATGCAAGAAGAGGTCATTCTGGGAAACCAAGTAGGCCATAAATTTACTAATGCTCAATGGATTGGCATACTGACAAAACTCACGGAAGCTTGCCCGGGATACTCTTACACGCGTGTTTAAAATGTATTGTTGAATTCGTGAATGGTATATGTGATTTGAAACGGATTGGAGCAAAGTGTTATTAGCTCGAAGTTGAATTATGTTGTACTTGAAATATTTCAGTATTTCAATGTTTGTGAGTTGTAGTTGACCTTATGGTTATTTCGTTATCATCATTTTGAACAAGTCTCTCCCAGTGTTGTGAATGTGTCTTCCGAAAAGTGTAATATTGATGAACTGTGTAGGTTAAAATTGGAATCAATTGTATGCGTCGAATGTTGTGTTGACATTGGTTTCATATTTATGTCTCCTCCAATATCCATTTTTGTTGCTAAGTGGCCGTTATTTCGATTGTGCGGCCATAAACTATTGTTGAGCCATTGCAAACGGAGGCCTCAGATGCAGTACAACCCCTGTCCATAAAGGTATTCCAAGTACGACACCAGTACAACAGTGATCAGTACGGAACCCACATTTATGAATTTAACAATATCAAAAGGTAACTTTAATTACATATAGTTGTGTTAATGTGTGGATAAATATTGCTTCCACAAACGGACATAATGACCAAAGTATTCTATGAAAATGGTATATATAACGAGAATGCTTCCACAAAATCTAATTGCATACCTTTATGTCATTTCTATCCAAATTTTCTGAGAAAGCTGGTCAAGTATCATGCAACCACCCCACTTGGATTACCTTGTGTCCAACAAGGACAATTGTGAAGGGTTCACGGGTTTTAACAGTACACAATGTCCATGTTAAAAAATAGTGCAATTATATCTCAGTACATGGCAAGTATCATGACAGATTCACTCTAGAACAATTTACAAATACGTATGTAGGGTATTCCCATTTATTACTGTCCATATAAACACAATTGCAAACAATGGCGGTGTGAGGTATATGTGGTAACTATTCTCCACTATTACAAGTACATTATTTAAGAGGAATCATTGAGCTATTAGTAGATAGTATAAACAATGGCATCATCTGTATGCACCTCCAAAATTGCCGAACATATGGTGAAGGTTTGGAGCGATGAGGACTTGCTGAATTTGCTGACGTACCTGTGTGAGGCAAGAGACGACGGCGACACGTCGGACCCATCTTTTGCCGTTGAAGTATGTCGGGGGGCGGCGGAATGGTTAACAGAGATATCGTCGACTCTCGTTAACTATGATATGGTGACAGCCATAATACGTAAAATGCGAAGCGATTTTACGGAGTTCAACAACTTCAAGAACCTGCCAGGAGTAACATTTAACAAAGATCTAAATTTGGTTACAGTGGACTGTCAATATTGGGATTGCATTTTACGGGTAATTTTCTTCCCATGCCAACTTACTCGTACGACGGAATCAGTTTCCACCACCTCTCATATTCATCGAAATTACAGTACAAACCCTGTGGCACTACGCTGATGGGGTGTTTACAATTTAACTATATTGTCATCGTTTTTTTTCCAATTTAACTAATGACAATTGTCTATTGCAGGAGAGTTCCGACCAATCGGGGGATGTGAATTTACAACGAACAATCGTCATATTTCGAAATAAGTCGTTTTGTACCCTACTAATATGCTTACCTCGTCGTTTCGTAGGTAAGCATGGTAATAGTACGTATTTCAACCGTGTTGTTTCTTTTTTATTGTGGAATGTGGTTTGGAAAATGTTTTCTTGTACGACCAGTGGCTATGCACGGCGCGCTTGTGGTAGGATTTACAAAGCTGTATGTCGTTTCTTGTATTATATAAGTTGCCCTTTTAAGGGAGAACATATTCCTAAGTAACGACTAATTCATTAAACTAATGCTATTTGAAAATCTAATTAACCAAATAATAGCAAAATCATATTAATTAATATCTTAGGTGAAAACAGATGTTACACCTAGGTTTTCTCAATTTTTATTTATTTAACTTCAATTTTCAGAAAACATAGTTATGAACTCTATTTTCTCAGTTTTTATTTTATTTTTTTTAAAAAATTTAAAAAGACATACTCTTTAATTGAATTAATTTCAGTTATAATATTAATGTTTGAAATAAAAAATAGTTTAACTAAATTTTTACTTTACAAACTTGAAAACATATACACCATTTCTCGGATAAGTGTAACTTTATTTTGCTGGATAAATGGTGTCTAATTACCTGGTATGTGTCCAATTTGATACACAACTTGGTAGACAGGATAAATCCATGCACTTCAAAGGAAAACAAACAAAAAACACATGCCCATTTGTGCCATGCTCCCAAAAGAAGGTATAGTGGCATAATATTGATGTGCATATTCAACATTCAACAAAATGGCACCGCTGGTTTTGAAGTCATGAAATAATGTATGGTTGGTATGACTTCATACCTACTTTTAATATGACCATAAAGTGTTGACGTGGAAGACGAAAATTTCGTTCACTAATGTAAAAGTCAACAAAAACATCCTTCAAACTTATTGTCAGGTTAAAGCACCTAACACCACTTAAAAATTGTAATTAAATAAAAAAACAAATAATCACAGAAACCGATGCACCCTTCTTACATGAATTGAAAAGAAAGAATGCACATAATCATTACATTATAATGGCATTGGATTCAACAACATTTTTTCCTACAATATTTAAATACAAACATCACATCCAAACCCCAAAAAATTTTCATATCCAATCACAATTCTCTCTAAAAAAAACATATCATCAACTGTCATCATTACATATCCATTCACACTCTCAAAATTTTTCAATTATCTCCTAATTTTTTGTTTCATTGTTCTCTAGCAAAATGAAAATTTTCAAAATGAAAGTACAACCAATCGCGCCCTGAAGGGAGTGCTTGCTTGTGAAAAAAAATTCACTCCTTCCACTTTTTGGACAAAATTTTGCATTGAATATGTGATTGGTTATGAAATTTTAAATAAATATACTATTCACTTTTCTCATTTTTCAAAATATCAATCACATCCATTTATAATTTTAACAAAAAAATATCACATCAACTATCATTATTATACAATCATATCAACTATCATCTGTAAGTCCAAGCGGCTACGATAATCTAGAGGGGGGTGAATAGATTATCTCCATCTTTTCGATTTTGCCCTCTTTTTCGAAACGAATGCTCAAAGACAATAATAAGTGCGGAATGTAAACAACACACGCCGATTTATAGAGGTTCAACCCACCTAGGGCCTAATCCTCTACCACCCCAAAGATATCCGGATGGATTTCAAAAAGAAAAAGAATTTTATTAATTACCAAAATTAATACAAACTCAACTTACAACACCTTGAAGAACACCACACTCTTCTTCAACACCACCTTTGGAGATTACCACAATCTCCCTTTGAAGATTACCACAATCTTCCTTCAACGGCACCTTTGAAGATCACCACAATCTTCAATCTTGAAGAATACCAAATTCTTCAACACCTCAAGAGTACCACACTCTTGACACACCTATCACCTAGATCACCCAAGTGTATTCTTACCACAAGAATACTCACAAGGATGTCTTGTGTTGAATGATGACCAAAAATCAAGATTACAACTCAATAATGAATATTACAATATGAGTGCAAAGTGTAATCAAGAATAGCCTAGACCTCGGGATGTGAAAGTGATAAGCTAGGCAAAATTACAACAAGAATAATGACAATGAAGAACAAGTGTTTGCTTGAAGTGTGTATCTTGTTGTGTTGTATCTCAATGGTTCTATTGGTTGCTCCAAAACTTCCTCTATTTATAGGAGATGGTTGAACAAGCATAGGCTCCTCTTGGGGATTGAGAATCTCTGAAAAATACAATTAAAATCAAGAATATAGTCTGTTAGAAATCAATCCCACATTTTAAGGAAAAGATGTCTGCATCAAACGGTCGATTTTCTTTGTCAAAAGATAGATGACCGGTCGCACGAAAATAGAGTTTGAAATAAACGTAACATAAATTTACACGGGGCGACCGGTCGCACAGAAATAGAGTTTGAAATAAACGTAACATAAATTTACACGGGGCGACCGGTCGAAGTATGCTTCGACCGGTCGACCCCCACATCAGCCGGTCGACCATGCCCAAATGGAGAATCAGGGAGTTCTGTTTCAGCGCTATACTTGCAGGCATCGGTCGCACTCACGGCCGCGACTTGCTCGACCTCAGACTGGTCGACGCCTAGGCGGCCGACGACTCAATATTTACTCTGTCTCCTTTTCTGTTCCAAAATACATCTTCAGGTACGGGTTGCCCTATAGGGCGACCGGTTGTCCTCAAAATAAAAGTGTTGTCCAATATTTTATCGAAAATAAACTCCAAGAAATACTCCGAAAAAAATAGTAAAAATATTTTCAAACGATCGGAAGTATTAGGACAACATTTAGAAACATATTTTGGATGTAAAAGCACTTTGACATAAAATCATTAAAGGCATTGTCCAATTTAGTCGAAAATAAACTTGAAGAAATACTCGGAAAAATATTGAAACCATTTGAAATCATATAGGAGACTTTGGACAACAATTAAAAACATTGTTTTGGTGTAAAAATAAAATCATCAAAATTAAGATAAAAACATGTATCAAACAATCTCCTCCTTTTTGATGATTACAAACCAAAACAATTTTTAGAAATATTAGAAGGACAATTTTAAAAACAATTTTCCGGTAAAAACATCTAACCGTTTGGAAGCAACCAAAATTTCCAAAATACATAAGCAACCAAGAAAGGGAGTAATTATATTCAATAATAGGCATAATAAGCACAAGCTCCCCCTATCAACAAGCACATCAAGAATAATGTAAAAGCAATTAACCATAAGCCAAAAGCTTAGCTTTTACATATTGTCCAAGAGCTTATAAGCTCCCCCCACAAAGAAAAACATCATTAGACATGTATAAAAGTCCATCAAGCAATAATTGGACTAAATATAATTCACAACTTATGGCTTTTAAGAGCCATAGCTTATAGCTTTTATAACAAGCTTTTATTAGCTTCTTTGAGCTAATGAGCCAATTTCCTATTTCTCCCCCTTTAGAATCATCAAAAAGAATGTTAGGATGATAAAAACATCATACAAATTCATCAAAGTGCACTAAAGAGACGGTTTATCAACCATTGAGCAATTTAAGCTTAAAAACCAAAGAAAAAAGGGAGAAATGTATCACGAAGAGTTCATACGCTCGGTTTATTTGCCAAAACATGATCTCAATAAGCATTGAAGACTTTTGAAAATAAGAGAATCATGTAGGTGATGAGTTTTTCATTGAAGCAATTTATCGAGCACTTGGCGGGCGTCAATGTTTAAAGAAGGTGTATATAGACTTTGCAAAAGAATTTAAGCCAAGTTTTTTTCATATCATCACCCAAAAATAATTTTTCAACATATGTCCATCAAATAAGAGGCTCAAGACAAAGTAAATTCTCAAGGGTTCGACCCAATTGAGATAATTTTAGCCAAAAGGATCAAGGCATTACCAATGCCATCAAGCAAATATTAAAGATCCAAGTAATACATGTCAAGCATCAAACAATGCATATTAGACATTACAAATGTCCCAAATTATTCATCTAAACAAAATAATCAAGACATCTCAAATGCATTTAAGCAAAAATTAAAAGAAGCACTTTTACCATCAAGTACTTCATACCAACAAACTCTGCCAAACTAGAGTATTTTTACCATCAAATACTCCATCAAAATCATGATCATCCACAAGTCATTATCAACTTGTTATTTTAACCCTTTCAAGAAAACAAGCAAATCTCATTAGTACGAAAGAGTTTTACAAGAAAGTTAAAAGAAATACAAAACAACATGGACAAGAAAGAAAATGCTGAAAAGTAAAGGGATGGGGACATTAATCCTCGTCCGAAGAGAAGCAAGTTCCGGGAATAAAATCTTTGATGAATTTCTTCAACTTGCCGATTGATTTTTGCATTTTGGAGGTCTTTTGCTCCAAAGCCTCGTACCTAGCTTCATGAAACGTTCTTAGATCATCATACTCGGCTTGGGTGTACCTCCTAGGCAGTTGAGCACCGGTATTACCCTCCGGATTTCTCTGTTCGCCTTTCTCCGCCAATCTCACGGCCTCGGCATCATCAAAGAAGTCATTTGGATCAGGGGAATCTTGACCTCTTCCTCTAGCCATTTTAGTAGGTCGGATGTCCATATTCTTGCGCATAATGACCATTTGGGAGATGTTATCAATGCCAAAGTCATTTTGAAATACCTCCGAATTACACTCCGACGAAGGTAGTCCCGATTGTATAAGAAGTTTACAAATCCAATTGCCCATAACAAACTTCTTATTTCCTTGAGTGATAGACTCAATTAGACATTGAATAAGAATGGCGCCAAAGTTAAGCGGTTCCCTTCTAGCAATCTTATAAGTCAAAAAATAGTCCATGTTGCTAAGCATTTTACCCGCTTTTCCACAAATACAGTAGGCGACAATAACAGATAAAATTCGGTGCTCAAGTGTCATCGCCAACAATGAATACTTTGGCCATACGCCCAAATAAGTCTTAACTTCTCTCATAGACACCCCCAACATCTCATCATTCCAAATAGCACAAGAGAAAAAGTCCCAACCACCTTCTCTAATATGTAGAAGCCGACAAATTTCATTAGGAATCCACCTAAAGTGTCGTCCCTTTACAAACGAATTTACCGCAATGGGCTTTCTATCATCATCATATTGCACCCACATATTTGCATAAAAATGTTAGATAATATCATCATCATACAAAACATATGCATGCTCCCATAAAAACATCCAATCTTGTTCCTCAAAGAATCCTCTAATAGTAGGATATTCATTGGCAAATGAATTAAAACGACAAATTTTAGTCCGAGCAATCGACTTTCCACCCATTCCCAAATCTTCATAGTACCGCTCCACATATTTATTGATGAAATTTAAAACATTATTCAAATGAGGAGCTAAAGATATATAAAAGATTTCTTACTTTTCGCCCAACAACAATTTTTGAGCGAAATTGTTCCGCGGAGCTCGGCAATTTGGGCCCGAGAGAGTATGGGATTTTGAATGTCATCACGTTCTTGAGCCACGTTCCTTTGTGCAGATCGAATATCCCTTTGTTCGGCTTCGTCTCGCCGATTTCTCGAAGAACCCTCTCCGCCCTTTCTTCTCTTGGAAGAGGGATTTTGATCGGTGGAATTTCTTGGAGGTGCCATATATGTAAGATTCTTGCAAAAATAGGTGGATTAGCAACAAGAATCGTAAAGATTGATGAAGAATTGAAGGTTTTAAGAAAAAAGGGGTAATTTCGCTGCTGGGTCGAGGGTTTGAGGATGAAGGGTTCTGTTTCAAAAATTGAAGGCAGACGATTTTATCTTGAAAAATTGCCCTGGGCGACCGGTCGAGGTATGGTGCGACCGGTCCGAGGTGCGAAGCGGCCGGCCGCCCTCGCCTTGACCTTGGCCCAAAGTCGATGCGATTTTTCATTCTCCAGGTTTTTCAGAAATTCGATTTTTCACCCCAAAAGTTTTAAAACCTTGCAATAAAATTTGGACCAAGTCCAACAAAATACGGGTTTTGGAAAAACATATATTCGAGAAAATCGAGATTTAACGAGTAGTGCCTTTTTAAGAAAAATTTACAACATCATTTAGGGGCACTTAAGAGGTTGAAATGAAATATCTTGAAAGACATGTGCATAATCATAATATCGAGTTCTAAGAAAAATACGAGTGAACATACCTCGATGATTTAAGAAACTTGATGAAGAATTAGCCAATGAATATGAGATATAACCTACACAATTCTTAAACAAAATTTGCACAAAATATAATAGCACAAGTATAGGCAAGTAATAAGAGATAACACAAAAAATTATGCTTATGCAATAAAAATCCATAAGAGTTTAAAAGCAACATGTAAGGTCTCTTTTTCAAGGAATTTTAAAAACACAAATATTTGTTGAGGACCTTAATTTTTAAAATTATGAAAACTCATTTGCACTATAGGCACAAATAAAAACATGCATAATAACAAAATAAAATGCATATTTAACTAGGGAGATACGGGTTACCAATTACGCCATTTCCATGGGTTGTGCCGTTCCCATTGTTGATGATATCTTCCCTTTGAGAAGTCACTTTGTTGATGATGGCTCCTTTGATTATTCCATTTCCAAGTTTTTTGTCCTTCCCATTGTTGATAGTCTCTTCTTCTTTGAAAATCATCTTGTTGATGATGTCTTTGCCATTTCTAAGGATTGTGTTCTTCCCATTTTTTATTATATCCTCTTCTTGGAAATTGGCTTTGTTGAAAATACTTTTTCCTTCTTTGATCAAATGAAATGGTCATTTGATGTCTTCTTGGCGGTATAAATTTTATTCGATCATTATTTCGCCGAGTACCTAATATGACATTGTTTTGTGGTACCCTCATGTGTTTGGGTCCTTTGAGATTAGTCTCGAGACTTTTAGGTCTCCAACAATAATTAGAGTTATTTCTAGCTCGACAAGAATTAGCCGTATGATCCTTTTTACCGTAATAAAAACATGTAATAATTCTAGGAGCATAATGACCAACATGCTTAGAGACTTGATTCTTTTTCATATGATTGACAACATTAAACTTATGATCAAGTTCTAATTTCGAATTATCACAACAATCAACAATTTCATCGGTACTCAAGTTGGATTTAGATAAATCCTTTTTCATGCAATTAATATCCTCAACAAGAGTATTATTTTCTTTTTCAAGGTTTCTAACCTTGTCAAGTGTGGTGGTGTGAGCACATGATAGTGATTCATAGGAAGTAAATAAATTATCCTTTTCATTTTTCAAAACATTGAATTCCTTTTTCAAGATTTTGTACTTAACAAGTAAACTTTGGAATTCATTTTGAAGATCATCAAAGTCATTTTGTAAATCACTATAATCATTTTGAATAACAATATCATAGGAAGTAGAGGGTTTAAGACATACCTCGTTTTCTTCTTCGATGCCCATAAAACATTGTTCGACTACTTCATAGTTGGAAGTTGTAAAAGGCTTGTTCCTTAGATTTGAACTTGTATCCCTTTGAGAAGTAGATGCTTTTGTTTGACTCCTTTCATTTGCATATACTCCATAGATGGCTTCTAATTTTTGCCATACTCCATGAGCCGATCGAATTCCTACAACATGTTCATATTCCAAATTAGTAAGTGAACAATACAAATATTGAGAGCTTTACCGTTTAGGGAGATGATTTTCTTCTCTTCATCATTTAGCTCTTTGAGGCCTTTGGAGGTGTGTGGTGTGTTTTTCATCGGAATGGATTCTCCATTGATGACGATGTTCCAAATATCAAATCCGCAACCTTGTAAATAGTATTTCATTCTTTCTTTCCAAAATGTGTACTTTTTGGAATCAAATAGTGGTGGCTTGGTGGTGGAGGTGCCGGTAAGATGAGCTTCGTTCGTAGCCGATGATCGTTCCTCTTCACTCGTGATGTGAAACGAGCTTGCCAAAGAGTTTGGCATTGATACCACTTGTAAGTCCAAGCGGCTACGATAATCTAGAGGGGGGTTGAATAGATTATCTCCATCTTTTCGATTTTGCCCTCTTTTTCGAACCGAATGCTCAAAGACAATAATAAGGGTGCGGAATGTAAACAACACACGTCGATTTATAGAGGTTCAACCCACCTAGGGCCTAATCCTCTACCACCCTAGTATATCCGGGATGGATTTCAAAAAGAAAAAGAATTTTATTAATTACTAAAATTAATACAAACTCAACTTACAACACCTTGAAGAGCACCACACTCTTCTTCAACAACACCTTTGGAGATTACCACAATCTCCCTTTGAAGATTACCACAATCTTCCTTCAACGGCACCTTTGAAGATCACCACAATCTTCAATCTTGAAGAATACCAAATTCTTCAACACCTCAAGAGCACCACACTCTTGACACACCTATCACCTAGATCACCCAAGTGTATTCTTACCACAAGAATACTCACAAGGATGTCTTGTGTTGAATGATGACCAAAAATCAAGATTACAACTCAATAATGAATATTACAATATGAGTGCAAAGTGTAATTAAGAATAACCTAGACCTCAAGGATGTGAAAGTGATAAGCTAGGCAAAATTACAACAAGAATAATGACAATGAAGAACAAGTGTTTGCTTGAAGTATATCTTGTTGTGTTGTATCTCAATGGTTCTATTAGTTTCTCCAAAACTTCCTCTATTTATAGGAGATGGTTGAACAAGCATAGGCTCCTCTTGGGGATTGAGAATCTACAAAAATACAATTAAAATCAAGAATATAATCTGTTAAAATCAATCCCACATTTTAAGGAAAAGATGTCTCATTGTCAAACGGTCGATTTTTGTCATTAAAGATAGAGCGACGGTGCATACGAAAATGAGTTTGAAATAAACGTAACACAAATTTGCAGGCGACCGGTCGAGTAAACTTGGCCGACTATCACATCAGCTTGGCCGACCATGCCCAAATGGAGAATCAGGGAGCTCTGTTTCAGGGTTATACTTGCAGGCACCGGTCGCACCCTGGGCGACCGGTCGACCTGCTCAATATTTACTCCGTCTCCTTTTCTGTTCCAAAATACATCTTCAGGTACGGGTTGCCCTATAGGGCAACCGGTTGTCCTCAAAATAAAAGTGTTGTCCAATATTTTATAGAAAATAAACTCCAAAAATACTCCGAAAAAATAGTAAAAATATTTTCGAACGATCGGAAGTATTAGGACAACATTTAGAAACATATTTTGGATGTAAAAGCACTTTGACATAAAATCATTAAAGGCATTGTCCAATTTAGTCGAAAATAAACTTGAAGAAATACTCGGAAAAATATTGAAACCATTTGAAATCATATAGGAGAATTTGGACAACATTTAAAAATATTATTTTGGTGTAAAAATAAAATCATCAAAATTAAGATAAAAACATGTATCAAACATTATCATCACATTTTCATCTTATATCCAATCACACTCCCAAAATCCATTCTCATTTTCTAAAAATAATTTTTTTCACACTATTATCTCTAAAAGTAAAAAAGAGCAGAATGAAAGGTCAATCAATCACTCCCGAAGACTCTCGTGTTTAACAACGGTTATTTTTCTGTATCTTTTTTAAGGTTATAAGTTGACCAAATCATTGCTGGGTTTTTTTTCCAAAATTCAAGGGAGAGCCCAGTGCCCCCATGTCCTCATGCTTTGTCCATGAGTACAATGATTTACAAAACTTATCGTAGTGTTCCGAACCATAGAATTTAATGGAATTTGAATTCCATAACATTATAGATGTCATCAATTTGGCTTTTTATATAATCCATTAAATTTTGAGGACATCAACTTGGATTTTAATGGATTCCACGAAAATCCAGCATCTTCAAACATTCAATGAATGAATTCCATGGATTTATTTCACTTTGGTACAATTAAAAGCTATATCTATGAAGGATAAATTCACACCTCCCCTTAGAATTCAAAATTTGTTTTTATTCCTATATTAATACTAATAATTGTCTTTGGTAAAAAAAGAAAAAAAATATTTTTTTCTCTTTTGTACTTATTCCACGCATCATCGTCTAATATCAATATTTCAAGGCAAGTTCTATCTCAATTTTGTAAATAATCATTGTAAAGTTGTTTTGTCCCATTGTTTCGATTGCTAACATATTTGATTTTATAAAAAAAATTAGTAGAAAAATTATTGTCATAATAATACTTTGCTGAGAATCATTCGTTGATAATTTTTTGTTAATTCATGTTGATCGATGCATTATTTTTATGTTAAAATGTGAATTATAATTAATAGGTAAAATATTGGTCATCAATGTTTTTTGTTGTTGATTGAATAATTATTTTAACGAGGAAATTGCACTTTTGGTCCCATAAGAAAAGAGATCAAACACTTTTAATCCTACGCAATTTGCTTTTTTATCCCAACTGATTTTGTTTAGCACATTTAGTCTCATACGATTCCAAAGATTGCAATTTTAGTCACAAAACTAATGAAAACTTAACCGTCCATTAATACTATTCTTACGGGACCAAAAGTGCATCTATCCAAAACTTAATTAAAAAAAAGAAAATAATTATTTGAAAAATCTAAAACATTGTCTAATAATTTGAAAATTATTTCAATAAAATTTTAATTTATTTGCAATTTATTAAGAAATTATAAAGAATCCACAAAATTATTTAAAATCTAAAAATTAAAATATAAAATACACGACAATTTGTTTAAAAAAAATAATATTCGAAGTTATTCTAAAATCCCAAAATTACAAAAGAAAAATGAAAATTGTTAAAAAAAAGAAAGAAAACTATACACTTTTTCTAAACACCTGAATTTTAGTCAAAATATTTTAAAATTATAAAATAAAAAAACTCGAAATTATTTTCAAAAAAGTTGTTTTTTTGTAATACTAAACGATTTTATAAAAATCTGAATTTTTGTTTAAAAAACTAAAACTTGTGTTAAAATCTGAAAATTATTTCAAATATTCAAAATCTGAAAAATTGTTTAAAATACCGAATTTTGTCTAAAAATCTGAAAAATGGATCAAAAACTGTGTTGAAGAATTTTGAAAAACATTACCAAAAAATTGATTTTCATAAAATCAAAAAAGGGTAAAAAATTATAGAATTTTTACAAAAATAAATTATTTAAGAAAATTGGGATATTAAAATCTGAAATATTTTTAGTAAATTTCTAGAATGTTTTAAAATAATTTTCAAAATTATAAAAAGGATTTTTAGTTTTTAAAACAAATTATCAGATTTTGTATTTTTTAATTTTTAGATTTCTGAATAATTTTGGTTTTTTCATAACTTTTTTTAATAAATTGTTTGTCAGTGCTGTTCAGATTTTTCATTTTTTTTCAATTTTGGGATAAACGTATTTTTGGTCCTGTAAGGATAGAATTAACGTCAATTAAGTTTTCCGTTAGTTGTAGGACTAAAATTGTAAACTTTTGATTCATATGGGACTAAATGTGTTAAATAAATCTGTTGGACCAAAAGAGCAAGCATAACTGCATGAGACTAAAACTGTTTGGAGCCGTTTCTTATGGGACCAAAAGTGAAATTTCCTCTTATTTTAACAATAGTTGTTTATGTAACTATTTCATATTTTGACAATTTTAAATTATATTATTGTAAATTTTATGAAACCATATTCTTTTTTTTTTTTTGTAAATGATCTCCTTTGTCAATTTGTATTTTTACTTATTTTTTTATGATCATGAAGTTATGCTACTAGTTTCATAAAAAATCATTAATTATATTTTTCATAACATCCAACAAATTCCAATAATATCTATTAAAATCTACATAAATTCATGGTACAAAATTTCATTAGAATATGAGAGAATCCATAATGGAATCCATGAAATTCTCTAAAAATTTATGAAATATACCATTAATCAAAATATGCTTCAAATTCCATGTTGGTGATACCCTCCTTAAATTGTATAACTCAAAACTACACGAACTAATCCAATAAACTTCTTATTCTTAATCTAAATCTTTTGATTTTTTACAATCTAGATAAATTTATTAATTAGCTTTGTTAAATTGAAAATATTTTCCTATAATTGGAAATTAAATTAAATTAAAATTCTCGAATTAGTTGCACAAAATAGGTTGGTGACTTCGTGCATATTTTTTTTTTAGAATCAAATGATATCATTCATTTATCAAAAGAAACTTACAACTGATTATAACTACAAGATCACAAATTTATATAGGCCTAGAACAAAAAAAACTAAACCATAGATCTAACTGATCCATAGAATCAAAACTTTATAACAGAGGCGCTGGACAAAATATGTACAGTAAATGATTCCGTTTTTATCATGCATTGTCGGCTAATGGCTTATCATGTCTTCTGAACAAAATATCACTATATGACACATTTATTAACTAGAAAAAAAACCACCTGTTGAGGACAAAATTATTTAAGTTAAAAGAATGAAAATTACTGAAAATTATTTCCCCTATCCTCCTCCATAGGAGGATGAATAGAAGTATCAAACGGGCTGGGCTGGCCGGGCCAAGAGGGAAAATCGGGCCAGTCCGGCCCAAACAGTGATGGCCCCGCAAATTTTAGAGCCCAGTCCTCCCAACCCATGTGAAATACACTAAAAATACCGGGCCGACCGGGCCAGCCCGATTTTTGGGGCCTAGTGAGTCGGGCTTTTGAGGCCCTATTGTTTTCGGGCCTGGGATATTACATCCCAACCTGGTAAAAATGCTAGACTAGTCGGGCCAGCCAGCCGGGCTAGGTCGGAAATGAAAGCTCTAAGGATAAGGGAAGAAAAAGGAGGAGAAAAACTGTTTTTGTTTTTTGGAGGACAATCAATAATATTATAAACTAGGAGATCGTCTCCGAAAGAACCATGTTCGTCTTATGGTCGGGTATAGGACCCACCTGTAGCTCATTACAATTGAAATTAAAAGCAAATTTTGCTAGCGAATGAGCAAGAGCATTTCCGGTACACCTTACAAAGCTAGGGATAATAGAATCAAAATCATTAAACATAGAAAGGATGTCATCAAAAATATTGCTGAGATAAGAGAAGTCCACGATGCCGTTCTTCAACTTGTAGTATAAGGTAATATTATCTGTTTCGATACAGATCTTTCGCATATTCCGCTCCCTAGCTAGCCGGACTCCTTTAAAAAGAGATTTTTAATGATTCCGGTGCTGACACATCTAACTTCGTGCATATTTTAATACTATTCTTTTTTTTTTTTTGAGGAAATATGGCTATATACATATTTTTTTCTTTATGACCAAGCAATTAAATTTATATGTTGTAAATATAAATAGTATAGGGTTATTATACATTTTGTATAAACTATAAAAATATAACCAAACAAAGCTTAGGGTTTCGTCATTGCTTACGAAAGCAAGGCCTGATATATCGGTCCGTGAAGTCGGCTCACCCACCATATTACCCACTATATAACACACACCTTTCACAGCACACAAATATCATCTCTATTCTTCCATCGATCTATCTTCCCTTTTATTGCCCATCAATATTCTCGGAGTTATCGATTCATCAAAAGCTCTCTTTCAAGGTAAATCATCTTACTGTTATTTGAGTTCATCTCGATTGATTGATCTAGTGTATAGTTTTCCCTTTTTTTTTTTTGTGTGTGTAATTGATTGGTTAGATCAATACTGCGATTTATTGGTCAATTTTTTCTGCGATCACCGTCGTATCTGTTTAATAGGAGAGATCGGAGTTGGAAATACGCGATATTGAATTGGATCTTGGTTTATGGTGCGCATATGAACCGGATTTTGATTATTAATCAAATATTAGGGTTTCTTAATTTGTTCGATTTGTTTGTGAGGTCGGATTTATCTTTCCGGGGTGATCACGATCAGAAAGTTAGAACTGAAATTGATGTTACGGTTTTTATATTATGTATCTGATTGTGAAAATTTGTTGGAGTGAATACGCTTCGTCTTCTGAAATAAGAACTCGATCGTGTTTACCCTTGCTTATCGATTACGATTCTGGAAAAGGAAGGTTCTTGTTTTCGTGTAGAATATGAGTTTTGGTTTTGTTTCCCGCTGATTTAAATAAATTGGTAGACACCGTATTTTCCTTTGAATTTGAATTTTTTTCATTAGAAGGTGAAGACAAAAAGGTTGAAGTAACTCATGAGTCATGGAAATTGTTTATAACTTTTATTTTCCTTATTATTGCTTTTCCTGCCCTGTTTTTTTCACTTCATTTTCCTTAAAATTATTGCTATTTTCCTGGCTTGTTTTTTAACTTTATTTTCATTAGAATTATTGCCTTTTCTGGTCAACTCTTTTTATTCTATTGAATATTGCATACAAGTTGTAATTGCTGACATCCTTCTTCCATTTTATATAATTCAGATGCAGATCTTTGTTAAGACCCTAACAGGCAAGACCATAACCCTCGAGGTTGAGAGTTCTGACACCATTGACAATGTCAAGGCTAAAATCCAAGATAAGGAAGGAATCCCACCTGATCAGCAGAGGCTAATCTTTGCTGGTAAACAACTGGAAGATGGCAGAACTCTCGCAGATTACAATATCCAAAAGGAGTCCACCCTTCATCTCGTGCTCCGTCTGCGTGGTGGCATGCAAATTTTCGTGAAAACCCTCACTGGAAAAACCATCACCCTAGAGGTTGAAAGCTCAGATACCATTGACAACGTCAAGGCGAAGATCCAGGACAAGGAAGGTATCCCTCCAGATCAGCAACGATTGATTTTTGCTGGGAAGCAACTTGAGGATGGCCGAACCCTCGCGGATTACAATATCCAAAAGGAGTCTACCCTTCACCTCGTCCTCAGGCTTCGTGGTGGGATGCAAATCTTTGTAAAGACCCTTACTGGTAAAACCATTACCTTGGAAGTCGAAAGCTCAGACACCATTGACAATGTCAAGGCAAAAATTCAGGACAAGGAGGGTATTCCACCAGACCAGCAGAGATTGATCTTTGCTGGCAAACAGCTTGAGGATGGGAGGACCTTGGCAGATTACAATATTCAAAAGGAATCAACTCTTCATCTTGTCCTGCGATTGAGGGGTGGAATGCAGATTTTCGTGAAAACGTTGACTGGAAAGACGATTACTTTAGAAGTTGAGAGCTCAGACACAATTGACAATGTCAAAGCTAAGATTCAGGATAAGGAAGGGATTCCTCCAGACCAACAGCGTTTGATCTTTGCGGGTAAGCAGCTCGAAGATGGTCGGACTCTCGCAGATTACAATATCCAAAAGGAATCGACTCTTCATCTCGTGCTGCGATTGAGGGGTGGAATGCAAATATTTGTGAAAACGTTGACAGGAAAGACTATTACTTTAGAAGTTGAGAGCTCAGACACAATTGACAATGTCAAAGCTAAGATTCAGGATAAGGAAGGGATTCCTCCAGACCAACAGCGTTTGATCTTCGCGGGTAAGCAGCTCGAAGATGGGAGGACTCTTGCTGATTACAATATTCAGAAAGAGTCTACCCTTCATCTGGTGTTGCGTTTGAGAGGTGGGATGCAGATTTTTGTGAAGACTTTGACTGGGAAGACGATAACTTTGGAGGTGGAGAGCTCTGATACGATTGATAATGTGAAGGCTAAAATTCAGGATAAGGAAGGGATCCCTCCGGATCAGCAGAGGCTCATCTTTGCCGGGAAGCAGCTCGAAGATGGGAGGACTCTTGCGGATTATAATATCCAGAAGGAATCTACTCTTCACCTTGTGCTTCGTCTCCGTGGTGGTTGTTTCTGAGGGGTAGAATGCTGTTTCCATGTGTCAAGAATATTTTATGTTTGCTGTGGTTTCTGTTTTCATAATACTGCCTTTGTTTTGAATGCTTGTGTTTGGATTTTCTGAGTACGCCCTGCTAGATGGAATAAAGTGCTTCTTGTTTTGAAAGCGCAAATTGAACTTTTATGATTGTTGATATGAAAGCGTAACTCTTCTCATGAGTGCACAAATTTTGAGATATTGCATGAATTTATCTCATTTGAAGCATATTATATATATCGTGCGTGTGTATTTCTGTGATTATTAAGTTCAATTTCTACGGTCTTGGTGCTCAGTTCTAACACCGAGTAGATAGTTTAACCATTTGAGATCCCTGTTCAATGTGGTTTTATCATATTGAGGAAATGGTGGGTTTTAGCCTTTTTTGACCCAAGCCAAAGTTTTTTTTCTTTTATTTTTTATTTTCCAATTGTACCCTTTAGAATTCAACCCTTTGACCAGTCCTTTTAAAAAAACGACTATAGTTTAGTAAAACAACTCTAGTCGTTTTTTTAAATTTGTTTTGACCTATAGGCTATATATAATTATCTTATAAGGTCGTTTTACAAGACTCTGGTCGTTTTTGTAAAACAACTAGTCATTTTGAAAATATTGTAGTAATTCTTCCGAAACGATTTATAAGACTCTAATCGTTTTCATAATGTAATTAGTTCAAATTAATTTGCATTATTATCTGAACGACATACTATCAACTATAAAAATAATATACCGTATTTCACATTATAAGTATGCGATTTACAATAATGTGTTGGGAATTAAACTCTAACATTACAATGAATAAATGAATGAACATGACCATTCAATTTACATTATTATCTGAACGACATACTATTAATTATAAAAATAATATACCATATTTTACATTACAATCAGTGAACATCATTGTACACAATTTAACAAAATAACTAGAGTTGTTTTACAAGACTATAGTTATTTAAAAAAAATGACTTGAGTCTTTTTGAAAAGACTGAGGTCGTTCTGTCAAAACGACTATTCCTATCCTTGTCTGTTTCAAGGCCGAAGAGTCGTTTTACAAGACTGTAGTCGCTTTCATAAATTGATAAATCCAAACTAATTTGTATTATTATCTGAACGACATAATATTAACTATAAAAACAATATACTATGTTTTACATTCTAAGTATGTGAATTATAATAATGTGGAGAATCTAACTCTAACATTACAATGAATATGATGATGAACATCATTATATACAATTTATCATACTCTACTAATATCCAAGTGTATTTGTATTTTAGATTTTAAATATTCAACTTACAATAATATTCGATAATAAAACTTCTAACATTATATAAATAAAACTAAATCATAATTATAAAATTTTAAGTCATGTCTGACTTGATTCCAAAAATTTATAGAAATTTAATAATACAAAAAAGATATGCAAATTTACAAAAATAACTAGAGTTGTTTTACAAGACTATAGTCATTTTTGTAAAATGTTTTGAGTCTTTATGAAAAGATTATAGTCGTTTTGTCAAAACGACTCTAGTCTTTTTGAAAAGACTATAGTCGATTAAATTGTAATAAATTCAAATTAATTTGTATTATTATCTGAACGACTAATATTAACTATAAAAATAACACAAAAACTTGTGTGATTCCGTCTCACGGATCTAAATCCGTGAGACAGATCTACGTCCAACACCATTGCGGTAATTTTAGAACATAAGCGATGCAAATTTTGTTAATGATATGTAACGCTGACTTGACACGTAGCCTGTAGACCCGATTCAAAATGCAGCAACCACCCTTTTAATTTCAAATTAAGCTTTACAATTAATAAAAAGAAATTTAAAAAATAGAAAGAAGCTTGGCGCACATTTTGGCATGCACATTGTCCACTTTCTAAAGTAGTATTTACTATTTTGGTTATCTTTATTTCTGTTATATTTTTTTTTTCAATTTCTTTAACCATAAAACGGCCATGTGGCGTATATGCTGGTAAGGCTCATATTAAGATGAAAATAATTCTTTAAGTAGAATGCAAAAATAATATAACTGTTAAAAAAGAGTGGCTTTTACAAATTTATCATGAACATCTATATACAATTTATAATTTTAAAAACTATTTACTATCTCCATTAAAAGTTGTTATATCATTTAAAATTGTTACATTTTACGTACTTTAAAATTATTACTTACTATTCCTTTTCTGAAGTACGACTTTTTACTCATAAAATTAATGTATTAATTTATATTCAAAAAATATTATAATTTACTGAACAAGTATTACTTACTATATCCTTTATAAACTTATACACTATTACTTTTAAAATAGTATTTTTACTTGAAAACTAATACTTTTTACTTAAAAATTATTACTCAATAATCATTTTAGAAGTATTATTTCTTGTTTGAGAAGTATCTTTTTTTACTCGAAAGGTATTACTTTTTATTATAAAAGTATTACTTACTACATCTTTTTAGTATTATATGTTATTTCCTTTAAAACTAATACTTTTTACTCTAAAAGTAATACTTTTTACTTAAAAAATACTACTTGTTATTTGTCCTTTAGAAGTATTAACCTTTACCTGAAAAGTATCATTTATTACTCGAAAAGTATTACTTCTTATTGTAAGAATATTATTAACCACATCTTTTAGTATTACCTGTTATTTTCCTTAAAACTATTAATTTTTACTCTAAAAGTAATACTTTTTACTTAAAAATATTATTTGTTACTTTTCCTTGAGAAGTATTAATCTTTATTCGAAAAGTATTATTTAGTATTCGAAAAATATTATTTTTTATTATAAAAGTATTACTTACTATATCTTTTAGTATTATATGTTATTTCCTTTAAAACTATTACTTTATACTTTAAAAGAAATATTTTTTACTTAAAAAATATTACTTGTTACTTTTCCTTTAGAAGTATTAATCTTCACTTGAAAAGTATCATTTATTACTCAGAAAGTATTACGTTTTATATAAAAGTATTACTTACTACATCTTTTAGTATAATATGCTATTTCATTCAAACTATTACTTTTAATTTAAACTATTACTTTTTACTCCAAAAGTATAAAAAATATTACTTACCATTTTACTCTTAGAAATATTAATCTTTAGTTGAAAAGTATCATTTTTTACTTGAAAAGTATTAATTCTTATTGTAGAAGAATTACTTACTATATTTTTTAAAGTCATGCACTATTTCCTTTAAAGCTGTCACTTTTTACTTGAAACATAATATACGTTATTTTAAAAGTATTACACTACTACTATTTGCTATATTTACTAAATTGATCCCTTTAATAGTGAGGTTCAAAGTCAATGGAGGTTGTACCCTTCTATGTGCTATTATCTTGCTGACAAAAACCCAAAAAAGAAAAAACTATGTGGCACTCTTAGAAGAAAATAAAAAATAGAGGTAATTTTTAATTCTCACTGGGTGGCATTACTGCCCATTTGACTTGTTTAATTGAGATTAATATAACTGGTGAATACATATTTAGCTCTTTTGCGAAAATGGATGTTAATGCGAATTGATTTGGAGGGTTCGATGATTAATGTGAGCTGCTAGAATCGCCGGTGGTGGAATGCGAGCTGCGTGATGGATAATAAGAAGCTTACAGAGGATGCTTGGAGTGGGACCGCCTATTCTTGGGTATTATTGGATAAGCCTTGAAGTTGGAGCTCCGTCTCACGGATTTAGATCCGTGAGACGGTCTCACAAGAGACTTGCTCTAAAAATAATATACTATGTTTTGCATTCTAAGTATGAGACTTGCAATAATGTGGAGAATATAACTCTAATGTTACAATGAATAAGATGATGAACATCATTATATACAATTCATCATATTCCACTAATAATATACAAATTTATTGTATTTTAGATTCTAAATATTAACTTACAATGTATAATGTATTTTAGATTCTAAATATTGACTTACAACGTATAAGTTGAGAAATAAACTTATAACAATACATATGTTGGAAGAGGAGTTCCATTACTAAGTATCCAATTGATTTTTTTTTTTTGAGGAAAAAGTATCCAATTGATTGGTTTGAATAAACTAAATCATAATTATAACGTTTTACATCGTGTTTGGCTCAATTTCAAACTATTTCGTCCAAAAATATATATAAACAAACATACAATACAAATAAAGATGCAAATTCACATTATCTTCTTCTTGTGGATGCTCTACTAGAACCTTGATCATACGGGTTTATACAAACCATGGGGCTTAGCCCACCTGGCCACCAAAAGGGACTTAAAGTCTCTTGTGGGGTGGAGGTCAGGCTAGCTGGTGAAGATTTGGTGGGAACTCATACTGAATAACATCTGTGTGAGTTCGATTTGAGGAGAGATCAAATATTATTAGATTTGGGGAGTCGAACATACTTGTTCTCTTTATGTGGGAGGTTCTGATTGTACATCAGCAGACCCAATCATAGCACTGGTTAATGCGTGCACATCTCGCGATTTAGCAATTTACAATATAGATCATGATATGAAGTGTATGAGAATATTGGAATTTCACGTACTATTTCATCACTTTGACTTTGTTTCTATATCTATTTTATTTAATCATCATTAATAAAATCTCCAAAATAAAATATAGCAATACATATTATTGAGTCCAAATTTGTATTAAAACAATAAGATTTTAGAAAGTTGGCAAATATTTAATTAATAATAAATTGAATGTAATAGTTTCTATGAAATTCAAATTTTACAATATGGCAATCTGTCGCCCTACCAGTCGCCCTAGCCAAGATCAGATGATTTTAAACATCGCACCAGACAAGATTATCTCTTTTATAACTTTATCATTTTTTTGTCTTTGTTATGTGGGTCTTGGTCTTTTTTTTGTAGACAAAATTCAAATAAGAGGAGCCCATATTGGAATTCAAATCTTGGAGCTTTTCTACAAATAGATGAAGAAGATAGAAGGATCTATATAACAATACTACACAATTCTACAACATAACAAGAAAATCTCAGCAAATTTCTTAAGTCTTTCATTTTCAGATCTTGTTGTAATAGCCTAAGCAATACACTTTCACATCTTACTTATTAGACTTTCTTTCTTATTTAAACTTGCACTTTCAAAGTTGTATACATTCATTTGAGGTGTAATCTTGATTGATCAAAACCATCCAAATCAATACTTATTTGTTAAGTGTTCTTTTGGTGAGAACACACTTGGTTGATTAGACAAGGTGTTGAATACTTTGGTACTCTTGAAAGTTGGTGTAAGAAGGGCTTGGTGCTCTTCTAGTTTCTTAAAAGTGTAGTACGGAACGATAATCTTTTTAAAAATTGCAAGCGCGATTATGTTTTTTTTTAAAAAAAATCTATATTGTTTAAGAAAAGTATCCATGTCAAATATATATATTTTTTATTATACTTCAGTCCTTATGTTTCATTTATTTTTAAGGAAAGCTATTAGTCACATTATTCCAATGTCTTTATTCAATACAACTATGAGTAACAGTAACTACAACAACATCTAAATAATAGGGATAATTATAACAATAAAAAAACCGAGGTTCGGGCTAATTACAAAAAAAATATCCATAGATTTTTAAAAAACGCAAGAATCTTGAAACACTATTTAAGAAATTGGAGCCAGAAATACAAGGCTCAAGCAACTTGTCGGCTCACCCTCTACGCTACTTGCCATCACGATCTAGGTTTGAAGCTAATATTGAGCAAGGAATATCTTCTTCATGTCATGATTCATCGTGTAGTTTTCCGGTTGTTTGCGCAATTCTCTTGTAATTACTTATTCCAATTTTAAATGTGTGCTTTCTATTTGCTATTTAATTATGTAATACAAATTTGTTTTTCATTAAGTACTCATGTTGTAGGTTTAATTATTTAACTTTGTTTTAATTCAGTTAATGTTTTATATTCTAGTTGTGTTATTTAGAATTTCAATTTATATTTTCAGCAAATATGCCGAAAATGGTGTATGTATTTTATAATTTATAAAAATAATTTTGAATATTCATAAATAGAAAAAAAAATGTAGGTGTCAATAAAAATCGTCCCTACACATCTGACACAATAAAAAGAAAAAAACTTTGTTCTAGGCGTCCTTCCTATTGGCGCCTACAATTAAAATTTTAACAACCTCCAAATGTAGAAAAAATGTAAATTTCAGTTGTAATTACAATATTCTATTAAATTAGCTGAGTCTGGATATTGGACAAGTTTTTTTATTATAAAAAAAATTAAATGATTTTCGTTTTCATCATCACATGAGCAAAAATCATTCTTTTTGCAAGAAATAAAAAAGGCGTGGATTTACGGCTAAATTGACTGAATATTACAAATACGCCAAAGTTACATTTTTTGTGATATTTGGCAACCTTGTTAATAAACGTGTAGGCGCCAATGAGATTAGCTCCTTTAAGGTAGACGATATCATCTACAAAGTCGATCGTAATAGGCGTCATTACAATTGGCGCCTATCTTTCTGACCCAAACCATTTATATCCCTCACTACGCTTTGTTCCAACTAGGAGTGTAAATAAATCAAAACGGCCGAATATAAATATATTCTATTTGTGTTCCCCTGATTTACATAATATTCTTATTCGATTTTTTTTTAATATTCAAATACCAAATGGCATAACAGAAAGTACGAGGAAACATACACGGGATGGGCTATTGAAGAACATTGAAGTGCGAAATATTGGCAATGAATAATCCCAATAGAGATTATTTTATTACAGGGTATATTGGAAGTTCTATTCCTCAAGGGGCACACAAGCACAAGCGGTAGAGTTTGGTTTGAGTTTTTAAATATCAAATTTATGTACACTTCATTGGTCGTTCTATTCCTCAAGGGGCACACAAGCACTGAGCATGTGCAGTAAAGTAATTCATGTACACTTATTTCAAAAAATGTAGCAACCACGTAACCTTCTTTTGCTCAATGCGATATTATGTGGATTCCCATTTTTTGTTTTTTTTTGTAACACCTAAATACATATTCTTTTATATTACTAATTTTATTCACGTTAATTTTCAATCTTTATAAAAATTCCAGGTTGCCTTGCAATTTAATCCCCAATATTATGAAAGAAACAACTTTAGTTCTTCATATGATTGTTAAAAGAGTGTCAATTTTAATCGGGATAATCATATTTGGATTCTGTATTTAGTTTGATTTGACTTATTTTAATTTAATTCAATTTCTATTGATGACATATTTTTTCACCTTACTATGATAATTAGGTCAAAATTATCATGTTTTGGGCGTTCAAAATTTATGAGGTTTCCACTTCCTTATTCTTAAAAGTAAAGGATTCTCCAAAACTTAAAAAATAATTTTGTTATAAATTCTTTAACGCCAAGTAAGAAGAAGATAGTGACAATCACCAAATAAAATAACAGAATAACTAATATAACATGAGTTCATGAAAGAACTTTCTAAGCTATATTATTTTTTTTCCCAGTTTACATTGGAAAAAGTTCTATGATAATTTTATTTAAGTTCTTGTCATCTGGTTTTTGGGTTTAAATAGTTATTTATTATTTCACCCACTAAGTTTTAATTTATGTTATACATAAATATAAGTTTAATTAGTCTTGCAAATTATAATTCAAGACTAAAATATATTTCATGGTGTGAACAACATTTAAAATATACACAAATTTATTCAACACTAATTTCAAATAATTAAAATCTTGATTTAATTTGAATAAAAAAAATCATAAGGATCACATGCATCTTACTAGTTTGTACAAATGTCCACACTCTCCATATATAACAATGTTTAAATTTTTCTATCATGTAATTTCTGAAATTGTACTTCACCGGCAATATAATAAACTCTATTATGATGTATATCTTATAATTTCTTAAAAGTGTAGTAAGGTGTAGGTCCCAAGGGTGTAAGTGTAAGGTTTAGAAGGGGTTGAATAAATCTTACCAAATTTTTAATTTAGTCCTTTTTAAAAATTCGAGTTGATATTACACAAATGTGTCCTTGGTGACGACCAATTTAGTTAATCAAGAGAGTTAGTCTCTCAAATGGACTTAATCGAGTTTGTTGATGGAATAACTCATTTGTAAGTCTAAATTAACTCAACCGTGATTTGTTTTCGGTGGAAGACTTAACACCCTAAAGTTTGGTTAAGAGAGACTTAAAGCTTGATTTAGTACTTAGAGGTTATCTAATGGATAGCAAATATGTCACAGAATTAAACAAATATGATGCAAGAATTAAAGTCTTGAAATGTAAATGACACAATAAGATTTTTATGGAGGTTCGAAGATGGGGTAATTCTTCTACTCCTCTCTTCTCCAACTCCCGGAGAAATCCACTAGGTATTGATCGATACAAAGTGGTAATCCGGATACAAGTTTGATCACACAAATGACTTGATCCTTTGGGACTCGATCACTGAGATGCCTTGATCACTCGGCTATCTTCTCTCGCGACTCGAACCTTCTTCACAGGCACCGCCTTGCTACTCATGACCCACTTGCTCAAGCTCTTTGGATTTGATCACGAAGCCCTCCAAAAGCTCAAGACTTGTTCGACCTTGAACCTTCCTACAATCCTTCGTGGAATGTAGACCCTTTGATTCTTGATAATTTCCTCTTCAACTAATTGAAGTTATCTTTCCTTCACGGTGAGTGTTGGATTGATGTTCTTCGTAGTGTAGGCTTGAGGATTGAGCGTTTAATGACTTGAGAATATTTCGAGTTACTGATTCTAATAATTGCTTGAATGTTTGTGGTTCGGTCACTTTCTCTCGAGTCATTCCTCAGCCTTTTATAGTGATCTTTCAAAAATTTGCCCGTTGAAGAGATAGGCTTATTTTTGAAAGTCACTTGTGGTCGTTGGCTTGTCTTGTTGCAGTCCTTGGAATTGCCATTTCCTCGTATGAATTGTTCTTCATCTTTTCAGAGTTCGACACGGTGTAGTGCTTCCCATTGGTTTATTCCTTTTGCACGCTTCTCGGGATGAGCACTTCGAGAAAGGTATCATGGAGATATTACTTGTTTAAGTAATTCTCTTGATTTACGTACAACGGATTTTTTCGATTATTTCGTCTTGACCGCATTTCCTTGCTTTCCCCAGGTGACTTAGAGTCACTTCCAATCATGGATGACTCTTCATCACTTCAACTTGAGACTCGCTTTTCTTGAGTTGACTTGACTGATACTCCACTCACTGCATCCATCCCTTTGCTCCTTCATAGAGTTCCTCTTCTCTTCTTTGCCATACTCACTATGCTTTGCAGCGAGTCTTCCTTCCCGTCTCCGGTTGTCTTCTTGCATGTTTGGGCATAGTCGACTTAACTCGGCTGACCCAGCCCTATTTATTACAATGCGAGTTTACAACAAAATTGGGGTGCCAACTTCCTATTCTAAGTTTTACATGGCATTCATCAAAATCTAAACAATAAATTTCCCAACAATTTCCCCTTTTTGATGATGCCAAAACTTAAAACATTCAAAAATGTAAATAGCAAAGATACATACTGGATAGTGTCTTCACATAGAATGTATGCGTAGAATCAATCCTTTTATTGATCATAACATTCTTGTTCTTTTACACAATCATTTACAAGGTGTGTATCGAGCAAACATTTGTCAAAAAAAAATTAGCTTTATTGGAGAAGACTTACATAGTATGTATTTACATAGTAAAATACATGAAGGGTGGACAACAACACTTCATCTCCTTCCCGTTCCTCCTTCTTTCATCTTGTTCAAGATCTTACTCGCTCTTTTTCTCTTTTTCTCATCGTCGGCCGCCTTCTTCTTCTTTTTCATATGCCTTCCGGCGACTTCATCTCTTCTTAATCTCTCTTGTCTTTCCTCCCATAGCTGAGTTTGTCTCTTATTTTCTTCTTCTATTCTTTTCGCATACTCAAGATTACTTTTAGCCACTTGCAAATTGGCTACTTGGTCAAGACCCATTGATGAGATC
Source organism: Rehmannia glutinosa (assembly GCA_016081115.2). Taxonomy (NCBI): domain Eukaryota; kingdom Viridiplantae; phylum Streptophyta; class Magnoliopsida; order Lamiales; family Orobanchaceae; genus Rehmannia; species Rehmannia glutinosa. The sequence goes on along the minus strand of CM071931.1, from coordinate 72,153,247 downwards.
CCTCCTTTCTTGCTTGGATCTACGTACTCAATGTTTTGGGCGGAGGCCTGGTCCAAACCTCTTCCTTCACCACTAACGCTTCTTCCTCTACCTACCGGGCATGTATTGTCTTGGGGTCTTTTCCGGTGAGTGACCGGGGAGTGACCCAGAGCGATGCCGGTGATAGTCTGTGCTGTCGCCTTCTTCACATAACGTGAGACCCTTTTCCCAAGACAAGTCCCAAGCTTGAGCCATAGACATTTTTGCAAAGTATCCTTCGGATGCGGCGTTTTAAATTCATCAACCGATCGTGGCTTGGTCCCGGACATACGAGATGGCATAAGTGTCTCTGCATCTCTTTGGAATGCCTCCATGTTGTTTCAAGATGTTCATAACTCGGGCATCCATTCTTCCTTCCACTTCCTCCATCCCCGCTTCAATTGTTTTTCTTTTCACCATAGATATAGCAGTGTTGGAGTGGCGAGTCACCGGGAGTTTGTCTGGTTGATAATGTCACCAGGACAAGACCTTGTTGGGGGGTTTGTGCAATCATCAAGGTCACATTTTTCGATCCTTCCCCCTCAACGGACTTTCCATTCTTTTGTTTTGACACTTCCTCACCATGCTTTCCCTTTACAACCGCTTCCTCCTTTTAAACTTCGGATCTCTTTAGCGTTTTAAAGTATTCCTTCTTCCCTTTTTGGCATCATCAAAGGAGAGAACACTGAAACATCTTGCAAGCGGGAAAGTCGAGCCTGGCGATAGCCGAGTTCTCGCCGAGTCTGCGCGGTGTATGCGGCACGAAATTCGGAGCGAGTAGCGTTGGACTCTCTTGAAATTAGCTTCATCTCAGGCCATGAGAAGGCTGAATTTTCTATTCATGTTGTCTTCCATACGTGTAGATCACTCTTTATTTTGCTCACGCAGCACTTTATCTCGGCGGTGTGAGCTTCATGCATGTGCTCAATGTGTTCTCTCAATTTCGTTTTTGCATCGGCATTCTCGACTCCATACCCAAGACTTGTTAAACAATGTCCTCAAGTATCTAACTTGTTCCACACGCATTGTTTCTTCTTTGTTGCCACCATTCCCGATCTGTTGTTATACCTCTCAAGTCGGCAGTGGGTTGGCATCTCTGTTGTCGATCATGTCCATAGAGACTGATGCCTCTCCATCCGTTCAATTTCAACAAATAATGCCTTGAACACCTCCCGAACTTAATTTTCTTAGATTTGCGGTGATGGCCATGCGGCGTCAAAGTCATAGTCACCGAACGATGGTACTGTCGGAATGATAGGAGGCCGGTGCAGTGGCGTGCGAGCTCGTTCTCGACTCTTCGGGAGGTCGGGTACCTCCGGGGAGAAAGGAAATGATTCTACAAAGGAATCATCACGGTCTCTCGGGATTTGTTCAATGATGAGAGGTGCGCGTGAAGTTCCTTTTGGAGTCGAACTGCTGCGGTGGAGGAGCATGTGCGATGAGACTCTTTTCAATTTGGGGTCTTTTGTGAAGGGGACCCGACTTGCTGAGCCTCGGCTATCTCAACAACTTCGTTGGTCTCGGTGTTTCTCCATTGAGTGGGTGGTCTCGGCCTTATCGAGCGTCGTCGGACGATGATGAGATTTCCATTGGTGACTCATCATCAAAGTTGAAAGTTTGACGAGTGGTCTTGAGATTAGACTTGCTCGTCTAGGAACATCCGCATTGGTGAGTCTTTTGGATCGGTCACGGGGGATGACTCGACCTTCTTCGTCTCCTTCGATCCCAAAAAGGTTACATCGGGGTTATCCTGGGAATCATGAAGCGCGCTTATCTCCTTTTCGGATGGATCAATGATAGCAGGAAAGATGTTTTCTATTTCGATTTCTTTACCCTGGGAAGTCTCAACCTCCCGTGGGCTTTCATTACCTCCTACGGTCTCAAGCTGCGGTGAGGCCTTGGACCTCCCTTTCGGCGATGTCACCGTCTTAGGGTCTTCTATGGTGGCATCCATTGGAGTCTCAACCCCATGGATTGCACTTTCATCGCCAGTGTTAACTCCCGGTACATTCCTTCCCTGCGCCTCGATCGCATCGGCGGCGTCATTAGCCTTCGAAGCGGTTGGCACCTCAAAGAGACAATCTCAATCGTCCGAGCTTCGTTGATGACAACTTCTTTGTGTACTTTGTGATTGTTCCTTCTCCACTTCGCCTCCTAGATTCGTCGTGGAGTCATCTACAAAGATTCTCAGGCCTTTGCTGCGGTGGAGGGAGTTTCCCCCTCATTTGTGGCGCACCCTGAGTGGATTTGAGAATGGGGTCACTCGTCTCCCAAACTCCTGGCTGTTTCTGCGAGTGTTCGTAGTTGGGGCGGTGGTAAGACACCTTCATTAGGGGTTGGCTCAACCGGGGTCCCCACTAACCCGTTTCATCGCGATTCCTTAATTCCTTCCTGAGTGGGGGAAGTGGTGGCGGCAACAACGGTGGCGATTTGTTTGAACCACTCCCATTGGATCAATTTCACCGTGTTTTGGAGGACTCTCCTGGTCCTCCATCAATCTTTTCTCGTGAAGGATTAAGGATTCGTGCAATGCTTGCTGCATTTGCAACTTTTACGTGGCGGCGAGTCCTGATCCTCATCATCACATGTCGGATAAGACATCAAGGAGATGGTGTGTGTGTTACGTGGTGCGGTGATAGGGCGCGAGATCTTTGGCCTTCTCACGTGCCTCGACTTCACTCTCGCTGTCTTTCATTCTCCTTGTCCTTGAAGATCTGCAAGATATCTGTGCGATTTTCTTCATCCGATCTTGGACTACAGTGGTCACTCCAGGAAGTTCAGCGATTCTCTTCCTCTTCTATAAATTCAGGCCGTTGGAACTGTTCCCTTGATCGACTCAATTTCCACTTCCTCCACTCTCGCAGACGATTTTGGATGTCTGGGTAAAGTGGGGATAGGATCATCACATCACTATCAACTCTATCGGCTTTTTCATGTCTCAGGCTGCGCGGACTACAATTGTGTTTTGGTTTGCCTCTGCTGATCGCCTTGGCAGCAGACTTAGTTGTTTCATCAATTATATCCTGGGGACTCTACTTCTCCGGCGTCTCCGTATCTGCTCGGTGAGTGGTGACTCAGCCGGTTTCTCAAGCTCGGAGTGCTTGATGATTCTTCTTCGTCTCTAGTTTGTACCAGGAGGAATTTCTGGTTCAGAGAGAGTTTCTTCGAGTGCTGGGGCGGCGGGGCGGTGTTTGTTTTTTACCGAGAGCTGGCCGTCTTGGCTTATCGTTCTCCTCTTTTTGACGATCGAGAAGGTATTTGAGAGTCCTTCTCGACCGCTGCTGCTGGGGCGGGAGACACGACTGCGGGGCAGGTGACTCGGCTGCAGGGGCAGGAGCAGGTTTGTTTTCTTTGCTGCATGAGCGTCTTCTTAGCAGCTGCGGGGCGCTTTCTTCTTTGGTGGAGAGGAAACAGCTGTATCTTGAGGTCACCGATTCTCCTCACTCGTGTCGCTCTCTTGGCGTGGGCTTTTCTGTGCGCCGGAGAGGTTTGATCTCGAACATCCTATTGTTTACATGGGACGCCTTTCCATGTCTAAGAGGAACTCCTTTCACCTCCATCACCACCAATCACCAGGCCATATCCTAGGGATCCTCCAAATGCACCATCTTCCTTGAAGGATTTGTTCCCTACATTCTGGCAGAGTCTGCTGTAGACAAACTCAACCCAGTTTATTTTCTTTTCTTCAATGATCGCAGCCATTACGATCAATTTTGCTTTTGACAGTTGGTCAAAGCTGCCAAATTTGATGTCTATGCATTTGGCAACTATGTCCAACAGTTTGTGGTAATCCTCCTTCAACAGACCTCTTGTTTCTTTGTGTAGACTATTTTATCGGCATAGTCGGGCTTGGCTATTTCTTCCAAGGCGGCCCCAGTTTACATCAAAGATCGTTGATTTCGATGCTCCTTCCGCTTCAAAATCGGTAGTGGCGGTGTTTGGCCAAATCATTGGCGAGAGATGGTGAACTTCTTTCCGTGAATGCAGATGACTTTATCCCTTCATCGTGAGTCTCGGCGTTCACATAGAAGGCGACCTCCTCCACATAGGTCATCGGATATTCCATCGTCGAAAATGATTTCAGCCCGGACGCGTTTCCAATTTCTCGGCAATTTTCTTCACTAAGGTGTCGTCGGACCCCTGTTTTTCACCATGCCGTCGAAATCCACAAGAGGGCGGTGTGGATTTGCTTTCCTAACTTGACAAAATCATAGGTTGGTGCCATTTTTTTTTTTGATTTCACCGAAGAAAACTTAGAGGTTGATTTGAAGATAGATAGGGTTTTGAGAGAGTTTTGCTTTTGCTTCTCAGAAAGAAATGAACGGTTTTGGTAATATGAGAGAGAGAAGAAGGAAAGCTTAAGTATGGTTTATGAAAGGGCGTGCGGGTGGTTTTTTGAAATGTGATCGGAATCAACGAACTTAGATTTTGCACGCCGATTTAGCATTTAATGTCTCGTATTTAATGCGGCGACATTTATATCCAATCATAAGCTTGGTGTGCGGCTTTTGCACTGTACACGTCATAATTATCTTTGACGTAATTCTTAAAAACATTCCCGCTTAGTCAAAACGATCTGCGTTTTTGTCACTTGGCTCATAAATGACTCGACTTTTACCCTTAGCTGGTTTAACTCTTCTTCTCAGATTCTTTTTGTGACTCAATTTGTCACCGACTTGGTATAAATTTGTCTTTTCGACACGGTGATTTAGGCGATTTGTGAGTTCACTCTTTTTCCCTTTTTGCGTTCCATTTCTTTTCTTTGATTCTTCCGAGTGTCACCATCAATTAACCCTAACTCATGCTTGAGTTCTTCAAATCTTGACTCACATAATGGTTTTGTGAAGATGTCGGCCAATTGTTTATCGGTTGAGATATATTCCAAGATGATGTCCTTCTTTTCAACATGATCTCTTATGAAGTGATATCGACATCGATATGCTTTGTTCTTGAGTGCAAGACGGATTTTGAGTGATTGCAATGCACTTGTGTTATCACACATGATTGGAATTTCTTTTTCCTCAACTTCATAGTCTCTCAAATTCTTTGTCTCATCCATAGGATTTGGGCACAACAATGCCCGCATGACTATGTATTCCGTAGAGGTGGCTATTGAATTTTGCTTCTTGCTAAACCAGGAAATCAGCCTGTTTCCCAAGATTTGACATGTGTCGAGGTGCTCTTCCTGTCAACTCGCATCCAAAGCATAGTCGAATCAAAAGCTAATTAGTTTGAATCCACCTTCCTTTGGATACCATAAGCCAACTTCTTGGCTTCCTTTCAAGTATCTCAATATTCTCTTAGTCAGCTGTCATATGGCTCTCTTTTGGAGCAGATTGAAATCTTGCACATACACCTACAACAAAGGTGATGTCTGGCCTGCTTCTTTGTAAGATAGAGCAATAATCCAATAAGTGCTCTCTGTATCTTGTTTGATCTCTGAGGCTTGCCATCTGCATCCATGCCCATTTTGATGATGTATTCATTGGTATTTTCACAGAAGACTTCTCCTCCATACCAAATTTCTTCATTAAATCTCTGGTGTATTTTGTTTGACTTATGAAGGTTCCATCCTTGATTGTTTCACTTGGAGTCAAGGAAGAATGTCGACTCTCCCATCATGCTCATTTCAAATTTACTTTGCATGAGGTTTGAAAATTTTTCACATAGCTCTCTGTTTGTGGATCCAAAATGATGTCATCCACATATATTTGAACAAGCAATACTCTTTTTGTCTTGAATTCTGAAAAGTGTTCTATCTACTTTTCCTTTTATGAATCCATTCTCGAGTTAGGAATTGTGACAACGTGTCATACCATGCTCTGGGTGCTGTTTCAATCCATACGAGCTTTCTTGAGTTTGTATACCTTATCTCCAAGAGTCTTCCAAGCTCAAATCCTGGAGGTTGTTCAACATACACTTCTTCGTCAATAAACCATTTAGGAATAGGCTTTTTACATCCATCTCGATATACTGAAAAATTCTTGTGAGTGCATAGGCAAGAAACATCCTTATAGCTTCCAATCTTGCTACATGAGCAAATGTTTCATCAAAATCTATTCCTTATTCTTGGAAATATCCTTTGGCTACTAGTCTTGCTTTGTTTCTTACCACAGAACCTTCCTCGTTCATCTTGTTTTTACGAACACCCATTTAGTACCAATAACGTTTTGATGGATGGGTCTTTGAACTAATTCCCATACTTTATTTCTTTCAAACCGATTCACTCTTCTTGCATAGCTTGAATCCAATGTGTGTCATCCAATGCTTGTAACACATCTCAGGCTCTATTTGCGAGATAAACCATGTGAACATAGCTTCTTGTTGAGTTACGATCTTGTTTTGACACCTTCTCTTATATCTCCAATGACAAGTTAAGGTGGATGGTCTCTCGGCCATCTTACATCGAGGTTGAAGTAAGTTGGCTGGATTCAATCGTCTAGCGGTGTGTTGCTTTGATCGACTCTCGTAGTCACTTAGTTTTGCAAATTTTCCAAATTGTTTCGAGATTCACTATCTCATCTTCTTCGAGTTTATAATTCCGACTTGAAGACGCAGGGACTCTTACGTATGGTTGGATGATTCACTTATCGGTGACTCTTCAATGTCTTCTCCATTTACATTTGGCTCATCGAATACCACATGAATGGATTCTTCTCGCAACCATAGTCCTTTTGTTGAGTACTCTCAGGCTTTGCTTTCACCAGTGAGTATCTAAGAAGATACCTTCATCGACTTTAGCATCGAAGGCCTTTAGATTATCTTTGCCATTGTTGTGGATGAAGCATTTACATCCAAATATTCTAAAATACGCAACATTTGGTTTTCTTCCGATCCAAATCTCATAGGGAGTCTTTGTCACCGTTTATGTTTATCATACATCCTTTTTTGAGTGTAGCAAGTTTGTGTTGATTGCTTGACCCAAAATCTTTTTGGTAGCCCCCTTGACTAACATGGTCCTTCTTTGCTTCTTTGAGAGTTCTATTTCTTCTTTCTCGCAACTCCATTCTGTTTGTGGAGTCCTTGCTGCGAGATAGTTCATGACCAATACCATTTTCAATACAATCGAGTTATTATTCCATTGACAAACTCGGTTCCTCCTGCGATCTTATTTTGATAATGGTTTGGCTCTTCTCATTTTGAATCATCTTCATCGATTGTGGTAGTTTTAGAGAGTTTCTTTCTTCTTACACATGAATATTGTCCATGTATATCTTGAGTAGTCATCTACTACCACCAAGGTGTATTTCTTTCCACTTATGCTAGCCGTTCCACTTTGGGCCAAATAGATCCATATGTAGCAGATGCAATATTCTTGTTGAAGATGGACATGTCTTTTCTTTGAATGATGATTTGATTTGTTTTCCTTCGACATCGTCACATATACTCTCCTTTACGTATCTTTTGAGTGCGGAAGTCCTTCCACAAGACTACTTACGCAAGCTTGTTAATCGTTTTGAAATTCGGGTGACTCGGCTTTTTGTGCCCACTGACCAACTTGATTCAAATTTGCTTTTTGCTAGTAGGCAGTCTTTGGGTGTAGCGGTTGACCAATCTACTACATACATGTTCTTTTTATGCGCATCCTTGCAACACAACTTCATTCGATTCAGCCTCCTTGATTTGGCATATACCCGTGTTAAATCCAACATTATAGCCGCTTGTCACGAGTTGGTCGATGCTTAGCAAGTTGAAGTTGAGTCCTTCAACATATGCAACATCTGTGATTTCTAATCCATTCCTCTTGATGGATCCAATGCCTCTTATTTCACCGGAGCTTCATTTCCTCCAAATATGACTTTTGCTCCTTTAACTTCCTTGAATTTTGACATTTTTTCTTATTTCTGTCATATGTCCGAAACGACCACTATCCATATACCAGGTTCCTTGGCACTCGGTTGTTCCTTGAACTCCGCAATCAAGAAATTAAGTTTTAGGTACCCATACTTATGCAGGTCCTGAGGGGTTAAATTGTAAGATGATCCAACCAACTTATAGCCAAATGATTTGACTCACAAGGGGTTGCCATCTATCGATGCCATAATCATAATTAATCTTGGCAAATTGCTTGGGGATTCTAGGTTAAATACAATTTGTCTCTTTTGTTTGTATGCTGCATATGTGTTTTGGCAATCGCCTTCTTTGGGTAATTGTGGTGTCTTTGAATGTAGTGCCTAGGTGCATATGTGTCTTTGATGAAAGCTCTTATACTTTTGGAATGGCCTTTCTTGAGTTCTAGGCCTTTGCCATTTGGGCTTATATTCCATAAGTCTATCTTTGATAGTTCACATTATTCAATCGACTTGGCTTGGATATTTTCTACCATTCCCATCATATGTATTTCTTTTATAGATTTTAAGGGTTTTGGTAGCTCTCGCTTCTTCTTTTCGAGTATTTTCGTTTGGAGTTTGTTTGAGAACTTCAGTGAATCTCTTCTCATTTGTTCTTTCAAATAAGCACTCAACTGGGTATTTTTTTTCCTTTATAACCAAGGCCGGTTTGCTTGTAATTGTGCTTTGGAGTGAATGTGTGTGCAACATTTTAGAGTTTTGGATTTTTAGACTCTTCATTGCTTGAAGATCCTTTTTCCAAATTTACTCTCGAAGTTTGACATATCACGAGAGGTTAAATCTTAAGCTGTCTTGTCTCCACATTCTCTTTGACTCATAATAAGATCATCTAATGATTTAGATGCCTTAGTGAATGAGGCAATAACATTTTTGAGGTCATTCTCCCTCTTTTCTATGGCGGCAATTTCGCTTATTAGCTTGGCTTTTTTCCTTTAAACTTTCATTCTCATCGGCTATTTGACTTAGAGTGCTCGGCTCCTTAGTCACCGTGAGTTTAATGCTCTTAGTAGGTTGTTTTCCTCATTTAGTAGTGTGTGTGAGGATTTAATGTGTTCAAAATCTTTCATCATTTTGCCTAATGAGTCATAAAGATCGGTGGGTGATGAAGTGTGTGTGTCACGATCACTATCACTAGAATCGAGTTTGATGAGTTGGAGTTTACCTCATCTTCTTGGTCGAGTTGATCTTGTTCCTTGGCCATCAAACGGATCGGGGCTTCTTCTTCGTCACTTGAGTAGAACTTCACTTCTCTGAATCATGTTGTGTCTTTTGACTCGCATTTTCTCGCACCAACATTGCCTTTTTCTTTTCTTGTCTTCTTTCTCTCAAGACCTTTCTTTCTTCTTCATTCCTGTATTTGTTTACTACGGGATATGGGCGATCAATGGCATAGTGACGTGGTTGCCTCTGATTCAGATAGATATTCAACCTTTTGATCGCTCTTTCCATTCTTGGATTGTCGGCCCTTTGATATTGACTTTTGATGATCTTTCTCTTGGTTGGCCTATCTTCCCTTGATTTGGAGGAGCTGAAGAGTGTCTTACGGAGGATTAGCCCTTGCCTCTTTTGTAGTTCTTATTGAAGAACTTGTTGAACCTTTTTACTAGTAGGGCTATTTTTCCGGGTCAATGACTTTTTGACCTCGACTCTCTTCCCATCTTTAACAATTAGAAGCACTTTGTTTTGGGTGCATTGTCTCTTCCTGGTCTTTTCTTCTCGGCTCAAACTCGTAGGCTTTGAGGTCGAGAATAGTTCATGGTTGGATGTCTTTGATAGGTCCATGGAATGTCTTAGTGCCATGACTTTCATTTCCCGTTCGTGAGAAGACTTTTTAGGATCTTCATACACATTTCATTCGTGTATATTCCTTTCCAAGTGCGGAGATAGCTCGTTGGTGATTTACGTGAACCGAGCATCCAGTTGATCCAGGTTTTCTCCTGAGATCATTTTGAAGTTCTCAAATTTTTGTATAGCCACGATAATTTGTTTTCTTTGATTTGCTTCCGAGCCTTCACAAATCAATGTTAGCTTGTCCCATTTCTTTAGCCGTTTTGCATGATTTGACTTTATTGAACATGGCTTTGTCCAAGGTCTTGTAAAGGATGTCCTTGCTACATTGTCGAGGTTGTATCTTTTTTGTCATCATTTGTCCATTCGATTCTTGGTTTTTCAACCATGGGTGTCAGGGAGCAACATCCTCCTCACCTTCAATTTGCAACTCTTCTTACAATGTGTTCACCTTTAAGATTTGCGATGGCCCATCCTCTATCACTATCCACATCTCATCATGTAATCTTTGATAGATGAGCACGCATCTGAATTTTCCAATCATCAAATTCTTCAATAGTGAACATAGGGATGCGTGTCAAATTTGCTTCCATGATAATAAATTTTAATGATAAAAAGAGTTTTGAAAGTTTAAGTACTAAAGCGGACTTTGAAAAGTTTGGAGATCTAGTTGATAACTTGGTGCGGAGGGCTCAATGAACCAACCGCTCGATACCACTTGTAGGTCCCAAGGGGTGTACGTGTAAGGTTTAGAAGGGGGTTGAATAAACCTTACAAATTTTTGATTTAGTCCTTTTTTAAAAATTCGAGTTGATATTACACAACCGTGTCCTTGGTGGACAACCAATTTAGTTAATCGATGAGTTAGTCTCTCAAATGAGACTTAATCGAGTCATTGATGGAATAACTCACATTTGTTAAGTCTAAATTAACTCAACGTGGTTTGTTTTATTGGAAGACTTAACACCCTAAAGTTTGGTTAAGAGAGACTTAAAGCTTGATTTAGTCTTAGAGGTTATCTAATGGATAGCAAATATGTCAAGTGAGAATTAAACAAATATGATGCAAGAATTAAAGTCTTTGAAATGTAAATGATACAATAAGATTTTTATAGGCGAAGATGGGGTAATTCTTCTACTCCTCTCTTCTCCAACTCCCGAGGAATCCACTAGGTATTGATCGATATACAAAGTGGTAACAGTCCAGGATCTGAGTCTTGATACACAGGTGACTTGATCCTTTGGGACTCGGTCACGGAGATGCGCTTGATCACTCACCGGCTTCTCGTCGACTCGGCTTCTTCACAGGCGGCCTTGCTACTACTGATCCACTTGCTCAAGCTCTTTAGATTTGATCACGAAGCCTCCAAAAGCTCAAGACTTGGTTCGACCTTGAACCTTCCTACAATCCTTCGTGGAATGTAGACCCCTTGATTCTTGATAATTTCCTCTTCAACGATTGAAGTTATCTTTCCTTCATAGGTGAGTGTTGGATTGATGTTCTTCGTAGTGTAGGCTTGAGGATTGAGCGTTTAATGACTTGAGAATATTTCAGGTTACAGTTCTAATAATTGCTTGAATGTTTGTGGTTCTGGTCACTTTCTCTCAGAATCATTCCTCAGCCTTTTATAGTGATCTTTCAAAAATTTGCCCGTTGAAGAGATAGGCTTATTTTTGAAAGTCACTTGTGGTCGTTGGCTTGTCTTGTTGCAGTCCTTGGAATTGCCATTTCCTCGTATGAATTGTTCTTCACCTTTTCAGAGTTCTGACACGGTGTAGTGCTTCCCATTGGTTTATTCCTTTTGCACGCTTCTGGGACTGAGCACTTCGAGAAAGGTATCATGGAGATATTACTTGTTTAAGTAATTCTCTTGATTTCTGTGCAACGGATCTTTTTCACTTATTTCGTCTTGACCGCATTTCCTTTCCTTGCTTTCCCCCAGGTGACTTAAGTCGACTTCCAATCATGGATGACTCTTACATCCACTTCAACTTGAGACTTGGCTTTTCTTGAGTTGACTTGATCGATACTCCACTCACCGCATCTCACCGCTCCTTCGATAGAGTTCCGTCTTCTCTTCTTTGTCATACTCACTGTCTTGCGGTAGTCTTCCTTTTCTCGTCTCAGTTTCTTCTTGCATGTTTGGGCATAGTTGACTTAACTCGGCAACCCCTATTTATTTATTACAATGCGGTTTACAACAAAATTGGGGTGCCAACTTCCTATTCTAAGTTTTACATGGCATTCATCAAAATCTAAACAATAAATTTCCCAACATAAGGAGCGATAATCTTTTTAAAAATTGGATGTCCGATTATTTGTTTTAAAAAAAAGCTATATTATTTAAAAAAAGTATCCATGTCAAATATATATTTTTTTAGTCCTTATTTTTCATTTATTTTTAAGGGAGACTATTAGTTACATTATTCCAATGTCTTTATTCAATACAACTATGAATAAATAGGGATAATTATAACAAAAAAAAGAGGTTCGGGCTAATTACCAAAAAAAGAAAAACCAGAAATTTTTAAAATCGCAAGAATCTTGAAACGCTATTTAAGAATTTGGAGCCAGAAATACAAGGCTCAAGCAACTTGCCGGCTCACCCTCTACGCTACTTGCCACCACGATCTAGGTTTGGAGCTAATGTTGAGCAAGGAATATCTTCTTCATGTCATGATTCATCGTGTAGTTTTTCGGTTGTTTGCGCAATTCTCTTGTAATTATGTATCTTATTCCAATTTTATATGTGTGCTTTCCAGTTGTTATTTAATTATGTAATACAATTTTATTTTTTATTAATTACTCGTGTTGTAGGTTTAATTATCTAACTTTATTTTAATTCAGTTGTTATTTAACTTCTTCATGTCATGATTCATCGTGTAATTTTCCGGTTGTTTGCGCAATTCTCTTGTAATTATGTATCTTATTCCAATTTTAAATGTGTGCTTTCCAATTATCATTTAATTATGTAATACAATTCTATTTTTCATTAAGTACTCGTGTTGTAGGTTTAATTATTTAACTTTATTTTAATTCAGTTAATGTTTCATATTCCAGTTGTGTTATTTAGAATTCCAATTTAATTTTCAGCAAATATGCCGAAAATGGTGTATGTATTTTATAATTTATAAAAATAATTTGAATAATCATAAATAGAAAAAAATGTAGGTGTCAATAAAAATGGTGCCTACACATCTGACACATTAAAAAGAAAAAGAAAAACTTTGTTGTAGGTGTCCTTCCTATTAGCGCATACACTTAAAATTTTAACAACCAGATGTAGCAAAAATGTAAATTTCAGTGGTAATTACAATATTCTGTTAAATTAGCCGAGTTTGGATATTGGGAAAGTTTTTTTTATTATAAAAAAAAAAGTTAAATGATTTTCGTTTTCATCATCACATGAGCAAAAATTATTCTTTTTGCAAGAAATAAAAAAGACGTGGATTTAAGGCTAAATTGACTGAATATTGCAAATATGCCAAAGTTACATTTTGTGTGATATTTGGCAACCTTGTTAATAAACAACATGTAGGCGCTAATGAGATTAGCCCCTTTAAGGTAGACACCACCATCTGCAAAGTTGATCATAGTAGGCTTCATTACCATTGGCGCCTATCTTTCTGCCCCACACCATTTATATCTGTCACTGCGTTTTCTTCCAACTAGGAGTGTAAACAAATCAAAACGAGCCGAATATAAATATATTCCATTTGTGTTCCGCTGATTTACATAATAATATTCGATTTCTTTTAATATTCAAATACCAAAATCGAATTTTATTCTTATTTGAAATATATTCTAGTATATAAGAACGAATTCGAATATTCCAAAATTAGAATTGAGACAACAAAAAGACACACATTCATTACGTTAATTGAAACTAAAGTTGAACGATATTATGAACAATATTTTAAAATTTTAATACGAATATTCGAATTGATTGGTATACATACAAATATATTTCAAATAAAAATAAGATTCAATTTTTGTATTTGAATATTAAAATAATTGGAATAAAAAAGAAAAAACAATTTGCGTAGGCGGGCCAATGTGATAGCGCCTACAATATTCAGCCAAATTAGTTGCCAGTTGTATATTAGGAAAGTTTTATCACATATTAATCATAGGAACTAGAAATGGATTTTTTATATTAGGCAAGTTCCAAAACAAGTTTACACCCTGTCTATAAAATAAACAAAGTTTTTCGGATTAAGTCTATCTAATGTAATTAGAATTAAAGTAGCGAGTAAAAATCGAGTTCAAATAAACATTGAACTCTTCTCCCACTCCTCATAGTATTAGGACAACAGAAGCTCGTTAATTATAAAAACAAACTTTATTCATTATATTTTCAGTTCAGAATTACGATAATTCATTCAACGAGTAAAATTGAGTTCAAATAATTAAACATTGAGCTCTTCACCCACTCCTCGTAGTATTAGGATAGTAGAAGCTCGTTTATTATAAAAACATATTAACGATATTCATATATTTTCACTACATACTTACGAGAATTAATTCATTCAGCGTAACATAGTTTTTAGTTGCTGTTGTTGATCACTGTGACGATGGACAATAATCCATACGCCTTCATCATTGATGAATTATTGAATGATGATCATTCTCATAATTGTTTTGAGAATAATAATCAATACGATGAACTGTTGAATGATGATCATTCTTATCAATCTCGATACATGCTTCTCAATGTGATCAGTAAAGGGTCATACGGGATTGTATACCGAGCTCAAGATATGAATACTGGTGAAATCGTGGCTATAAAGCACGAGTTTCATGGGCTTTCTCGACCAACATTGAGAGAAGTCAGAACTCTCAAGTCCCTTCCGCGTCATCCATCCATTGTCCAATTCAAGGATACTATCGTGGAAGACCGTGACCGCATTTTTGTAGTGATGGAGTACATTGAGAACGATCTCGAAAGATTAATGAACGTCGAGAACAGTCATCCTTTCACCCTGAGCGAGGTTAAATGCCTGATGAAACAACTGCTCGAGGGTCTCACATTTCTTCATGAGAATGGGGTGATGCATAGGGATCTAAAGCCCTCAAACATTCTCATCAACCAAGTTAGAGGTCAGTTGAAAATCTGCGATTTCGGTTTGTCACGCTATTTTGGGAAGGCATCGGGATCGTATACTCCTGGCCTAGTCACTCTATGGTATAGAGCCCCCGAGTTGCTTCTTGGAGCGAAAGAGTATTCATGTGCAATTGATATGTGGTCGGTGAGTTGTATAATGGCGGAATTGTTGTTGAAGGAAGTGTTTTTCCGAGAAAATAGTGAAATTCAACAACTTAAGAGTATATACATGCTTCTTGGCACACCTGATCATCATGATATTACTTGCCTTGGATTTTCGAGTACATTTCATAGTGCTAAGCGACCATATCATGAGTTGCGATTAAAGTTTGCTACTGCTACTTATTTTAATGGAGCTCAATTGCTTACGGAATGCGGATTTGATCTTCTCGAGAAGCTTTTGACTCATGATCTGCTCAAGAGAATAACAGCAAGAGCGACTCTACATCATGATTGGTTTAAAGAGTATTACAGATTTTTAAACTTGACAGATTTAGAATAATTTTTCAATTATTTGATCTACATTAATCGTATGAGAACCTTGATGTAATATCAGATTGTAAAAGATAGGGATGGAGTCTTTCACCTTTCACTGTCAATATTAATTTGATTTGTTGTTAGCAGTACAATGTATCTTCTTATTAATATACTTCTTAGTGACTTTTGTAGTTTTATTGCTCTTTTTTAATGATCTTCTCTTACTTGATCATACAATTCGCCTGTGTATATATGTAATGAGTTTTATTGCTCTTTTTTAATGATCTTCTCTTACTTGATCATACAATTCGCCTGTGTACATCCAAGGATCCTGAACAAGTGGTTTTTGTTGGAAATATTACAATGGTTACAACGGGAAAGACCCTCAAGATGGCTTACAAAACAGAAAAGGAAAATTACAAGAAATGTAAAACCTAACTATTACAAGTCTTGAATGGATTCCAACTCCATAAGCATGAATCTGACAAAACTTGAAAAACAAAAGCCGAGTCGAGTAGAACTCTATCCGCAAGACAAATACGTCCCGGATAGTGCTCACGGTTTGACGTAATGTCCCCAAAGATAAAACGACAACCTCCTTTGTGTGCAGGTATAAGGCACCACCGACACAAAGGCACCTGAACTCGAAGGAGCGAGAATCGGCTCTTTGGACACGAGTACATAATGAAGTGTTCTTGAAAATGTTCTTCGAAAAGTTACGACACTTTTACCGACACTTGAAGAATATGCAGAGATATGCGATTTTTTCTGTGTATACTGACTTCATCTCTTTCTTCTAACCCTCTCAAAGAAGCAAAACACCTAAGACTTATATAGGCCATCATTTCCAACACTTGTAGGGAATTAAAGAATAACAGAGTGGGCATTAACATCATATGTAACTCCCATGAGTTACAACCTCTTCTTATGGCCACCACTTGAGGAGTTACAAACTCCAAAAAATACATGAACCTAGACACCTCTAATGTCTAGATTCATCCATACATGAACCTGGACACCTTCAATGTTTAGATTCATCAGGCCCAACAGTTACTTGAATTTGGGCCAATCCCATTTTCAATTTACAACACTAACTAAACCTGAACCCGAGCCCAAAGGGTCGGTCCGGTCCAAGGCCCATTTGTGATCCTACACTTGTGTTATAGTATATCCAACCAATAACACCTTCTAGTATATATACTAGGATAAACTATTCCCATTCGTGTGGCCAACTTCGTGTATTAATTTCTCACTCATCACCGAAATTCGGTTTTGAGAAATAAAAAGTACTACAAACATCTACTCGAAAAGTAGATTAACAATTAACAATTTAATTCCTCCAGAATTAAATTCTTTGCCACCGAAAATTTGGTCAAAATCGATTCGACACCCACTTTATCAAAACCAAATTTCCAACAATCCCCCACATGAGTGGAAATTAATGCATGCATGAATGCAGACACCCAACCAGTCCTCAAGAGACAATACTGCATCCGGAAAGGTAGCTTGTGGCTTTGAACCTTCCATAGTTAATACTATCGGGTACCTTTGGCGGCTAGTGGACGCAATGCCTTGAACTATTCCTCCACGGTGTATACCGAAACAATAGCATTAACACAGTAAGGTTTCAACCTCTCATGTTCTCACGTTTGTGTCCGTTTCTGGCCATGGACACCACTTTGGATTCATATGTGTTACTTTGAAGCGACCCTCACTTCTCACTTATATAGGTGATTTCCTATCCGAGTATCCTGCCATACTCAACCTCCACGAGGTGTAGGAATCATTAAAAGTCAAATGACTTAGCCTCACTACTACTTGCATGTGTTCAACACTTGGCATTGCTCTCTAGGGATGGGTTGAAACAGTGTTTCCAAGTGTTACAACTTAACCTTTATAGCTTAGTTTTCCCATTGAACCAAGTTCTTGGGATTTCCAGTCATCATGGTTGGGTTACCACTATGATGGTTATTTTTACTTTGTGGACTTTAAGCCCATTCCCTCTAGCAATTTACTCAATTGATCTCGATTCAGTCCTTTTGTCAAAGGATCTGCCAAATTATCTTTTGACTTTACGTAGTCAATTGACATCACACCATTTGAGATCAATTGTCTAACGGTATCATGTCTCCGACGAATATGTCTAGACTTACTGTTATACATATTGCTCTGTGCCCTTCCTATAGCCGCTTGGCTATCACAGTGAATCGTCACAGAAGGCACAGGCTTCCTCCAACATGGAATATCTTCCAAAAAGTTTCGAAGCCACTCTAGTTCTTCACCAGCTTTATCCAAAGCTATAAACTCTGATTCCATGGTGGACCGAGCTATACACGTTTGCTTCATGGACTTCCACGATATCGCACCACCTCCAATGGTGAATATGTATCCACTAGTAGAATAAGAATCTTTTGAATCGGAAATCCAACTAGCATCACTATACCCTTCAAGTACAGCCGGATATCTCGAGTAGTATAGCCCGTACTCCAAGGTATACTTCAAGTATTTTAACACCTTGGTTAACGTTTTCCAATGCTCGTGGCTTGGATTGCTCATGAACCTACTCAACATATTTACGGGGTAGACCAAGTGCGGATGTGTACAATTTGTAATGTACATCGATCGCCTATAATCGTGAGTATTCCACCTGAGCCACTAGTTCTGCTTCATTAGCAACCATATTTTCACTTAAATCAATGGGCGTCTATGACGGTGAACTGTCAAAAGCATTGAATTTCTTGAGCACTTTCTCCACATAGTGGGATTGTGACAAGATAATTCCATCATGAGTTCTCACGATTTTTATCCCTAGGATCACATCGCTAGTTTCCATATCCTTCATGTCAAAGTTTCTCTTTAACATTCTTTTCGTGTCCATGATAACATCATGACTACTGCCCATGATCAACAAATCGTCTACGTATAGATAAACTATGACAAATGCTTCCGATGTCCCTTTGACATATACGCATTCACACTCGTTTATTTTAAACCCATTTGACAATATCGTGTTATCAAACTTAAGATGCCATTGTTTAGGAGCTTGTTTCGTCCATACAAGGATCTTATCAACTTGCACACCTTCTTTTCTTGACCGGGTGCAACAAACCCTTCAGGTTGTTCATATAGATTTCAACATCTATCTCTCCATTCAGAAATGCCGTCTTTACATCCATCTGATGAATCTCTAGATTGTGCAAAGCAGCAATCGCGAGAAGCACCCGAATAGACGCAATCCTCGTTACCGGAGAATAAGTGTCAAAGAAGTCATACCCTTCTTTCTGTTTAAAGCCTTTGGCTACAAGCCATGTTTTATACTTATCAATAGTTCCATCTGCTTTATACTTCTTTAGGATCCACTTACATCCTAAAGGTTTATGACCAGTAAGGAGATCAACCGACTTCCACGTAATGGTTTGCAGAATGAACTCAATTTCACTATTGATAGCTTCTTGCCAGAGCGGAGCATCTGGACTACTTAGAGCCTCTTAATCGAGTTTGGCTCACCATCTAACATCAATGTTAGAATGTCAGGTCCAAAGGACTTAACCACCTTAGGCCTCTTACTTCGTCTTAGTTCTTCACTGTTCGGTGTTGAACTAATTGTTATGTCAAATGTGACAGCAAATGTCGTACCAGATGTCGTTCCAGATGTTATAACATCCGAAGCAGCACCTTCAGCAACATTTGCAGTAACATCTGCAGCTGTTCCAGATGTGATAATGCCAGAAATCACATCTCCAGCAACATCTGAATATAGTCTTTTCTTTAGACTTCCATCTATCCTTTCTTTACAAGGATAAATATTCTCAAAGAATATAACATTCTTTGACTCAATTATGGTACCAACTGTCATTTCCGGATTTTCTGACTTATGTACCATAAATCGATATGCACTACTGTTAAGTGCATAACCACTAGAAACACAATCGACTGTTTTAGGACCGATTTTAACTTGCTTTGGTTCAGGTATTGCAACCTTAGCCAAGCACCCCCACACTTTAAGGTATTTATAAGAATGCTTACGATTTTTCCACAATTCGTAAGGAGTCTTATCTTTCCCTTTAAGTGGGATTTTATTCAATATATGGTACGCCGTTAAAACAGCTTCCCCCCACATATTCTGTGTTTCTTTGTTCAACTCCGGATTACACCAGAACTTACACAGCTCATGGTCTTTTCATTAGAATTAGAATGCTTTTTGGTGTTCTAAAACCATTAGAACCTCGTTCCAACAATATTGTTAGAACCTCGTTCAAACAAATTTCAGAACCATGTTCTGACAATTCTATTCGAACCATTTTACAGCGAGTTGTGACCTTAGATGTTGTCACACCTTGAGCAACACTTCAGACTTCACACTTGGTTCTGAAAACTGCCTTAGGTGTTACAACACTTTTGGTAACACCTCCTGCAAGTGTCGTTCACTGTCTGTTTCTGGTGTTCCAACACATCAGACAACACTTTCTGCAACTGTGGTACAATATTGCTTCTGGTGTTACAACACCTCCGACAATATTTTCTGCAACACTTAAATCTGCAACTGAAGCTCGAAAGCCAAAAGTGAGACAGAAAGTGTGGCCATACCCCCACAGTCGCTGGATCCGTTAGAATTCTTAAAAAGTATTCCAACACAGTTTTCTCAAGTCTCTACCAAGACTTTCATAGATTTAGCTTCAGGCCTTCAATTGCTTTCTTCGATTTCCAATCGAACAATCAGACCACTAATCCAAATTCCTTCCAGTTATGCATTTAGTAATTCATGAAAATTTTCCAACCTGGTAACAACATCTTAACGATGTAAACCATTTGGAATTTTTCATTTAAACGACATCCCTTCAGCATGAATATCATGCGGGATCAGTTGAAACTTTTAGACTAGTTTCAACACATTTTTGGATTCTTGGAATCATCCATTTTTCAATCCAAAAATTAGAAATAACGAACCTCTTGGAAATCACATCCTCATTTCGTATTTCTTTTCAAAACCATGAACCTTTTGGAAAAACATCCTCAGTTCAAACCACACAATACATACAGTAAAGTGTACCACTAAGTCCGTTAAGGACAAAGTCACGGCGTAGGAAATCACCATCCTAACCCCATGCTTAAAATGCAACACGTTTTTAGCAACAACGACAATTCCAGCAACCACTGGAAGGTCTTCTCTCAGATTCATCTCCAAGGTAAGGCTTTGTTTCCCCTCGCCATTGTGAAGGTACGATATTTGTCTTGCGATTGTTGGAAATATTATAATGGTTACAATGGGAAAATTACAAGAAATGTAAAACCTAACTATTACAAGTTTTGAATGGATTCCAACTCAAGAAGCATGAATCTGACAAAACTTGAAAAACAAAAGCCGAGTCGAGTAGAACTCTATCCGCAAGACAAATACGTCCCGGCTAGTGCTCACGGTTTGACGTAATGTCCCCAAAGATAAAACGGCTTAACCTCCTTCGTGTACAGTAGCACCACTGACACAAAGGCACATTTCGAACTCGAATGAGCGAGAACTGGCTGCTGGACACGAGTGCAGAAAGAAGTGTTCCTGAAAATGTTCTTCGAAAAGTTACGACACTTTTACCGACACTTGAAGAATATGCAGAGATATGCGATTTTTATGTGTATACTGACTTCATCTCTTCCTTCTAACCCTCTCAAAGCAGCAAAACGCCTAAGACTTATATAGGCCATCATTTCCAACAGTTGTAGGGAATTAAAGAATAACAGAGTGGGCATTAACATCATATGTAACTCCCATGAGTTACAACCTCTTCTTATGACCACCACTTGAGGAGTTACAAACTCCAAAAGACACATGAACTTAGACACCTCTAATGTCTAGATTCATCCACACATGAACCTGGACACCTCCAATGTCTAGATTCATCAGGCCCAACAGTTACTTGAATTTGGGCCAAGCCCATTTTTAAGTTACAAAACTAACTAAACCTGAACCCGAGCCCAAAGGGTCGGTCCAGTCCAAGGCCCATTTGTGATCATACACTTGTGTTATAGTATATCCAACTAATAACACCTTCTAGTATTTATACTAGGATAAACTATGCCCATTCGTGTGGCCAACTTCGTGTATTAATTTCTCACTCATCACCGAAATTCGGTTTTGAGAAATAAAAAATACTACGAACATCTACTCGAAAAGTAGATTAACAATTCACAATTTAATTCCTCCAGAATTAAATTCTTAGCCACCGAAAATTTGGTCAAAGTTGGTTCGACACCCACTTTATCAAAACCAAATTTCCAACAGTTTTCAATTTTTGTTTTTGTTTTTATGATCAATGATCAAGATTTTGACTGTTGAAACCCCCTGGTTGGGATCTTTGGTTTACTATTTCATTGGTTGCACATACAGTCAGGCAGAGGATATTGCATGTTCTTTTGTAACAACAAAAAATGTAATGTTGTATCATCTTCATATTTTATGGCTTAGGCACGAAACTTGATTTAGGTGAAATTGATGGTGCTTGGCGAGAATGGTACCTCTTTAGTGCTATTATTGGTGGAATTCTCGAGACAATCCCATTTGGGCATTTTATGAGCAAATACCTTTTTGTTCTAATGCCCATGTATCTTGGTTCAATTTGTTTCTACATTTCACATTGAGTCGATTCACATATTTTGATCACCACGCGAGTTTATCGGAGGAACTCGTGGTCATTTGTGATATCTTTAAAACCCGAGTCTCATTTCGAAATTTCTTTAAAACCCGAGGGCTTAGTTGTAACTTCTTTATAACTCGGGCCTATTTGTAAATTTCAACAAGTCGAGGGCTTATTAGCAAAATTTTCCAAAAACAAGGGGTTTATCTTAATTATTGAAAACCTGAGCGGCCGATTCTAAGAATCTAATAGCGAGAGGTTGAACTTCAAAGTTCGAAAAGGCGAGGGGCTTTGAATTGCAAATCTTGAGAATTAGATGAAATTCAAAAGATTAAAACATTGAAATTCTTAATTGAGTGTGGAATAAATATCCAGTTAAAATCAATGTCAGGTTCCAATTTATCATCCAAAGATTGCATATGGTTCAATTGTTATTTATTGTTAACAGCTTGAGTGAACATATGAGCCACTATAAACCATTTTATGTTTGACTGTTAATTGTTTGACTAGCCTGTTAGCCGATAAAATGAGTTCTTTCATATTGTGTGTTGGGTTACGATTTGTTAATTACATGCATGTGCTTGTTACAACCACGGTAGCATTTATGTGCTTGTGTATCTCGATATACTTGTTGCAATTGTGATAGCATTATGTGGTTGTTTATCTCGCAATAACACTTTTGTGCTTGTGTTTTTGTCATAGTTGTTAGCCGAAACGGAATTGTTCCATCACAAAAATTGATTTTATGTGATCCGAGCAATCCGGAATAGGATCTTGAAACGTAATGCGTATTAACATGAATTGATTAATTTGTAGCAACAAGAAAGAATAGGATTACCCTTGTAGCGTGCTTTCAAAAACTTTTTGCAGAAACTCCACGCTCCAAACCTTCAAGCCTTCTTCGGTGTTCTCCAAGAACTCAATAAGTGCAGTCAAAATCTCTCTTGTGTGTGTGGGCACAAAATGATCGATAGATGTTATTAAGTAGGAAGAAGAAATAATTAACTATGGAAACTTTTGCCAAAAGGAAAGTATTACTTTAGATAATAATCTGATTGACAAATCAAATCATATTGATTGGCAAATCATATGATTATTTTCTTTCCAAAATTATCTCAATCGGTCCACTTAATTAATTATACTGCACTAATAAATTATAAGTCTTATAATTTATTCCGGTTATTTTCTAGAGCCACCAAAGGGACCTGATCGGACCCAATTAGACTAAGCTGCAATAAATTAATTTTGATTCAATCAACTCTTGATCAATCAAAATAATTTATTAATCTTATTCCACTCCACTAAAGGGATAAGATTGCACTCTTAATCTAATTGAAATTACTGAAGCCAATAATTAAATCCTCTGATTTGTCGATCTTACATGTCACCCCCGTTGATCAACTAAATATTAGAAATAGGATAAAATGACCAAAATCTATTTTCTAATATTTATAAATCCCAATCCTCATCTCCTATGTGACAGTCCCATGTGATTGCCATCACATCATGAATTCAACAACAAATGTCGAATTACTGAGCTCGATTCTACTTGTCTATTAGAAGAACACATGAGATCATGATCATGCCTATTAAATAGGTGACGATTCCATATTGTGAATATATGTTCCTTGTTATTTCACTTTAATTCCCAAAGCATCGAGATATTGATCATCAATTTAATCTCACTCATTGATGCCTCAAAGAACTTCAAGTTAGTAATCAAAGTTCATTACCCACTCGGGATTAAGGTGTCACGTCGATAATCAAGTGAAATTAAATATCTATTGGTCAATTAAATATTTAATTTCACGTGGTCCAATCAATACATTTAGAAAATGAATTAACAATTTTATTACCAAAGTCAAGATAAACTTCAATAAAATTGAGACGATCTTATCAAAATAAATTGTCCATGTTTATTTACCGATCGTGGACTTTAATTCTTTGAATTGAATTATAAATTGAATCTTTTCTGTGTTTAACAACTTAAACACTCAATTTATAGTATCAAACAATTCATGGACATATGCAAGCTCGATATATATGAAAATAATATTTTATTCAAAATGTCAATTATATAATAATTTACTCGTAGGCACAATACTACCAACATTCTCCCACTTGCCCTAGAGTAAATGAGACATGTCTAGTACACCCATACTTTTAATATGCCCCTCAAAACTTCTAGTTGGTAAACTTTTAGTAAAGGGGTCGACAAGATTTTCTGCGAGATCTTATCTTGCTTACTAACACATCTCCTCGTTGAGCGATATCCCCGACAAGGTGATACTTTCGTTCTATGTGTTTTCCATGTTGATGGTTTTGGGTTCTCTTGCGTTTGCCGCACCACCAAGTTGTCACGAAGACAATGTAATGGCTTGCGTGCGGATGGAACCGCCTCAATGCTTAGCGAGAAAGTTCCTCGGCCACACGGCTTCTTTGGCCGCTTCACAAGGCGCCACATATTCCGTCTCCATTGTGGAATCGGCAATACATGATTGCTTGATACTCCTCCAAATGACAGCACCACCACCCCAAGTAAACACGACCACGATGTGGACTTACGAGTGTCCTATCGACCTGAAAATCGAATCGGTATAACCCACGGGCACCAAATCTGTAGGTGAATAAACTAGCATATATCCTCTAGTTACTGAAGATACTTGAGTATATGCTTTTACTGACTATCCGATTAACTGCAGTCACCTGGATTTGGCCGGTATCTCTTGACAATTCCAACAAATAACGAGATATCACGGTCGGTACACACATAGCATACATGAGGTTTCCTACAGTAGAGGCATAATGAACCTTCTTCATGTATTCCACTTCACTAGAGTCTTAGGGCAATGCTCCCATGACAAGTGAATTCCATGTACGAAAGGTGTTTGGCCTTTCTTGGAATTTTGCATAGCAAACCTCTCCATATCTTATCAATGTATGAAGCTTGGGATAAAGCAATCCGTTTGTTCTTCCTATCTCGAAAGATCGATTCCTAGAACATAACTTGCTTCTCCCAAGTCCTTCATATCAAAGCTCATTGTAACCAACGATATTTAGGCGATGTTAACATTCCTATGTCATTCCCAATGAGCGAAATGTCATCCACATACACGATCGAGAAAAGTCACCTTGTTGTCTTTAATTTTCTTATAGACACAAGGCTCATCAAGATTTTGATCAAAACCATAACTCTTTCTGACTTGATCAAATCTGATATTCCAAGACCTAGACGCTGTTTAAGTCCATAAATGGACTTTTTCGGTTTGCATACTCTATGCTCTTGACCCTTTTGGATAAAACTATCACGGTTGCATCATATAGATGCACTCGTCAAGACTTCCATTAAGAAAAGGCATGTCTTGACATCCATTTGCCATACCTCATAATCAAAATGAGCTGCAATGGACAAGAGGATCGAATAGACTTGACATGGCCCTTTGGTGAGAAGGTTTCTTAAATGTCGATTCATCCATTTGGGTAAAACCCTTAGCGACCGATCCCCAGCTTTATAGGTTTCTACCTTTCCGTCTATCCCTCTTTTTCTTTTGTAAACCCATTTACACCCTATGGGTTTTTACCCGTTAAGCAAGTCTACAAGATCCCCAGACGGTAGTGTACATAGATTTCATTTACGAATCCATAGCACTCCTCCAATGATCAACGTCTATATCCTCCATAGCTTTTATACGAAGTGGGATCCTCCTCTTGTTCGATGGTGGCCTCGAAAGACTCTCCATAGAGCAAGTATCTAGAGGCGGTCGATGACTCTCCCACTACGTCTAACCGGTGGAGGCTCTTGGATGATTGGAATTGGTTCTTGTTCTCCCACTAACTCTTGTTCACGATGCTCCTCATTCTCATCTTGGCACCTAGAGGTGTATGCGAACAATGGGAACATGGTCTCCTTCCGTCTCGGGTATTGGAGATCTAGTAGGTACGATGGTGTGGAGCCTCTGTTTGTCTCCCACTAGATCCAACTACCAACGGCGGTAAAAATGTGAATTCAAATTGAGTGGGTTCAGTAGGAACTGGGAATAGATGAACTGGGAAGGTTTTCCTCATCTCTTCCAAAAGGACCTTACTCTTTGATTCACGTTCTTCTATATATTTATCCTCTAAAAAGTTGCATTTGTCTTGACAAATACCTTTTTATCCTGAGGACTATAGAAGTAATATCCTCTTGTTCCCTTAGGATAACCTATAAAAATGCATACCTCGATCTTGATTCTATCTTTTCCATCTTTCCTTAAGCACGTGTGCGGGACATCCCATATCCGGATATGTCTTAGATTGGGCTTGCGTCCATTCCACAATTCGAGGGTGTCTTGGGACGATTTAGAAGAACCATATTCAATAAGTATCTTTTGCGGTTTGTATAACATATCCCCAAAAGGATGTAGCAAGAGTAGGGAAGCCAAGCATAGATCGACCATGTCTAACAAGGTCTGTTTCTCCTTTCGAGACACCATTCTCATTTGGGGAGTACAGTGTGCTCAATCGGGATAAAATCCCATTTTCGATAAGTATGTTCTAAAGTCGTTGGATAGATACTCTCCACCTCGATCGATCGAAGTATCTTTATGCTCTTACCTAATTGCTTTTACGCCGGATTCTGAATTCCTTGAATTTCTCAAGTGCTTGGACTTGCGAGCCATTAGGTAAACATAACCGTGTCGAGTAATCATCGGTGAAAGTAATGAAATACTCATATCCACCTCTAGCTTGGACACTTTGATGGGTCCACATACATCGAGTGTACTAATTCCAAGACTTGTTTGGCCCTAAGCCCTTTAAAGTAAATGACCTCTTAGTCATTTTACCTTCCAGAACAAGATTCACATCTTGGCGAGAGATTCTACCTTAAAATCATTTAAAGGACCATCCCTTACTAGTCTTTGAATCTATCAAGGTTAATATGACCAAGTCTTAGGTGCCATAAATAACTCTCATTAGTAGGAGATAACTTCATGCGTTTGTTAGATGTAGTGTGATGCAATGAGTAAATCGAGAAGGTTTCAAAGTATACAAATCGTTATTCACATGTCCTTACAAATAAGAGCTTTATTCAAGGTAATATCAACCGTCATCGGTGAAAAATGGACATAATATCCTTGTTTAAACAATAAAGCAAATGAAAATTAAATTTCTAGTAATATACGGACATAATAACAATTCTTCAAAACCAAATGTTTATTATTGCTAAAATAAAGATAAACAACTCCAACGACCTTTTTTGAGACACCACCGCACGTAACCCACGAGAGTATGTTCCCTTCATTGAGCTCCTGGTTACTTGGAACTCCTGCAATGTATTGCGGATATGATTAGTGGCTCCAGTCTACTATCCAAGTATATGTAGAATCAACCACTAAGCATGACTCAATAAAAGAAAACTCACCATCACCTTGCTTTTTAGAAGCTAGGTATTTCGAACGATTTCTCTTCCGTGACCATTCTCCCACAATTGAAGCACTTTCCCTTAGGCACCATCCATCTTAGCCTTCTTTGCCTTTTCTTTGTGAGCCCTTCTTATTGGACTTTTTCCTCTTATTCCCTCCATTGCCTTTCGGCTTGGAAGAGGATGGTCAACGAAAATGTAACGAAAATGCATCACCACTCTTGGTCTTTAAAACATTCTCGGCATTTTGGAGCTCTTTCATCGGTTCGGTCGGGGACATGTTAAGCTTGTTCATATTATAACTAACTTTGAATGCTGAAAACATCTCCTCAGGAGAGTCTCCAAAGCCATGTCAACTTTGAGTCTCGGTTTGATCTCGGCCCCTAAACCTCGGCCCACGTTAAACCGAGCGTCAATGCAAGCATATGATCTCTCACGGGCGTCCCTGGCTTCATGCGCATGTTCATTAGAGATCTAATGGCGCAGCGGGCTCCGTCCTTGGTGCTCAAACATTTCCTGAGGCTTTCCATGATTTGATGGCAG
This sequence comes from Rehmannia glutinosa, assembly GCA_016081115.2. Classification (NCBI taxonomy): domain Eukaryota; kingdom Viridiplantae; phylum Streptophyta; class Magnoliopsida; order Lamiales; family Orobanchaceae; genus Rehmannia; species Rehmannia glutinosa. Next base: position 72,125,440 of record CM071931.1, on the reverse strand, counting down.
TACTCATACTCGATGTTTATAACTGCAACACATTTGAGATAGATCCGAAAATGTAGCGGCGGGCCATCTCATCGAGAATGAGTCCACTTATCATAAGCCTCCTTTTGTTCGGCCGAGGACTCCGCAGTGGGAATAGTGGGACATGGTTCAGTTAGTACAAATTTTAGCTTCTCCGCAGTGAGAACAATCATGAGATTTCTTTTCCAATCAATGTAATTTTCTCCAACTAGTTGATTTTTAGATAGTATCATGGACAGTGAATGAGCAGACATTGTTTCTGAAATATAAAATTCAAAATAAAATGAGCTTGCATACAACAAAAGAATTTCCTATATGATGCATGAGAAAAGCATGAGTAGACCCAAAACTACTACAATATGGCGATAACCTAAAACCCCAAAATCTTAAACATATTCCTCTATAGGAGAAATAAATGTGATTTATGGCTAGACTAGAACCCTCCCACTAAATTCAATATATCAAGCAACTCTTGCAATATTAATTTAGTACCGCATTATTTGGCCATCATTGACATCGTTTGGATATTCTATAGGAATTCCCCACGGTGTCATTGATTTAAGTGCATAACCTCTATATTGATTATTTCTAAGTACCTAATTAATTACGTCACCTATAGGGTAATCATAATTAATTAAAACTTAAAAAGTGATCACCATAAAAATGGACCCAATCTAGTTACCGAAACAATGTAGCCTTCCATAGGAGACCAATAACATTGTACGAGGCAAACATATATTCTTACTAATGGGCTAATAGAGAGAGACCGTAGGCTCACTAAAATAGTGCACCCTCTCTCACTTAATATTTTTTAACTATTGGGTTTTTAGAAAAATTAATAATTCCCAACCAAGTTTAAAAAAAATTGGTCCAATTATTAATCACAACATAAATTTTCTAATCTAATTAAAAATTAGAAAAGAAAATAAATATTAAAACTATGCATGACAATATAGTACCTAGAGCGGTGTACATACGATCTATATGGCATGTTATATGAATGGCATTTAATTCACAAAATAATTAAAGCAATAAAAGCAATAATTAAAAACAAGAACAAATTTATGGCCCATCCTAGACACAAAATTACAAATTAATCAAAGTCCAATTGAGCCACAACCCGGCCCAATTCTTCAATTTCCATTTGCAAGAGTGTCCAGCCCCTTTGAACTCTTTCAAAAACTGCCTTGAAAAAATGGGCCCAAATGAAGCCCATGAGCCCAATCAAATGAGAAGCCTCTGCAGCTTGCATCCAAAGTTGAAACCACCATCAAAATTGATTTGAAAGTTGAAACTAGCAGCCCTAGCCCCTAGTCACTTGACCCATTCCAGCCGCCCAATTTCCAGAATAATCCTTTTCCTTTTTTTTTTTTTTTTTTTTTTTTTTTTTAATTCTGGAAATGGAAAACAGAGGGACTCAAGTTGTCTTCTTCCTTTGTCTCGTCGTATGTCGCTCGATTCGCCACTAGCCGCCACGCTACCATGCCAGGAAAGGGAAACGGGAATCAATGGCGCACCACGCTTCCGCTTCAACGGAAAAACTGGGTTTCTGCTGCCGCCGCACAAATCCCGACACCACCAGGTCGTCGTCCACCATTTCCGCCATCGCCGCCATCGAACAGACACTTCAGGCGGCGAATCCGCCACGGGTGGTCGAACAAATAGCTCCATGATGTGCGGGGGGGCTGTTGGCGTCGATTGGAAGCTTCTCTGTCCTTCAATGGTGGATTATCAGAAAACTGCATCAGGCCCCTTGAACTTTTGGAGAAGATGCAAACAGGCCCCCGTAGTTCAATTGCAAACTAAATCTCCAGATTTCTGTATCTTCGGATTTTCGTCTCGCATATTACAAATTACAGAAATCCTATTTCTATTTGCAATAATTCAAAATCAAAAGGGAAATTATGGAGACGTAATCCACCCCTTTTGTTACAGACTCAAAAATACGAATACAAATATTCACAATCGAAACTAGGGCCATAAATTGTTCAACATTAAAACTCATTCAATCCAATAACAAAATAAATCGCGTAGTCACCAACACCAGCTAACTAACACATGCATAAACAAATTAATCAATTCAAAATACGCAAAACAATATCAAAACCTAGTCTCGATGCAATTGTTAGGCGAAGCGGAATTGCTCAATCACAAAAATTGATTTTATGTGATCTCGAAGCAATCCGGAATAGGATCTTGAAGCGTAATGCGTATTAACATGAATTGATTAATTTGTAATAACAAGAAAGAATAGGATTACCTTGTAGCGTCTTTCAAAACTTTTTGCGAAACTCCACGCTCCAAACCTTCAAGCCTTCTTCTGTTCTCCAAGAACTCAAGTGCGATCAAAATCTCTTGTGTGTGTGGGCACAAAATGATCGATAGATGTTATTAAGTAGGAAGAAGAAATAATTAACTATGGAAACTTTTGCCAAAAGGAAAGTATTACTTTAGGTAATAATCGATTGCCAAATCAAATCATATTGATTGGCAAATCATATTGATTGGCAAATCATATGATTATTTTCTTTCCAAAATTATCTCAATCGGTCCACTTAATTAATTATCTTTGCACTAATAAATTATAACTCTTATAATTTATTCCTTATTTTTTCTAGAGCCACCAAAGGGACTGATCGGACCCATTAGACTAAGCTCCAATAAATTAAGTTTGATTCAATCAACTCTTGATCAATCAAAATAATTTATTAATCTTATTTCACTCCACTAAAGGGATAAGATTGCACTCTTAATCTAATTGAAATTCTTGAGCCAATAATTAAATCCTCGATTTGTCGATCTTACATGTCACCCCGTTGATCAACTAAATATTAGAAATAGGATAAAATGACCAAAATCCATTTTCTATATATAAATCTCAATCCTCATCTCATATGTGACAGTCCCATGTGATTGTCATCACATCATGAATTCAACAACAAATGTCGAATTCGAGCTCGATTCTCTTGTCTATTAGAAGAACACATGAGATCATGATCATGCCTATTAAATAGGTGACGGATTCCATATTGTGAATATATGTTCCTTGTTATTTCACTTTAATTCCCAAAGCATCGAGATATTGATCATCAATTTATTCTCACTCATTGATGCCTCAAAGAACTTCAAGTTAGTAATCAAAGTTCATTACCCACTCAGGATTAAGGTGTCACGTACGATAATCAAGTGAAATTAAATATCTATTGGTCAATTAAATATTTAATTTCACGTGGTCCAATCCAATACATTTAGAAAATGTATTAACAATTTTATTACCAAAGTCAAGATAAACTTCAATAAAATTGAGACGATCTTATCAAAATAAATTGTCCATGTTTATTTACCGATCGTGGACTTTAATTCTTTGAATTGAATTATAAATTGAATCTTTCTGTGTTTAACAACTTAAACACTCAATTTATAGTATCAAACAATTCATGGACATATGCAAGCTCGATATATATGAAAATAATATTTTATTCAAAATGTCAATTACATAATAATTTACTCGTAGGCACAATACTACCAACAATAGTTTCCTTTAGCAATCTGGCCATGTCATTGTTATAAAATTTAGCAATTTAATACATTGGTTGCACATGCAGTTAGGCACAGGGTATGCCAAAACATCTCTGTCAAACTTGTTGTTCCTCGACTGACTCCGGTTGCCCTGAGAGTATTTATGCAGTTTCTGCATTTTCCTGCTCAATTGATCTGTCTTCAAACAAAGGAAGCATCATTCTCTTGATAGGCTTTATGTATTTCCTATGTCCTGCATATGCATTGATGACAAAATCGACACACCGAACCATATATCTTGGTTTGTGAGGTCCTTTGGAAGCAACAGAATTAGAAAAAGAACTATGATGTTTTATTACAGAACTACTGGAGTAGGATAAATGATAATTAGAAATAATTACAAAAACTACCTTCTAAAGTTTAACCTAATTACTATAAAGTTCAGCTATCTTCTAAAATTGTGATTACCCCCTTGAGGTTTGTCTTTGTTTTACAAATAATAGGTGCAATCTGTAAAATATATACATATATTAATGAGGTTTTTGTAATTTTGAAACATAACTGGACCTTTTTGTAAGTAGGCAAAATCTCAAGGGTAGCATATTGCCTCCGGGGGAAGGCATAAATACATCACTACCATCTGTTTTGTAACTATATTTGGGAACTCATGCTCAAGTGGCGGCTGCATTGCGCGGTTTCCCTCAAATGACCACAGTCCCGAAAGTCTTCGTGCAGAGTTTGTCATATTCAGTTTATCGGTAAGGAAAATGGGATTAGACTCCCGATCATTGGCTATAATTTCATCGTACTTATCTCCTAAACCGGTGAGACATCCTGTTCTGACCCACACGTCCTTCTCTATTCTCAAATGGACGACTATCTAAGGACCTTCGATTCTCGGATTGCCAAGGTCTCGGATTGGTGTGGTAAATCTCAGAGCATGAAATGCTACCTATCAGAAGGAAAAAATAAAAATCGAACGGTTATTACTATCTTAGTACTGATATCATACCATGAGTGCAAAAGAGAGCAAATTTCTGATATATTATTACCTTACAACGAAGTTTCTGAAGATGAGGAGGAAGATTCTTGGAGAGCCTAGAGTCGAGCCCGAAGGCCTTCTTCATTTAGCTTCATTAACAAGTGTAATAAAGCTTAAATCCGGACACATTCATTAGAAAAATGAGCTGTATAAAACATAAAAAGCAGTTTGGCTACAGGAATAATTGTCCGAATGCATTCATTGAAGCCAAGCGAGTAGCATCTAATCGAATTTGCCTTCCTACTTGGTAAAGGAACCTTGTACAAATCCACATCGGTGATACATGGAATGACATTTGACTGCTGTGACACCAAATGAGTGGACGGAAGGGACGATACAACTCGAACATCAGCTTGTAATCTTTTTGAAATGTTCCAAATCAAATATATCGAATACTCGCTGCAATAACAATTGTTCCAAATCAAATGGTCTTAATTCATTGTAAAGTGGAAAAAGAAACTATCCAGCCCTCTATCCTCTCAGCTGCATGAATAGATGCTCTAAGGTTTAAGAGAGTTTCTCACCCATAAATCTATAATACACATACCGGCCAGGTGAATTTTATAGCAAAAAGACTTTTTGTTTTGGCAAACAGGAAAATATGTTAACTCAAAACTCATGATAACAATATATACAATATTTTTCATGTCATCCTAAAAGAGGATCTTGATGACTACATAATAACTGCAAAAAATCATACATATCTAAATCCATGTTGCACCTTCAAGAATTTAAACTCATATATGACAAAATATGCATAGATCAATCAAAATAATAAAAACAACATCAAATTAACAACTGCAATCTGATTCCTCTGCTGGTTCAGTTCTCCTTTGATATTTAGCAGACGCTTTTCGATAATCGAGACTTAAATCCAAACAAGGCATATACCCCTCACCATCAGTTTCCCTCCAAAACTCCCTCTCCACTGCAGAAATATTCGGATTCGCAGGCGAAGGCACCATCACACTGCTAGATAATGTGGGCCCATCATGTTTTGGGTAATCTCTTAAAATTAAAGTAAGAGATGCAAACAACAAAGGCACAAAGATTCGAGATTGTGAAGACGTATCCATACTCGAGAGAATTTCATCATCATAGTCTAGAGCTTTTGTTCTGTACTTAATCCCATGTTTAACTATTTGTTTTCAGAGAACAAGTATGTTAGGCGAAATCTCTTGATTCTAGGACATGATCGAAACTGTAGATTCATGTTAATTCTAATTTGATTGTTTCTTCTTAATTGGTTCCTTGTGTTCCGTTTATGAATTTGTATGCTTATTTCTTGTAGATTATCTGGTCAATAATTTGTATGTTTAATTTGTTAGTTCATAATTCGGAAAACGAGATTTAACATTAGATACACGAATTCATAGCATAAGCTGGTATAGAGTCGGGAGGCTTATAACGTTTGTGGGGGTTTACTTCAATTCTATATACTTTTGGGAGTTGATATTAATTGTTGAATATGAATACTAGCAATTCTTATCAATCTACGATTTGTTTGCTTCGGGAGAGGGAATAAACTATCTAAGGAATTGAACCCATAGATACACGGAAACTGGTTTTGGTGAAACATTAATTGGAATTAATATTGACGAAGCATGTTAAGATCATAGTCCTAGGATTGATTTTCCTGACTGTTTGATTCTTGTGAAGTTTGGTGATTAATAATACTTAGACATTTTTAGTTATTAATTTTAGAATTAATTAGATACTCTCTTGTTTATTTTCGATAGCTTAAATAAAATTGTAATACGAAATTCACTATACTTTATGCGATTTGTATCAATCACTGTAGAATACGACCTTGCTCATTACTATCTATAAACTACATCGTACACTTGCGGTTTAGCCTAAATAATTTCCGCGATCAAGTTTTTAGCGCCGTTGCTATTTTATTTATTTTTTTTATATATTTAACTACATGTTTAGTTATTTAATAAAATTAGAATTACTTAATATCTCAAATCAAATTAATTGCAATTTAATTGTAATGGGAGATAAAATTTGCAATTAATATTTTATACATATTACAAGGATATGTTTGTCTATCAAACATATCTTTACTAATTTAGGGGTTATTTGAAGGTTTTGATAGTAAAGAGGGTATTTGATACAAAAGAATTGTATAAGGGGGTAAAATAAATTTTACCCTATTAAAAATAACATATAAACCTTAAGGCTAAGTTACTCGAGACAACAATTTGACTACCCATAGTTCATAGAAGAAGAAGAGGAACTCTTAAGCTTCCTGACGCAACATATCTCTCCGCTCCGCCCTTGATCCAGATTTTTGTATGACTATCCTTTGTTAATTGAAGGAAGAGGAAAAATAAAGAGCTTTGGAGTAGGCCAATGCTATTGAGAAGTCTAAGATCTGTTTATTCACTGGTGGACCTGAACATGCCATGAAATCAGCTGACAGCAGTGATAGTGACTTAGAAGAGATCGACCATATTGTAGCAGCAGAGAAAGCTGAATTCCATCAAGCCATGAAAGAATCAAAAGAGATGCACGAGCGTCGGATGCAAGAGGGTCCAGGAGAGTCATCTCAAATCTCTCCTAGCTCTGACCCTATGGATGTGGTGCATAACATAGTTGTCAACATTCTTACCACCACATCCCGAGTGCACTCTGAAGATAGCACCAGGAAAATTGGTGATGAAGCTAGGGAAGGTGATGAAGTGGGCACCCCAACTAAGCCAACTCTTGCAGAAGGTGTTGAGACACTTGCCCCCACGGCTGATCACTCAAAAGAAACTATAGCCGAGTCTCAAGTGCAGAGTAACCCCAATACTCTTAACTTAGCTAGTGCGCCAGCTGAGGGGAAAGCTCTCACCACCATAGCCAGGTCAGATAATGTTGTGGGAGACCAATCTATGCAGTTTGGAGGCGAAAGCGAGAAACAAACTGAACAACAAAATGAAGTTGATGAAGCTCAGACAGTTGAGACCGTCACAGCTGAAACCTCATCTACACTGCAGGCCGATGACGCTGCTGAAGCAGCTAAGGCAAAGGATGGAAAGGAGGCCATGGGAGTTGAGACTCCTGGTCCTGAGAGTGCAATCATAGGAGTTGAGACTCTGAAGGATGCCACCGAAGACCCTAAGGTAGCTGAGTCTGCTGAAGGGATTACTGCCCATGACCCTGCTGCAGTTGAGACTACAAACAGGGATGTCTAAGGCCCTATAGTGGTTGAGACTGCTGGGGGTAAAGAAGGCCCAAAGGAGGTTGAGACTACCTTGGGTAAATGAACTGTTGTTGAGCCAAGTCCTCAAGTGGTGGTAGCTGATGACGAAGAAGAAATCAGTGCCCTTCGTGATTCGCAGGAACATGTTGATATTGAATTCCTGGAATCCGAAGATGAAGCTGAGTCCTCCCCCGTTGATGAATCTAATAAGGACACAACTAAGGATGCTCAAGCCTCTCGGAGTGAAGCTAGTGATAAACCTGCTCCGATGAGATTCATAGTGGTTGATGAGCCACCCCCAATGGCACCATCACTCTCCAATGACGCTGATGAGTTAGCTGAGGACTAGACTACTCATAAGGAAGCCCCAACTGATACCAAGCAAGTCATTAAGACGGTTGAGGTCGATCACTTGAGCGAGCTCACACAACTACTCAAGCTGAAACTTAATGAGCTCAGCAGGCTAACACAACTGCTCCAGATGTCGATGAAGATAAAGCAATTGAGGCACATCGAATTGAGGAAATTCGGAAAGAGAAGGAAAGGCTCCACAAGCTGAAGATGTGGAAATCCCTATTTACCCTGACGAGCTATTCGAAAATCTCTTTCCTTTTGAAGCCCGAATTCCCCGAAAAAGGTCGAATCGGTGATACAACAATGGTGCCTATAAGTTTTGACTTTGATGCAGTATGGCCAGAGGATGCGTCTGCTTCGTCAGCCGACTTCCAAAAAGCCTTTAAAGCCATATGTGCTAAGATCGTGAAAATGGAGCATGGCTTTGCAGAAAGAATTATATGATTTTTTCGTTTAATATTTTAAAAAATTATTTTTCATTCATAAATAAGTTTGTATATTAGGTAATATGTTGTACATACATTACATTTATTTAATATAAATATTTAAGAATATCAATTAATATATGAACTTTAATAATTACTTTTTATTAAAGTAATATATACATATAATGATGATAAAATATTGTTTGCTATTTTATTTAATTTTTATATATTTAACTACATGTTTAGTTATTTAATAAAATTAGAATTAATTAATATCTCAAATCAAATTAATTGCAATTTAATTGTAATGGGAGATAAAATGTGCAATTAATATTTTATACATATTCCAAGGATATGTTTCTACCAAATATATCTTTACTAATTTAGAGGTTATTTGAAGGTTTTGATAGTAAAAGAGGGTATTTGATACAAAACGAATTGTATAAGGGGTAAAGTGAATTTTACCGTATTAAAAATAACAACACATGTTAGAGCATTCCCAAGAGGCTCTCTAATTGAAAAATATTCTTTATTTTAAAGAGTTTTTCACCAAATATCATATCCAACAAACTCTTTATTTTGACTTTTAAATTTAGAGCATGGGTTTTGGCTCTCCAAATTTGGAGAGTCAAAACTAGGATGTAAAAGAATCAAATATTCTTTATTCGATTCGCGATTCGAATTGAATATCATGATTGAATTAAACAAATTCGAATAAGAATATATTTTTGATTCGTATTATTTTGAATTGAATTGAATAACACAATATTCGATTCGATATTCGAATCAAATATTCGAATAATATATATTTATATTATATATTACTAATAAATACATATATATTAGTATTGATATTATATATATGTATATATATTTCATAATTCCTATGTTAATTTAATTTATTACCAACTAGTACTTATTTGATAAGTTTTTTATTATTGATTTTAATTTTATATTATAAATTAGTCACAATTTAAAGAAAAAACTATATAAAATAATTAAAAAATTCGAATCTGAATATTCGAATCGAATCGAATATATTCGAATATATTGGTTGAATCGAATACGAATATATTTTTCAATTCGAATAATAAACGAATACGAATACGAATATTCGAATATTAGTCGAATTCGAATCGAATACTGTGAATATTCGATTCGATTCGATTCTTTTACAACCCTAGTCAAAACAACTCTTTATAATTAACTGCATTTTTTTTTGAGAAGATAATTAATTGCATTAAATGATCAATTACTTCCAATATCCTATTTATTATATTCTTGCACTTTTAGTGACTATCTTGAAAGGCAATTTCCAAAAAAAATATTCAAATTTTTAAATAAAGAGCCAAATAAAAAGAGTGTGTTGGAATATGTCAAAATATTACTCTTTAAATTTAAAGATGCTCTTTATTTTATAAGAATTGCTCTTTTAAATTTGAGGAGTCTCTTGGGGTCTGGGGATGCTCTTAGTCGATTTCATATTCACTGAAAATGGGATAGGTGAATAGGGTGCATTGATCTTGATCAACGTATTTTAAATCAAATCCCTCAAAATTAATTAGTCTAGTTTAACAGCACTCGAGTCATAAGAAAGAAAGAAAAACCTGAAGACAATTCCAATTATAACTGGCCTAGATTTAGAAAGATACCTATGAATGATAAAGGAAGGTAAATATTTTATATTCATACAAAATATATATAATTTCTGTTGTACATTAAATGATTTATTTTAAATCTAAAAGAAGTTGGTTTGTATTAGGAAACAAATTGTAGTAGAACATGGACTTCATTTAGAGTTTCACTTCCAACAAGGAAAGAAAAACATTCCTTCCATAATTAAAAGCATTGATCCGATATATTCAAGTTATGCATTTGTTAAAGAAGTTCATTAGCATCAGGAAATAAATATGGAAAAGGGAATAAATTGTTAATGAATTGATAAGTAATTAACCTACAGGACTGAAAACGACACCCATGATTGATAAATCATTTAGAAAAGGAAAGTGAAGATAACAAGGTTGATTGGTTTAGATATTATAATAATAATATATATATATATATATATTTTTTCTGATGTAAATTAAATGAGTTAATTTAAGTTGTGAAAGATGTTTAATAAATTTACAGTAGGACATTTTCCGATAAGGAAAACAAAATAAAAGCATGGTCATATATATGTAAAGAAGTTGATTTACATTAGGAAATAAATATGTAGTTGGACAAGAATTTCCTTTTAAAAAACTTCAGTTCCAAGAAGGAAAAGGAATTAGTTTGATGCATAAATACAACCCCTTTGTACGTCCAAACTTATATCTATTCATAATTCACGGATACTACACACGCAAAACCTACTTTCAGATTCTAATTTCCAGAATTTATTAATTATTTCGTTTCTGGGGAAATTAAAGACGCGCGCAGAGATATGAAGATTGATAAAACAATAATGTTGTTTGGGAAGAAGATTTGTGTTACTGTGGATTCAGAGGATGACATCATTCAACAATCTGATGATTCTGGAATAACCCCACCTGTTGTTGTTCCACAAATTACTACTGATGATCATCCAACAGTGCTCAATCCAATGCCACTACGATCTTTTCCTCCCACAAACTCTTCCGAAAATCGTTTTCTCTTAGTTGGATACAAGGGTCCATTGTGTTCTCAAGAAATTGACGATCATCATAATTATAAGGGTGTTAAGATTTCCGAAACTGATAATCAAGCAAATATAGCCAGGGGTGAGAATGATGCTGGTAAGAGTAACACAGTAATATCGCGCAACAGAAAGATAAAGGATGATAATGCTGGTAAGGAAAAACCATCAGTTAAGAAGAGGAAGCGTACTCATATTGAAGATGATCAAATTCCTGAATTACCAATTGAAATCGAGGACGTGCCGAATGGGATCCAGCCTATTTTCTTGTTCAGGAAAATGCTCGAAGAATCTGATGTTAGGCCAAATCTGAATAGGTTGTTCATAACTTGGAGAGAAAGACTTATGGATTTTTTGAACGAAGAAGAGAAGATAGTTGTGAATCATAATAGAAAAGAAGGGGTTGATTTTACTGTAGTTGATCATACTCGGGGCAAATCGTATACGCTGTGTTTGGGAAAGTGGGAGAGTTTAAAGATGCCAGTTCTTAAAAAAGATTGGAGTAAGGTGGTTAGAGATAATAATGCACAAATAGGCGATTGGGTCGAAATATGGGGTTATCGCCTCAACGGCCAGCGTCACTTGGTTGTCAAATTTAGAAAAGCAGAATCTACAGAAAATGCTCAAAACAACGTTGTAGTCGTATAGTTAATTGTACGCATTATTTTGAAGTACACAACTAGCTATTGTAATTTTTAATTTTTTTTTTAATTTTTTTTGTCTTTGATCAGCAGAGTAGTCTCTGTAGTTGGTTTTTTAAAGTTTTTGTTATTGTTTTTCATCGTCTAGTTCCTAAGAATTATGTCAACATTGATTAATATGGCATCATGTTTAAAACAGATTGATGTACTGTATCTGTTTATCTTCTTATTTTTAATTTTCCATGTCTTAATTTCTTATTTTATTTTTGTTTTAATGTTGAGCAATGTACTGAGTTGGCTACTTGTTCAAATAACGTCACTAAATTTTGTATGGTTCTTAACATTTATTGAATTGTGTGTAATGAGTCTTTCTTAAATTTAAGAATGGAAAATATGTGATTTAAAATAGGTAAAATATAACTGTGATCTCAAAATCTTGAAAACTGAAATATTGAAAAGATAGTTGTGAAATGAAAATCAAATGAGGTCTAACATTTTGATGGGGCAGTTAAATGAGGCCCAGGAGTTTCGAGGCTGGACAGAAAGGAAATGAGTAATAAATTTGGGAAGGAGGAATTAACATTGTAAGCAGAATCAGTTTATTTGAAGATTTTTTTGTAAATATCCATTGCGTTAATGTCACAGAGCCGGTCCTAGTTTCGAGGGGCCTGGAGCAAAAAAAAAAAAAAAGTAGGACCCTTGTATTTACATAAAAAAAATTAAAAATAAAAAATCAACGGTACAAATGAAATTTCATTGATTTAACATTAAAAATAAGATATATAATAACAAAAATAAAAAAATAAATTACGAAAAAGATTGTTCAATATGATTAACCATAGAGAAAAAGACCAAAAAAATCTAATAAATTAGCTATGAAAATTGATCATCTTGCATTTTTCAATTCTATAATTTTAGTTTTGCAAAAGAAAAAAAAATGGCAAATATGAAGGAAGGAATGAGGACTTAAAGGTGGACGACTCTTTCAATTCTTCAAATATATTTTTTAGTTTTGCAAAAAGAAAAATGTATAGTTAGATTAAAAAAAAATTAGATAGATAGGCGGGAAAAAAATAATTACATAGCAAGGCAAAAAGATAAACCTCCACTTGTGTTTTTTTGCAAAAAGAAAAAATATAGTTACATAGAAAGGCAAAAAAAAAAAACCAAATTGTTAGATAAGAAAGGCAAAAAAAGAAGAAAATTGATATTTGTTTCTATTAAGATTTGAACGCATTGACCATGAGTAACATTAGAAGCATCGCATCCACTATGCCAAGTCAGTCACTAATACACAAAATAAACCTTTGATTAGTATATCCAATAAATATACATATAAAATAAAAATAAAAGTTTGGAGCTCTTGTCGGCGGGGGCTCTGTGCGGCGGCACCACGTGCACCGCCCCAGGACTGCCCCTTAATGAACCACAAAAAACCTAATATTGATGGATGGACTTATAATTTAAAAGTCCAATATTGATGGACCATGGTCTAATTTATAAACTAGTCTTATTTTTGTTGATATTTTCGTTTTTGAAGATATTTTAGCCTTTTTTGTTTTTGACACGTACATAACACATAAAAAGGACTGATTCACATTAGCTTACCATGAGGGTTGTTTTTGCAGTCTGTTTCTTATGCGAAACATTGCTCAAACCATATTGAACTACAAGAAAAATGCTCAACAACAACACCCTAAAGACAACGGATTTTAGCTAAATCGTTGTCCTTATAAGTATTCACAACGTATTTTCGTTTAACCGTTGTGGATGAGCGGTTTTTTTGTTAACAACAACAGTTCACTCGAGCCTAAGACAATACTTTCTGAAGCGTGGTCTATTAGCGGTCTTTTTTATTTTTTGACAACAGGTTTCTTAGGTCTTCGACAATGTTTTTGTAATCCATTGTCGATTATAGCCTGATATTTTTCAAAAGACAATATTTATTCATCCTTTTTGTCAACGGTAGGTTACACCGTTGTAATTAGCGTCATTTTTTTTTCTTAAAGACAACAATTTTAACAACAGTTATAAACCGGAGTCTATAGGCATTTTTCATATCCTTATTTATTATTTATTTTAATTTTTTAATGGTATAACTAGCACTTTTAGTTAGTTTATCAATTTTATTTTAGCAACTTTAGCATAATTCTAAAAGTGCTGAGAGTTTTAATTTTTATTTTGTTATCAATTCTTTATCTCATGGTATAACTATCACCTTTAGGTAACTTATCAATTTTATTTTAGGAACTTTAGCATAATTCTAAAAGTGTTGGGAGTTGTAAATTTTTTTTATCAAATCTTTATTTTATTTCATTTGAAAAAAAAATAATTAAATATAACTAGCAAATTTATAGGTTAAAACTTTTGGTTTAGCAACTTAAAAATAAGTCTAAAAGTATAACTAATAACTTTAAAGTTAGACTTTTTAGTTTAGCAACTTAAACATAAATATATAAAAAACTAGCAATTTTAAGGTTGAGTATTAATAACTTAATCAAACAACTTAAACACAACTTTTGACTTCTAAAAGAAAAGATAAACATATGAGAAACAGAGAGAAGAGAGCTCGCCACAGTCTCCACTCTCACGCACCAAAGCAAAAACCCAGCAGTTAACTCCCACTTTTCCTTCCTCCGTCGCGGGCATCGTCTAGCCGCCTTCGCCGACACCGTCTAGCAGCCGCCCCTCCGTCGGTGCCGTCTAGCCTCGCGAGCAGCTGGCCCCGCTGCCGTTGTGGCGGTCGAGCCTTCACAATCAGCTATCGCCGCCGTCGGGCCGCGCGACTCCACAGACCACATCTCGACTCGCCATATTCATCTTAACTCTCATTTTTCCTTCCATTAACCCAGGATTGGTGGTTAAATCCAACAAGTTTTGGCGGATACTAGTTTTTAGGGTTTCGTGTATTTCCTGTTGTGATGCGCAATACTATTCACCATTGTTGTTTTAGGGTTTTTGAGAAATTTTGGAATACTGTGGCTGCTGATTTGGTATATGATTTATCTGTCTTGATATTTGTTTTAAATAATCTTATCGCTAATTAAGGTTATTGGTTCTGTATTACGCATCGCATCGTTTGATTTGTCAAATTGAACAATTAATTACTAAATCTGTTTTGCCTTGTTTCCCTCGTTGTGTTGTTGAACTTCCATTGCTACATTTGGCTCATAGTATTAGTTAGCTCTTTTCTACACACAAGGGCACCAACATTAACTGTGCATTGTCTTGGGTTTTTTTGTTTTGGGAATATTTCGCCTTTCATAAGCATCCGTAGTAACTAGCTATTACTTTTGATTATAATTATTTTTTTTATATATATCTGTTTGTAGTTGGAGTTGAAGCTAATGATGATAGGATTAGCTTCTTTTGACATAAGGGAAAAAACATTACAGAGCTAGTTGCAGCTGGAGATGAGGCATCTGTACCTGCTGGTGTTGGTGTTGTTGCAGTTGCTGCATCTGCAACTATTTCTAGCGGAGAGGTGGTGCTGAGCATTGTCTTGAGTTTTTCATGGGAAATAGTTATCTGTTGTTACCTAGCATAGTGGCATGTTAAACAGCTGCAATTAGTGCATTGTCATGTATCATTCATAAATCTCCTTTTTTATGTTTTCATATCATAGACCTATATTTCTTTCATTTTTATGTTACAACAAAGGTCACCATTTTCTTTAGTTTCACTATGATGTGCTGGCAAGGGGTAGGCTACCAATGAGAACCAAGTACTTAGTATGGCTCTCTATGGTATTGTAGCATAGTTATAAGGAATCAGCTTTCGATTTAAGCATGTCAATTGAAACAGATCCCAGAAACGGGATCATCATTGCGTGTAACTTACATTTACATATTATGGCCTCGTTGCTCTCTTTATGCTGTCAACATAAGGAACTAAACTCTGTGAGACATATATCTTTTGTAGTGGTTCGGACTTATTAGTTTCAGTTAATCATCTTATTTCAGTTTACATGCCTGCGATGCGCTATGCCTCTGACGATTAAGTTTCAGGTGGTAGTAAATATTGTCGTGATTGTTCTAAGTTCAGATATTATGATCCTAGTAGGAAATGTTAGAATGATTTTGGAGCTTTCTTGATGTTGCAGTTGATAATTTTTATTTCTGGTGAACTTGTCTGTGGCCTGCTCTGTCATTATGATATGATATCCTTGCAAATTTAATGGTTTCCATCTTTTTTTGACATGTATTTGTGGAAAATGCAAGCCATTGCATAATATGCCTGTTTCAATTAGACTCCAACACAGTGATGGAAATAAGTATGATACTGTTATTTTGTGAACAATGAGCCGGTACAAAGAGTTTAATCATTGTGACATTTGATTATACAATCTATGCCATTCTCTGCTATAATTATGGGATAATTACAAAAACTATACCTGAGGTTTGGGCTAATTACAAAAAAAAACTTAGGCAGTTCGAAATCATGATCTGATATATATAGTTCAAAAACTTGCAGATGATGACGAGGATGACAGTGAGCATTTGGAGGATATTGAAGAGGGAGAGGATGAGTTCATGGATACCTATTCAGATGCCCTAAACAAGGAATTGAAGGCTACTACACTCGATAAAACCTGTGTTCGTGCAGAAGAACAATCCTCTCAAAAGAATGACGAGGTATGTAAAATTAAATCTATCAGACTAGTGTTATGGTTAAGAATAATATCTAATTTGCTGTACTTGAACTCTTTGGCGAATGGATTTGGTTTCACTGTTCATATCCACAAGTCAATTTTGGCTGTTTATGATCTTGATTGAGTCTAATTAATGCATTATTGTTATATTGAGTGATTTAAACAGAATGTCGACCTAGAATCAATAAAATTGTGATCTCACTATGTGGTCAGATTCACTAAGACCTCATTAGCTCAACCTTGAAATGATTTATTAAGTATGCAAATGAATGGAGTAAAGTCAGAACTTTAAATTTTTATTGAGTTTTTCGATCAATATTAAGTATTTTGATTTTGCTGTTCACCTCTTCTTATATCAAGCTAATTTTGCTAGTGCTTTTTCAAAGACTACAACTTTGATTTTGTAGCTTTTGGACTCTATTTGCAAAGTTTGACCAAAGAAGAGTAGTTAATATTAAACTTCATTTATTAATAACAAACAACATTTATATTTAACTATTAATTTGAAAAGTAAATAAAACAAAGTCATTCATAACAATTACTTTGTTGCTGGCAATTTTCACATACTGTGATTAGCTACCCTCTCCACTTATTTTGCTTTTTTGCTACTGCATGTCCTATGCTTATTTTACAATGTTGTGTGCTATAACATGCTAATGAAGAAAATATGGTAAATTAATCATGAGAAAACTCGATTAACTTATATATAAAAATATTTGGTTTTCTAAGCTGATTATGCTCTAGTTGCTTTCATTTTTGAGTTGAATAATTTTTTCCTTATCATTTTTTCTGGCTCCAATTGGTTCAACTTGATTGCTTTACTTGATTTTTCTTATCTATTTTGTATGATATTTAGGTTTTTACCTCCTTATCGTCTATGACAGGAGGGGGCTACATTAATGCACTATGTCGTCTTCACAACTTCAACTCAAATGATAAATATCCTGTTATTGTACAGCGTCGATCTAATATTCAAGACAATGTAAGCTTACTAATTATGTTATACATTTGTCATGAACTTCAATTATGTGAATTGATGTATATACTTCTTATTTGCAGGCACAATATTGGAGTGCTTTGCAGCTGCCCTCAATGAAAGAATTAGTGTAGCTTTGAGAACACTTGTTTGACGCTTTGTCATATACTTATTGGATACGTTTATGATATATTTGTTATATTAAACATTTACTGACATGTACTAGATACAATCACTTGAATGTCATGTTTTGTTTTAATTAGTTAAATGTTGCTTTCTTGTAATGTGTTTTGTTTTTTGCATATGTGAAATTAAAAGTTACATTACCACAGGTGAAAAATAATAGACACCAAATAGAAAATACATTAGGCAGTCCAAAATTACAACGGTTATTATGGCTTGTAAAACTGTTGTAATACTTCAAAACAACAACGGATATAATCTGTTGTGTATTATAATAATCAACCATTGTTGTAGATGGTGTTGTAAAAAAAGTCCGCTCAATGACAATGGATTATAACCGTTGTCTTATTATTAACGACAACGGATTTAAACCGTTGTCATTGAGCGGACTTTTTTTACAACACCATCTACGACAACAGCTAATTATTGTAATACACAACAAATTATATCCGTTGTGTATTAGCGAAATTCTTGTAGTGAATTGATTAGTATATCCAATAAATATACATATAAAATAAAAATAAAAGTTTGGAGCTCTTGTCGGCGGGGCTCGTGCGGCGGCACCACGTGCACCGCCCAGATCGCCCTTAATGAACCACAAAAACCTAATATTGATGGATGGACTTATAATTTAAAAGTCCAATATTGATGGACCATGGTCTAATTTATAAACTAGTCTTATTTTTGTTGATATTTTCGTTTTTGAAGATATTTTAGCCTTTTTTGTTTTTGACACGTACATAACACATAAAAAGGACTGATTCACATTAGCTTACCATGAGGGTTGTTTTTGCAGTCTGTTTCTTATGCGAAACATTGCTCAAACCATATTGAACCTAGAGAACTTATAATTTAGTGTTTTTGGAAGAATTAGCTATTAAGAACTGAAACTTTGGGTTAGAGACATGTAAAACTCATTGGGGTGTTACTTTAATAATCAAACCAACGACTACAAATGAATGCTATTTTAATAAAAAAATTGTATGAGATAGTCTAATGGCCGCTCGTTCCTTTAGTCTAAGGAATAGGCCGACTCGGGCAGCCCGACACTTTTTTCCAAAATTTAGGGACCCAAATATTTTATATATTTTTAGTGTGTAGTGTATATATATAACATAAATAAAATATGACACCATATTGGTTGAATCTTTGACACTCTTGAAACTTTGAAAGGTAACACAGGTTCAAAACTTGTAGTCAATAATATTTTTTCTTTTAAATTATTACATCTAATTTTTTAATACCCTAAATTTAAAACAACTTAAATTGATAAGGCAAGAAATTAAAAAGTCATTATACTACTGTCAAAGTCACAGTTCCCAGAATATTATTCGACAACTTTGATTATACTGTCTTTATTAATATTT
The DNA here is from genome assembly GCA_016081115.2 of Rehmannia glutinosa. Classification (NCBI taxonomy): domain Eukaryota; kingdom Viridiplantae; phylum Streptophyta; class Magnoliopsida; order Lamiales; family Orobanchaceae; genus Rehmannia; species Rehmannia glutinosa. The sequence goes on along the minus strand of CM071931.1, from coordinate 72,106,415 downwards.
TTGCTGCCAAAACTGTAAAACGGGTTGTATATAAATTATTATCTTGATTTTTGAATATAGATGTGATATTATTTTAGAATTGCATTATATATTGCACATTATTCTTTCTTTTTATGTTTTAGTTGCTTTTAAGTTTTTAGTAAAAAAAATCTCAAAAGAAAAATAAAACTGTATCGAAAAAAATGAGCCTAGTTTTAAAATTCGACTCAGGCTAAAAAACTGATAGGATTGGTCGTGGATGGTCTCATAGATATGAACGACTATACACGGAGATATGTCGTGGGCATATTAATTAGAGGCGACCTACTCATATTTTATTTTATTGCTCAGCATTGCGAAGTAAGTATAGAAGCCTCCAAATCAAACTAGTTTAATTTTATAAAAATCAATCAGGAAGTAGACTATCATAAGCTAGCAAATTGTCTTACATCTCTCCTCAAGTGTGCACAATTTAAGAATCAAAAAAGACTTTTTCTTTGGTTGTAATGTAGGCTCTTTGGCTAGGGTATGAAAAATATGGATTAAGTGACTTAACTTGAGTAAAAAGAATTTACGTACATAGACTTTCAACTCACCAAGCCAATTTCATCATAAAAATCATTCTTTCAAATTATTTTCTTTTTCAACTCTTCTTCCACCATTTTTCTCCTTTTTTTATTCTCAGGCCCTTGACTTCTTTCTTTTGCCTTAAGCTCTCAATTTTTCTCAAAATTTTCACAGATAGAGAAGATGGAGCATGGCTTCGCATCATTGGACCAAAGGCTAGACAACATAGATGCTACCATCACTGGAGACATCAGAGAGACTGTACTACGAATTCGAGAATGGGTTGGACAAGTTAAGGCTCTGAGGCGTGAGCAGCTTACCTACTTCAAGTCTTTATTCGCAAAAATGGTGATTTGGAGCTTAGACAACTTCAAGTTCCAGTAGAGACAAAGGGACCACATATTCAGGATGGATGAGTCACATAGGTCTAACATGGAGTTGTTCAAGCTGCAACACAAGTCTGAAATTGCAAGAATGGAGGCCAACGCCGAACAACAGATTAAGGTCCTCTGATAGAAATGAAGCTGATGGCAGCTGAGTCCAAGGCTCTAAAGTCGGAATTCAGAGCAGCGTACTCCAAGACCCATGACAAACATGACTCTACGAACAACAAGCTACATTTTCTCCTGAGTGGAATTTTCCCAGGCTTAGCCCTACCCTTTGGTGATGATGCCAAAAAGGAGGGAAGAGGAAGCTATGAAGGAGTTAAAAGAAGGGCAATGGAGTGATAAGAATGGAAGCAAAGGGAAGCAAACAAAGGGGAAGGAAGTTCTGTGAAGAAATCCCCTATTGAAAATAATATTTGCTAAGACCCCACAACAAGGAGAAGTAACAGCCTCGATTCTCAGCAGACTACAAAAGGAGCTGACAGTTGAAGACAAAGTCGAAATGGCAGTCAAGCATTCGAGAAAGGCCATAGAAGCTGAATTTGAAAAGGTAGCTGAGAAGCACTCCGAGCACATCAAAGATATCAAATCAAGATTCGACGGCCCCCAGCTGGATTACTGAAGGATTCCCCAGCAGTAAAACCCCCTAGAGAAATCACGATACTTGATGTTGGATCTAAACCAAGATCACTAGATAAGTTTCAAACTCTAGAAGTTGAAGGTTATTTCAAGAACATGACTCTACCGCAGGCATGAGACTTATAGTGGAAAAAAGGTCTTGGGTTGTGCAGATCAAGTGAGAAGCAGTAGAGTTCCAGTAGTCACTCGATTGGAAAGGCACCAGTACAGTACACTCCCAAAGGAGGAGCTAAGCCATTTAGAGGAGGAATGTTTGAAAGTGGTGGAAGAGGCGAGGCACTCCACTACGGCCCGAGACCTAAGGATTGAGTTTGTTGATCCAAACAAGAAAGGGATCAATTACTGGGATGACTACGATGCTCTTGCTAACCTTGAAGTGGAGCGCAAGAATGAGGAGGCAAGAAGAAGACATGAGGCTAAGAATGAAAGAGCTATGAGAGAATGGGAGGAAAGACATGTTGCAAAAAGAGCTTATGAGAAGAAGAAGAATAAGAAGAGGGAAAGCGCTGAAAAAGAAGAGAGAAGAAGGAAGCAGTCGAGGCATTGAAGACGGCTGAAACCCATTTAGTGTATTTTACTTAATTATAAATACATGTTTTGCAAGTTTTTTTTGTAAAATCATCTTCCCCATTTTACTCTGATACATGTTGTACCTTTGCACAGTAAAAGACTCTAGTACAATGTAATAGATAGTATAGCTTAGATACAATGTATAGAGTATACTATGTAAACAACTTTGTAAAGAACAAGAATGATATGATCAATAAAATTAACATATTCAGCTCATACATTCTTTGTTCTTTGCCCGCTTAGTTTTGTAATTTAATTTAAGTTTTGGCATCATCAAAAAGGAGGAAATTGTTAGAAAATTTATTATTAGATTTTGATGATACCATGTAGAACTTATAATATGAAGTTTGCACCCCAATTTTCTTGTATTTATCTTTGTAATAGATAGGACTGCATGAGCTGAGTTGGAGTCAGCTATGTTGAAGAATACAAGAGTCAACTGAAGATTGAAGTGAAGACCCCGACGTGTGTCAGTTGTGTATAGTTAAGATGGAAGGTTTAGACTCGACTGAAGAAGAGACCCAGTTGTGGGACAGCTGAGTAAAGTATGAAAAGTGACAGTCAAGTCATTTGAGAGCCAAATCGCCGGTTAATGACGATTAAGTCATTCCTAAAAGGTTGGAGCGACTCAAATCAAAGGGATAAAGCGGGTTGTCAAGTCAAGTCAATTGATATTAATTTGTTGCACAAAAGTCAAGGACTTTACTTAATATAGTAATACATCCATGTTGCCATGTCTAAAAGTGCTCATCCTAAAAGCGTGCAAATAGAATAAACCAATTGGAAACATTGAGCTTGTGTCAGGACCTGAAAAGCTGCAGACATCATTTAATACGAGAAAATATCACCATCACAAGCTGCAGATCAAGACAAAACAAGACAACGACCTAGAAGTGTTATTTGAAAATTACATATCTCTTCAATAGACAAATTTTCAAATAAACACTATAAAATCGAGGAAGAGAATGAGAGAAGGTTATGAATCGAGCAGATTTACTAGCAATACAAGTAAGAAAACTGCAAAAAATACTCTCAAATAGTAAGGTTCAAGGTCGAACCAGTTTAGGCTCGTTGGAAGGGTGTGTGATCAATTCCAAGGGTTTGAAGGGAGCTAAAGTAGGAAGGCAAGCTGTCTTGTGAAGAAGTTGAGTCGCGGAGAAGCCCACTTTGTGTGATTAAGGCTATCTCTGGATCAAGAAGCGCTTGTAACTTGATCTGTTACTTAGTGGATTCCTCCTGAGTTGGAGAAGAGTGGATTAGAGGAATTGCCTCATCCTCGAACCACTATAAAATTTACATGTGTCATTACTTTCAGCACTTTACTTTCTTGCATACATTTATATTTGTTGTTAAGTTAAATTGCCAACCCAGCTGATAATAACATTGCTAAAAACAAGTGTTAAAAACGTGTTTAAAACTAACGTGGGTGTTAAGTCTTCTGCTGTATAAAACCAAATCATCTAAAAAGTTAAGTGTTAGCTGACCAGCTAAGTTATACTATCAATAGCTCAATCAAGTCTGTTGAGTGGGTAACTTTGTTGAATTAAGCCAACCTAGCTGTCCCCGAAGGACTTAGCTGATTTGAGTCAACTCTGTTGAAATATTTTAAAAGGACTAAAAAGTGAAAAGTTGGTAAGGTTTATTCAACCCCCCTTCTACCTTACATCACAACCCTTGGGACCTACACCATCATCAGCAGTCTCAACCGCTGATGGGCCTTGTACATCCCTTTGTGCAGTCTTAACTGCAGCAGGGTCTTCTGTAATTATCCTTTAAGCAGACAGAGCTGCTTTAGGGTCTTCAATGGCATTCATTGGAGTCTCAATTCCTTGGATTGCATTTTTAGGACCAGGAGTTTCAACTCCCATGGCCTCACATCCATCATTTGCCTTAGCTGCTTCAGCAGCGTCATCGGCCGGCAAGGCAGTTGAAGTTTCAGCTGAGACAGTCTGATCCGTCTGAGTTTTATCAACTCCAATCTGCTAAATTTAAGCATTCTAATTTTTCTTCGCCACTAGTGGCAACGAAGTTCTTGTATCCATCACCTCCAAACTTCATTTGTGGTTGGTCTCCCACAACCTCCTCCGACCTGGCTGTGGTGGCTTGAGTTTCCCCCTCAGCTGGCGCACCAGCTGAGTCTTGAGTAATGGGATTACTCAAAGCATGAGACCCGATTGTTAATCCAATTGAGTGTTCAGTTGTTAGGACAGGTGTCTCAACACCTTCTGCAGGAGTTGGCTTGGCTAAGGTGCCCACTTTGTCACCTTCCTTAGCTTCATCGCCAATTTTCCTGGTACCATCTTCTTCAGAGTGCACATGTGATGTGGTGGCATCAATAGTTCCCACCACATTCATAATATGAGGGCTATGAAAGATTTGAAAAGACTCTCTTGGACCCTCTTGCATACATTGTTTGTGCGTCTCTTTTAATTCCCTTACTGCTTGTCAGAACTCAGCTTTCTCAGCTACAACAGCAGGGTCGATCTCCTCAATATTGTTGTCACTGCTGTAAGTTGAGTCCATGGAAAACTTAGGTACATCTGCGAATATGCATGAATGAGGCTTCTTTGACTCTTCAATGGCTCTGGCCTTCTCCAAGGCTTTCTGTTTCTCTTCATCCCTCCTTTCAGAAAGAATAGCCATGCACAAATCAGGATTGAGACCAGAGCTAACAGTTATGTTTCCCAGGAAGCTTAAGAGCTCTTCTTCTTCTTCTTCAATAAACTCAGGGCTCTGGAATTGATGTCTCGTATAACTCGGCTTCCAGTGTCTCCATATCCTTATTCTTTCCTAGATATCAGGGTAGACATGAGACAACATTACTACATCATCATCATCATCCAGGATAAGTGCAAGTGGAGCATTTTCCTCCTCAAGTGTCCTAGCATCAGTTTGAGGATACTTAACAGCTAGTTCTTCTGATTGGTCAATTGTCTCAGTTGCCTCTCGAACAATTGTGTCTTGTATAATCTATTGATCCATATCAGAAGTCTTCTCAACTTCTGTGGTGAAAACTTCACCACCTTCAACTTCTTTAGATTGCTCTTCCTGAGCTTCAGCAGTCTCCTTGGCTGGTTGAGTGCCAGATTCAACTGGCTTCTCAAGTTTGGATTTTTTGAACAATTTTCTTCTTTTGGTTTTAACAAGATGAATTTCTTCCTCTTCAGCTTCCTCAATGGCTTCTGGCTCCACCATCTTTATCTTTTTGGCTATAGTTGGCTTGCAAGGCACAACTGAGTGCTTTTTCTTCACGATCGGAGAAGGTGCAATCGTATCCCCCTCGGTCTCGGCAGCTGGGGTAGGTGCATCTTCTAGCACGGCTGCAGAGCCAGATGCTTGTTTGGGTTTGGTTGTTAGGGCAGGTGCTTGTTTAGGCTTGGCTGCTGAGGCAGGTGCATGCTTAGCTGCAGCAACTCTCTTCTTCTTCTGAGTTGGCTTCCAAGAATGAGCTAGGACAGTTGCAGTTGTGTCCTCGAGGATAGGATTATCAGATTCACCTTCGTTGGTGTCAGCTCTGCATGCATGTGCTTGCCTCTAAGCACCAGATAAGTTGGCTTTGAACATCTTCTTATTGATATGGAATGGCTTCCCATGCCTAAGTGCAATCCCCTTCACCTCCATGAGAAGACCAATAACTAGCCCATATCGACAAACACAAACGGACATTATCAATAATAGTCTTGTTAAGAACATTCTGCCAGATTTGGCTGAAGATAAACTCAGCCCAATTCACCTTCTTCTCCTCCAAGATCGCAACCATCACCATCAGCTTCGTCCGAGACAGCTGATTAAAGCTGCCAATTTCATGTCCACGTATTTGGACATAATGTCGATCAACTTATGGTAGCCATCTTTGATCAATGACTTCTTGGTTGTGTAAATAACTTTAGCAGCAGACTCTGGCTTGGCAATCTCCTTCCATGCCACAGCTAGGTTCACGTCTTTCTCAGCTATATCCTTCATCCCTTCGAAGCGGAGATGGCGTGTTGATTAAGTTAAATCGTCGCAGTTATCTTGATGTCCTTGCTGTGGATTTAGGACCTAATCTCCCCATCGTGAACCTCAGCGTTCACGTAGAACATGACGACTTCCTTTGAGTATGTGTGAGAGTGTCCCTTGATGAAAAATCCCTTCAGATTGGATTTCTCTAGCTTTGCAGCAATTTTCTGAACCAGGGCCTCGTCCACTCCCTGTTTCATCATTTCTTCAAAATCGACGGCTGAGCCAGAGTGGATTTTCTTGAACATCTTGACGACATCGTAGGTAGCATCCATTTTCTTGAAAATAAATGGTGAAAAACAAGTAGAACAAGTACTTGAAGAATTAAGGTTTCGTTGCTTTGCAGAGGAAAACTTGAACTTGATTTCTGGGGCAGGGAGTGTTGTGAAGAGAGAGAAAAAACAAATTTGGTTTTATGGGACGTGAGAGGATGATTTTTGGAATTTGAAAAGCTTGATCAAGATCAACATCCAAGATTAAACATGTGAAACTGCATTAATTTCCAACATTAAATGCATCAGCATTTATATCAAATCATAGGCTAAACGTGTGCAATCTTTATTCTGACACAATAATTACGTTGACGTAATGTCCAAAAATATTACCGCTCACAGAAAACGACTGCGCTTTGTCACGTAGCTCATAAATAACTCAGCTATCTTCCGAACGTGACTTAACTCTGCTTCTCTCTTCACATGATGATCACTCAGATATCAGTTGACTCGATACAACTGGTTTCATGTCTTGGCTGTTTCATGATGCGTGTAAAATATATGTGCATTTTGGGGCTTAAAATGATATATGTTTGATGCATTTCCACACATATTTAGTGTGTTTTTACTTGGTTTCCTTATAAGGGCATGATACTGCGTATTCTTGTAACTTTTTATAGGAAACGAAGCTTAAATGAAGAAATATCAGTTGAAAGGTCTAGATAAGACTGACAAGTGCGAGGAGAAGATCAAAAAGACGAAGAAAATGGACAAGAACACGTCACACTAACGGACTGTGTGGTACCACAAGGCCGTGTGACACAACCATGTGAAAAATGACACAACCGTGTGAAAAAGCAAGAAACAGCGGACGAAACCAAGTCACGCATCGGACCATGTGGGACCCACATTGGCATGTGTAGTTGGTCTGCAAAACCCACACGGCTGTGTGAGGCTACATGGCCAGGCTATGTGGGACTCTGCCACGCGTTTTATCAGAGTTCTTTTCCCGTTCCAACTCTACAAGTGATCTCTCTAAGCATCTATAAAAGGGACCCAAAGCTTGCACGGAAAATCATTCATAAAAAAATTTGTTTTTTTTTGGAATTTTTTATTTTTATTTTTTATTTTAGCACGTTTAATTGATTTTGTGTGTTATTTTTAATCAAGGTTTTCGAAAATGCCCAGCTTCTATATGATTTTACTATGAGCATTTAATTAAATGAGATAACACACTTCTGGGAATAATGTGATGAATTGTTGGGAAGATGTCATTTGTTTGCTTAGCATTAGTTGAGGAAATTGGGTATTTGAGTATGTTGCGAAAAATAAACCTGTGAGCTTTTGTGCCTTAAATTGCTTTATATTATGCAGACTTATTTTTTCTTAAGTGTGTCATTCATGATTGATAGAACTCTAGAACTTGCTCTGGTATCTTTATTGAAGTCATGTGTATGCGAAATCTTTGAAAATGAGTTAAGGCCATCTTTGTTTAGTCTTACTTAGCCTAAAAAGCCTACCAATGAACTCATGATTCCCTAGTTAGCCAATTTTGAGCCAAAACTTTCTATTGTTAGCCACATTTTGATCTTTAAAATTGAAAATAATGATTTTATCACTGAAATTTCTTGAGCTTGTAGAAAATGAACAAGTTTGGGGGAGATGTGGTGATAAATTTGTGAAAAAAGAGAGGAAGTTGGCAAAAGAAAGAGGGATGAACAGTGTCTAGGTGAATGAAAGGAGAATGAAGCTCGAAAAAGAAGAAAAATCTCTGAAACATCGAGAAAATCGAGCAAAAGAAAAGAAAAAAAAAACTGAAAATTGTGAAAAAAATAAAATGAGAGCTTCAGACTAAAGAAAAGAAAAAGAAAAGAAGGCAAAAAGGCCTAAGAATGAAAAAGAAGAAATAAGGGTGAAACAAGTTGAAAAAGAAAATATCTTGAGAATGATGTTTAGATGAAATTGGGTTGGTGAATTGAATTTGAGCGTAAACACTTTCCATACACTTTTCGTCGAGTGATACACTATCAACTTGTGAGTCACGATGTCAGTACCCAAGAGTATTGATTATGCCGAGCTTATGAATGATGACTTCTTGATAATTGATTGCATGGTTTACTTGAGTATGGAGTCAAATAATATTAAGTGTTTATAGTGTTCTTGTGTGTTCTTTTTACTCCTTGATATTATTTTTTCTTAATTTGCTCGAGGAGATCGAGCAATGCTTTAAGTTTGGGGATTTTGATGTGTGTAAAATATACATGTGTTTTGGGGCTTAAAATGATATATATTTGATGCATTTGCACGCATATTTAGTATGATTTTACTTGGTTTCCTTAGAAGGGCATGATCTGCGTATTCTTCTTGTAACTTTTTACGAAAGCGAGCTTAAACGAAGAAATATCGGTTGGAAGGCCCGGATAAGGCATGACAAGTGCGAAAAGAAGATCAAAAAGACAAAAAAAACGAACAAGAACACGTCACTCAGCCGGATCGTGTGGTACCGCATGGCCATGTGACACAACCGTGTGAAAAATGACACAACCGTGTGAAAAAGGGAAGACATGGGGAATGAAACCAAGTCGCACGGCTAGACCATATGGGACCCACACGGCGTGTGGAGTTGTTCTAAAAACCCACGCGGTAGCGTGTGTGTGGCTATATGGCCGGGCCGTGTGGGACTCACGCCACGTGTTTTTACTCGGAGTTCTTTTCCCATTCTAACTCTACAAGTGATCTCTCCAAACATCTATAAAGGGACCAAAGACTTGCACAAAAAATCATTCATCAATACACAATACAAAACATCAAATTACGCAGGAACACAAGATCTGAGGTCTTCTAAGAGATGAGGGCTAGGTCGCGAAGAACACCACAAGAGGGCTTTCGTCTACGGGAGCACAAGAGCTTGAATGCTTAGGAGGAATCCATCCCGACAAGAATGAATTTTCTTTCTATGTCTAGATCTCTTGTATGTGCTTAAACAACGTCATAATATTGATTTCGAATTTGTCTATGAATTTGTTATCAATGTTTGGCTAATTTTTTGGATCTTAGAGGCATAATCAAAACTGTAGATTCATGTTAAATCTTGATTATTTTGTTTTCTTAGTTTATTCATATTTTCTATTTTATGAATTCGAGTGTTTATTCTTAATTGCTTTTTATCTGATCAATAACTAGCATGTCATATTTGTTAGTGCGAGATTTGGGAGATGAGTTCTAACAAATATGAAAATCAAATTCAGACATAAACAGGTGTAACGTGTTGGGAGACTGACAACTGTTTGTGGGGAGTCATTCAATTTATAAATCTTTTGGGAGTTAATAATAGTCGTAATGTATTGGGAGATCTACAATTGTTATTAATCTACTATTTATTTATCACGTGGGAAGGGGAATAGACTATCTTAGGAATTGAACCCATAGAATTGCATGAATTGGTTTTGAAACTTTAATTAGATTTAATATTGGAGAAACATGTTGAAATTATGTGCCTAAGATTGCTCCTATAGTTGTTGAAAATACTTGTGGGGTTCGCAAATTTATTTATTTTTCTTGTTATTTTCGATTTTTACTTAAAATTTGATATTCGGTTGCTTCAATAAAATTGGAATGCGATGTTATTATAGCCTAAGTATTTCACAAATCAATCCCTGGGGAATACAACCTTGCTTGCTATTATCCTATAAACTAGATTGTACACTTGCAGTTGTATGATCTGAAATATTTTTGGCAAATATTTCACTTGGCTGGAAAATGAAACTTTGCCTATTTCACATTTCTCTCTTCTTTGGCTCTGCTGATTGAGTCTTCCGAGTCTCCTAATTCAGCTCAATCAAGCCTAGCTCATTTTTAAGCTCCTCAAATCTCGATTCACATAGAGACTTAGTGAATATGTCAGCCAACTGCTTATCTGTTGAGATATATTCTAAGGTAATGTCCTTCTTTTCAACATGACCTCTTATAAAATAATATCTGTCATCAATGTGTTTTGTTCTTGAATGCGATACTGGATTATGTGTAATTGCAATAGCACTTGTGTTATCACACATGATTGGAATTTCCTTTTCTTCTATATCATAGTCTCTCAGTTGTTGCCTCATCCATAGAACTTGGGCACAATAACTGCCCGCAACTATGTACTTTGCTTCAGCTGTGGATGTAGCTATTGAATTTTGTTTCTTGTTGAACCAAGAAACCAATCTATTCCAAGCATTTGATGAGTACCTGATTTACTTTTCCTGTCCACTCTACATCCAGCATAATCTGAGTCTGAGTATCTTATCAATTTGAATACTTCATCCTTTGGATACCATAAGCCAACTTCTTGGCATCCCTTCAAATACCTTAGAATTCTCTTGGTTGCAGTCATGTGACTCTCTTTTGGTTCAGATTGAAATCTAGCACATACACCTACACCAAAGGTGATGCCTGGCCTAGATACTTGTTGTTAAATAGAGTTATGATCCAATAAGAGCTCTATATCTGGTTTGATCAATAGCTTTGCCATCTGCATCCATATCCATCTTAATTGAAGTGTTCATAGGGATCTTCGCAGATGATTTATCTTCCATATCAAATTTCTTCATCAAATCTCTGGTATATTTGGTTTGACATATGAAGGTTCCATCCTTCATTTGCTTAACTTGAAGTCTTAGGAAGAACATCAGCTCTCACATCATGCTCATTTCAAACTTCCCTTGCATGAGGTTTGAAAACTTGTCACGCAGCTCTTTATTTGTGAATCCAAAGAAGATATCATCAACATATATTTGAACAAGCAGTGTACTCTCCCCATCTTGAATTTTGAAGAGTGTTCTATCAACGTTTCCTTTGGTGAATCCATTGTCAATCAGAAATTGTGACAATGTGTCATACCATGCTCTTGGTCCTTATTTCAATCCATACAGTGCTTTCTGATAGGTGTGAGTTTTGCATGTATTTTGAGGCGTATTTCGAGCTATAATGATGGGTAAACATGCACATACTCGCGTTAAATGTTACATATTCACTCCTTGTGGAAAAGATATTACACTTTGCTTATTTTGTAGGAATTTCATGATATTTGAAGCAAATTGAATACGAATACGAGGAAAGCAAAGTGGAAACACGAAGAATTGAGTGGATATACGAAAAGTGAAGTCTAAAAGAGCGAAAATTAAGCGTCTACAAAAAGGACAAGGGGCACACGGGTTGGGCGTGCCTCAGACACCACCCGTGCACCCCTGCATGAAGATAATCGGAAGGCTGCAAAGATGGCGCATGGGTAGCCCATGCATCAACGCATGACTTTGTCGTCCTCTGAGGATGACCGATTTCACCGGGTGGCGCACGGGTAGGCCGTGCCGACGCACCACCCGTGCGCCCTACGAGAGAGTTGGATTATTCCGCGGGGTGGCGCACGGGTAACCGTGCTCAAGACGCACCACCCGTGCGTCTGCACTGGAATCCCATAATCTGCAAAGATTAAGCCCTAAACTTGATGGTGGGTATAAAAAGGCTTTTTGGGGCGCACACAAGGACATTACGCATTTTTGGGATCTAGAACACAAGACAAGGGTCAACTCTTGGAAGGAGATATCAAGGAGACAATCGGGTTGCATCGGAGCTTGAAGAACGGAGATATATCGAGAGATTGTCGACGTTCCTAAGTTTTTCTTGCTTCTCTTTTAGTTTCAATATTTCATCTTCATTTGTAATGGCTTTGAACACTTTGTTTATAAGTTGTTTAATCATGTGTAGCTAAACTCTAGACATTTCCGGGTTTTGGAAGTAGATTAATGAACTCTTGTTGGATGTTTTAATCTTAGTTGAAGTTATTATCTTGAAGCCTATTTGAGTATTTTGAGCTTATTCTTGTTTTATCACTTGATCAATGATTTAACTTGTTTGATATATTGATTCATAATTCGAGAGATGAGTTTCAATATTAGATCTTGAATACTCGACACAAATATTTGCATGAATCGAGAGGTTTGTAAATATTTGTGAGGACATTTGATCTTTTAAACTTTTGGGAGTTGAATGCTTCATGTTGAGTAGAGATGCTAGCATAAGTATTTCAATCTACGTTTTATATGCATCTCGAAAGGGAGGATAAAATAGCTTTGTGATCGTCTTATAGGAATATTGATAATAACGTGGCTTGATTAAATCGGACAACAAGAGGATTATTAATCGAAACCTGAACTCGGAAATCCATTTCATTATCTTGATACTTCTATCATTTGTATTATCTTAATCTTGTGTTTTAGTGAGTCAAATTGTCTTGATCTCAATATAACAATCATCAAATTTCGATCGTCTAAATAAAAATAAGTCTATTTTGGTTCAATACTTAGCGCATAAATTTATTAGTCTCCGTGGATACGACCTTGCTACCCTATTCTATATCGTACACCGTACACTTGCGGTGATTCTAAAAATATAGACGAACACGTTTTTGGCGCCGTTGCCGGGGACTAATACAATTTTTTGTGCTAATATTGCGATAGATAGAATTATTCTTAATTTAGACATTCTCTTTATTTTTTATTTTGGTTTGACTTTAATTCCACATTATTTGACTTGTTTTTTTTTAGTTTGGTCCAGGTAGTGCATGAACACGCGCTCTAGGCGGGGGGACTTAATACCGCTCATACCGGAAGTTGAGGCTTTCACGAGGAGAATCAGTGCTACCACTAGACGGGCTGAAAGACAACACAATCCGATAATGGGGATTTGAATGAGTTACCAATACCGCAAACAATGGTGGGAACGAGTTCCGATCTGGTTCAACAATGAAGCCATTCGTGATTACTTTCAACCACAAACGAATCGTAATTACGGTGGTATTGCCCATATTCCTATCAATGCCAACAACTTCGAGCTCAAACCGGCATCGATCAATATGGTGCAACGAGAATCGATTTGGGGTTCGCGAATCAAGATCCTAACTCTCACCTTGCGCATTTTATCCAAATATGCAATACGATCAAAATGAATGGAGTCTCGGATGACGCCATAAGATTGCGCTGTTCTCATTTTCTTTACGGATAAGGTGAGAAATTGGTTGGGTACTTTGACGCAAAGCGATGTAAGCACATGGGGCGAAGTGAGCCAAAAGTTCTTGTTTAAATTCTTTCCACCGAGCAAAACTTTGCACTCAAAAGCGAGATTACTCAATTCCGACAGTTCGACTCAGAGCCTTTGTATGAGGCTTGGGAAAGGTTTCGGGATTTGTTACGTAGATGTCCACAACATGGTTTCCAGAGGATCAACAGTTATGCTTCTTCTACAATGGTTTAATGGGACAAACGAGGGCCTTTGTGGATGCCACAGCGGGAGGACCATTGTTAGCAAGGTTTCCACAAGATGCCTTGAACCTTCTTGAGAAAATGGCCATGAACAGTTACCAGTGGCCATCTGAAAGATCTAATGTACAACGAGTAGCCGAAATTTCGGATTCAGACCCAATTAAAACATTGACGGCATAAGTAGCGGCTTTGACAACTCAATTGAGTGTATTTACGAAGGGACCAGAAACAGGCACGAGCATGGGTAGTGAAGCTCTTCTATATCCAATGGAAGAGGTAAATTATGTGAATAACCGGAATTTCAATAATTTCCGGAATAATTCAAACCCAACGCACTACCATCCAGGGTTGAGAAACCATGAAAATTTTTCCTATGCAAATACAAAAAATGTGTTGCAACCTCCGCCGGGATTTAATGCTTCAAGTGGAGGCGGTAATGGGGAAGGCAAATCGTCGTTGGAAGATGCACTCACCTCCTTCATAAATCAATCTAATGCTTTCATGAATGATACGAGGAGCCGCCTCGCTAAGCAAGACCTTCGGATGGATAAGATAGAACAACAAGTGACGAGCTCGATAAAGAATCTGGAGACTCAAATGGGTCAATTGGCTACAATTGTGGGTGGTCAACATCAAAAGGGTCAATTTCCAAGTAATACGGAAATGAATCCTGAAGGAACAATGCAAGGCGATTCGTTACGAAGCGGATGCATTTTAATATGAGGGGCCTAAAGAAAAATGCTGGGAATCAAACTTTCGGATGAAGCATCGAGGCCGGAAGCGGGAGAATCCGTGATGAAGGATGATATTGAAGAAAATAAGAAAGAAGAGAACAAAGAGGCGGAACAAACAAAAATGGTAAGCTAAAATCATCATCTAACTCGAATATATCTAAGTTGCCTATATCTCTTCCCTTTCCTCAAAGATTTCAAAAGAAAAAACTTGATGATCAATTTGCCAAATTCCTTGATATATTTAAGAAATTGCACATTAACATTCCTTTTGCGCACGCACTAGAACAGGATCTTAACTATGCGAAATTTCTTAAGGATGTTATGTCAAAAAAACAGAAGATGACAAGCTTTGAAACGGTGAATTTGACGGAAGAATGTAGTGCAATTATCCAAAGGAAGCTACGACAAAAACTGAAAGATCCGGGGAGTTTCACTATCCCTTGTGCTATTGGTGGTAATTTCTTTAATAAAGCGTTATGCGATTTGGGGGCAAGTATTAATTTGATGCCTTTGTCCATTTTCGTGAAACTTGGATTAGGCGGCGTGAAACCAACTACGGTGACATTGCAACTTGCGGACCGATCACTTACGTATCCAAGGGGAATTATTGAAGACGTATTGGTAAAAGTTGATAAATTTATATTCCCCGTGGATTTCTTGGTTTTGGATATGGAAGAAGATCGAGACGTTCACGATACTTGGACGTCCTTTCCTAGCAATGGGTAAAGCCTTAATAGATGTGCAAAAGGGAGCTTACATTACGTGTTAATGATGAGCATGTTTTATTTTCTATATATAAGGCAATGAAATTTCATGATTCGGTAGAAATTGTAATTTTTGGATATAGTTAGTTCATGCATTGAGGATTATGTTGATCATACATTGTCTACGGATGATTTGGAATTTGGTCTAACCCACTCATGCTCAATGTCGAGTGTTGTACTTGATTTTGATAACCAAGATTTGCACGACTATGTTTGTGCCTTAGATCATATGCAGGAACTACCTAATAGCGCAAGAGACGAGAACGCAAAGCTAGAAATAAGGGAGCCGAACTTGCAGGAATGCACCACCCATGCATCCACGCATGGGTTACCCGTGCGTGATCTTTGAGGGCGCAGGTGAGCTCTCTCAAGAGCACACGGGCGTCGCGGCGCATGGGCAGCCGTGCGTGATCTTTGAAATAACAACACCGACTCGGAACTCAAGCAATTACCTGAACACCTCAAATATGCATTCCTTGGGCCAAATAATGCAAATCCGTGTCGTTTCATCTCTTCTCACTCTACTCAACTTGATAAACTGTTAAGGGTTTTACGAAAATATAAGTCGGCACTAGGATGGTCTATAAGCGATTTAAAAGGCATAAGTCAATCCATTGTGATGCATAAAATTCGGATGGAAGATGTTTATAAACCATCGATTGCAAAACCAAAGACGACTAAACCCTATCATGCAAGATGTGGTTAGGAAGGAAGTGTTGAAATGGTTGGATGCCGGGATCATTTATGCGATATCGATAGTTCATGGGTGAGTCCGGTACAAGTGGTCTTAGAAAAAAGGGGGTAATAAAGTGGTAAAAAAATGAAAATGAGGAACAAATTGCTACTAGAATTGTTCTGCAGAGTGGCGAATATGTATTGATTATAGAAAACTTAATGATGCCACTCGAAAAGATCACTTCCCCTCCCCTTTATCGATATGATGTTGGATCGTCTTGCGGTTATGATTATTATTGCTTTTTAGATGGTTATTAAAGGTACAATCAAATCATGATTGCGCCCTAAGACCAAGAGAAAACAACATTTACATGTCTGTATGGCACATTTGCATTTCGACGCATGCCATTTGGTTTATGTAATGCGCCCGCCACTTTCCAACGTTGTATGATGGCTATATTTCACGATCTTATTGAAAAAGTTATGGAGGTGTTTATGGGCGATTTCTCTGTGTTTGGTGATTCTTTTGATAATTGTCTTCACAATCTTTCCCTAGTTTTGCGGCGATGTCAAGAGACCAATCTAGTACTAAATTGGGAAAAGTGCCATTTTATGGTGCGCGATGGCATTGTACTTGGTCATCGAGTCTCTTCGCAGGTTTGGAAGTTGATCGGGCAAAGATTGTAGCAATTGAGAAGTTACCACCTCCTACAAACGAGAAAGCCATTCGGAGCTTCTTGGGCCATGCCGGATTTTCTGAAGGTTTATCCGTGACTTTTCTAAAATTTCTAAGCCCTTGAGTCAATTGCTAGAAAAAGATCTTTCTTTCATTTTTTCCAATGAATGTTTGCGGGCGTTCAAACGTTGAAGACATCATTGGTGACCGCATCCTATACTCGTCCGCCCCAGTTGAGTCAACCATTTGAGCTAATGTGTGATGCAAGCGACTTTGCGGTTGGGGCTGTTCTCGGTCAAAAGAGGGAAAAATTGTTTCGATTCATCTACTATGCAAGTCGAGCGTTGGGCCGTGCTCAACGAGAATTATACCACAACCGAGAAAGAGATGTTGGCGATTGTTTTCGCATTCGATAAATTTCGATCTTACTTGATCGGGACGAAGACGATTGTGCATACCGGCCATGCGGCTATCAAATACCTCTTTGACAAGAAGGATGCAAAACCGAGGTTGATTCGATGGATCTTATTATTGCAAGAGTTTGATGTGGAAATCAAGGGCCGGAAGGATGCGAGAATGTGGTAGCGGACCATCATCCGTCTCGATTAGAAAATCAAGAGGGAGCAAAAGGAGGTGCGGGATTGATAAAAGAGGAGTTTCTGATGAACGATTACTCATGCTTGAGGCAAAGTTCCCATGGTATGCGGACTTTGTCAACTACTTGGTCAGGGAGTTCTACCTCCGATCTATCACCGTATCAAAAGAAGAAATTCTTACATGATGTAAAGTTTTACATATGGGATGACCCCCTACTCTTTAAGAGGTGCGCGGACAAAATCATAAGAAGATGCGTACCTCAAGAAGAATGGGAGGAGTCCTACAACGATGTCATTCTTCACCCTGCGGCGGACATTTTGGCCCCACTCACACCGCAAAGGTATTGCAAAGTGGGCTATATTGGCCCACTTTATTTAATGATCATTATTTGTTTGTGCAACAATGTGACATGTGTCAACGAATGGGCAACATTTCCGGAAGGCACGAGATGCCGATGACAAACGTGTCGAAGTTGAATTGTTCGATGTTTGGGGATTGACTTTATGGGCCCGTTTCCATCATCTTCGGGCTATCAATATATTCTACTTGCGATGGAGTATGTATCCCGTTGGGTAGAGGCGATTCCTTCCAAAACAAATGATGCTCAAGTTGTAATGCGATTCCTTAAGAAAAACATCTTTACTAGATTCGGCACTCCAAGAGCTTTAATTAGTGATGGAGGGTCGCATTTTGTAAACAAATTGATGAGCAACTTGTTGGCAAAATATGGGGTCAAACATAAAGTTGCATTGGCATATCATCCACAAGCCAATGGACAAGCAGAAGTGGCTAACAGGGAGATCAAACAAATCCTTGAAAAGACGGTGAACATCAACCGAAAAGATTGGGCGTTAAAATTGGATGATGCTTTGTGGGCATACCGGACTGCATATAAGACACCGTTGGGCACATCTCCATATCAACTTGTCTTTGGGAAGTCGTGCCATTTGCCGGTAGAATTGGAGCACAAAGCATTTTGGGCGGTCAAGAAACTAAATCTGGATTTTCAGAAAGCCGGCAAGGAAAGGTTGCTCCATTTGAATCAGATGGAAGAGTTTCGGGATGAAGCTTACGAAAATTCTCGAATTTACAAGGAAAAAACCAAGAGGTGGCATGATAAGATGATCAAGAAAAGAGAGTTTTTACCGGGAGAACCGGTGCTCCTATACAATTCACGCCTTAAATTTTTCCCGGGAAAACTCAAGTCTAAGTGGTTGGGGCCATTCATGATAAAGAAAGTGTTGAATCCACCTGGGATTGTAGAATTGTTGACAAAAGAAGGCGAGACTTTCATGGTAAACGGCCAATGGATTAAGCACTATTTCCACCGAGGGAATCAAGAGGAGGTGACATCCACCACCTTGCGCGATCCGTAATTTAACAAAATAGGCGTCAAGCTAAAGACGTTAAATATAGCGCTTGTTGGGAGGCAACCCAACGGTTTTTTGTGTGACTTTCATTTTTGTGTGTGTTTAGTTTCAATTTTGTGTGATTGGAGTGATTTGACATGCGTGTTTCTATTAATGAGTGTGATTTGTGTGTTTTTGTTTCATTTTTTTGTGTGTTTTTATAAAAAAAAATACCTAAATTGATGTACAGGTGCGCACGGGTAACCCGTGCGTTGGCACACCACCCGTGCGCCCTGCAGAGAGTATAGGGATTCCACCGGGGTGGCGCACGGGTAGCCCGTGCTTCGACGCACCACCCGTGCACCCTGCAGAAGGGGGATAAATGTGACAGTTTTTAAAACTGTTCTTCTTCTTCAAACTCTCCAAATCGCGCGCCCCTCCCTAATCCTCCCTTGTTTTCGAAATTTCTTGAAGTTTTCACTCAAATTCATCCATTTAATCCCTCCCCCATCACAATTGAACTTCACTTTACATCGAATTCGAATTTGCTTGAAGAATTGTGAGCAAAAGCACTTAGGGTTCAAGTCATCTACTTCGAGTCTCACGTAGAGAATTCCGGTAAGAACACCGTTTCTCCTTGCGAATTCGTTGTCCATTATGTATTTGGGATCAAGATAGGTGCTTATTTTGATATTTTTGCTATGAATTGTGTGAATTATTCTTTGAGGCAAATTATCAAACACCTTGTGGGCTTGTGTAATTGAGGAGATTTTGGATGAATTGTTGATGAATAAGGCATGGCCAATGATTGTTTAAGCTAATACTTGTCTAGAATGGTCATAATTCTTGCTTGCTTGGGGTAGTTAATCGATCAAAGTAAAGTAGGGACGTGAATTTGCACCGCCTAATATGTTAGCTTTAATCCCCTACTTTGTTGTTGCCATTGATAATATTGGGATGCTAATTGAATGTATTTCAGGTACAAATCCTTCATGGCCGAGTGAAGAAATCCCCAGGGTGGAAGGAGACGTGCACGCGGGGCGGCACAACACGACGTGGCACCGCCAGAGGTCGACCAAAATAGTCCAGCGGCATATGGGGTTGACTTGACAAATGCCGATGATCTTGAGCGATGGAATCGCTTGATCGGTCGCCAAATAGCTCCATCCCGCTATGCCGACGATGATTGTACCCAAACTTTGGGGATACATGAAGACGTTTGGCGTCTTTTCGCAAAGGTTGGATGGACAAACTTCATGAGCCGACGGTGGCCGACATTTAAAAGATATACATTGGAGTTTTTGAGTACAGTGGAAGTACTCAAACAAGGCGGGACTTTTGAACCGTATATGATAAAATTTCAGTTGGGGAACATTCGTAGACAACTATCTATGACCCAATTGAACACCATTTTCGAGGTCCCAACAAACGCTCGTACCCGCCCGATGCCCCATTATGATCAATACGACTTCTGGAGAATGCTTGTGGAAACACCACAAACGGGGCCGATGTTGTATGCCGCGCGGACCGCCAAAGCCTCTTGGATCCGGAATCCAGTTTTCCGGTATATACAACGCGTGACTGCATCCTCCGTGTTCGCCCGAGAAAATATTGGAGGGATGACGACTAAGGAGCTTTATCTCCTCTGGTGTATGGTCACAAATACCCCCTACAACACAACCGTCAATTTCGCCGAGCAAATCGAACAGTTAGCTAGGCGGGAAGGGGGTACGATTTCTATAGGGGGCCTCATTACCCCTATTGCCCGGCATTTCAATGTCGATTTCCGAGGCTTGGAGCCTATCCCGGGCAGCACTCGGGTTAATTTGGCATCGTTGCACCACATGAAGTTCATAGCAAACGAAGACAACACATTGGTACTTCTACAAAAGAAAGGTGCTGCATTTCCGTTGCCTAACCCGCCATACACCACAGTCGATACATTGACGGACACCACCAACTTCCTAATGAACTCTGATGCACATAACCGAATTACCGAGGCTATAGAGGCAAGAAAGAATCGCAGAGTTGAAGGTTTCTTGGATGAAAAGGATATGGTGGCGGAGGAGGACGAGATACATGGACGCGAAATGGGGATGGAACCTCATCACCCCCAAATTGGGTATGATATACCCAAGTCCTCACACGGAGGCGATTACCCCCGACGTTCTCAAAGCGGGGATCGTCCCGGTACTTCTCATAGTGGAGGACCCCAACGCGGCACTGATTTTCAAGACATGTTATATGCGTTTGGGGAGGACTTGCGTCGGCAAGGAGAAGAGTTGAGTCGGCAAGGAGAGGATTTGAGGCAACATAGGGCTGACTTTCTCGCGTTCAGCGAGCGATATGATCGGCGTTCTGCGGAGACGTGGCAAGTGCTCCAATAGCTACAAATGTGGCATATTTCTCAAGGCCACTTTCCACCACCGCCGCCGCAGTGATTCAGGTATATCCCCACTTTTCGTTATTGAAATTCTATTTTTCCCCTTAGGACACTATAATTTCATTCAAGTTTGGGGGGAGAGATAGTATTTTAATATATGAAAAGTGTGGATACCAAAAAAAAAAATATTCATGCATTTTGTGTTTTCATATAGTTGCATTTGAGCATGCTAGGTTGCATTTGCATTAGAGCACGTTTATAGTTTTAGCATGTATATTGCTTTCGTAGTGGTTAGAGAGTGAGTTGACCGGACATGTTACAAGTTGTTGTTGTGTGATTGATTGATAATTCATATTGTTGGGATTGGATGTTGGTTATGAGTTGATTGAGCCTTGAATAGATGACATTGAGCATGTTAAAATGGAGAACTTGGTTTGATGCTTTGAATTACATAATTGCAAGCATGTGAGCTTTTGAGCCTTTACTGCTTGTATCTTGTGCAGTCTTGATGTAATTTGAGTGTATCATTCATGTTGTTAAAATTCTAGAACTTGCTTGGGTATCTCTGTCAATGCCACATGTTGTATGCGAATTGTGAATGTGATTAAAGGCCATCTTTGCTAGCCTTTCAAGCCTTTTACCTACCTAAAGATGTTGAAATTCCTAGTTAGCCAAGTTGAGCCTATAGCCTATTTCTTTGATAACCACAAAATTTAACCCTTGATCTTAATATATCCATCACCTTAAACTCGAATGTATAGCGTTGAGTAAAGGAATGAATGAGGATGAATGAGTGGGAATTGAGAAGTAGGATAAGTGGGCATACTTGGTTAAATGGAACAAAAGAGGAAGGAAAGGAGTTGAAAAAGAAGTGTTGAAAATGCACAAATGAAAAAAAAATTTGAAAAGTTGATAAACTTGGGGGGCAAAGGATTGTGATTTGAGGCGATTCTCAAAAGAAAGAAAAGAAATGGAGATAAATAAAGTTGATAAAAATGTTGGAGTAGCATATGGGATTGTAATGAAAATGATTGATATGCTCATCGGTCTATATACTCGAGTTTGAGTCACTTTATCCAAAAATTTCCTACCCAAACCAAAGAGCCTTCATTACAACCAAATGAGAAAGTCCTTTTTGATTCACAAATTGCATGCACTCTAGTGGCGGAGATATGAGACGAATTGCAAGCCTATGGTAATTTTACGACATCGAATTGATTTGAGCGTAAACACGTCCTATATCCTCGTGAGATGAGAGTATACACTTAACTTTGAGAGTTGGAATTCAGAGCATTTCACTTTGTTTTACTTGAGGCGTGTTCTTTGATCAGATATTTGAGGCTTGATTGGTTTGTTGCTTGACGTTCATGATGAACAATATGAATTTCTTTTTTTGGATCCGTTGTGTGTGCTTTTATTCTTATCTTCTTGTTGTGCTTGATCGTGTTTTAAAAAAATTTGTTGATCGGGACGGTCAACGGTGTAAGTTTGGGGGATTTTGATAGGTGTGAGTTTTGCATGTATTTTGAGGCGTATTTCGAGCTATAATGATGGGTAAACATGCACATACTCGCGTTAAATGTTACATATTCACTCCTTGTGGAAAAGATATTACACTTTGCTTATTTTATAGGAATTTCATGATATTTGACGCAAATTGAATACGAATACAAGGAAAGCAAAGTGGGAGAATTGAGTGGATATACGAAAAGTGAAGTCTAAAAGAGCGAAAATTGAGCGTCTACGGAAAAGACAAGGGGCACACGGGTTGGGCGTGCCTCAGACACCACCCGTGCACCCCTGCATGAAGAAAACTGAAGCTGCAGCATGGCGCACGGGTAGCCCATGCATCAACGCATGACCCGTGCGTGCCCTATAGAGGATGACGATTTCACCGGGTGGCGCACGGGTAGGCGTGCTCGACGCCCACCACCCGGCGCCCTACGAGAGAGTTGGATTATTCCGGCAGGTGGCGCACGGGTAACCCGTGCTCCGACGCACCACCACGTGCGTCTGCGCTGAATCCCATAATCTAAACATTAAGCCCTAAACTTGATGGTGGGTATAAAAAGGCTTTTTGGGGCGCACACAAGGACATTCGGCATTTTTGGGATCTACAACACAAGACAAGGGTCAACTCTTGGAAGGAGATATCAAGGAGACAATCGGGTTGCATCGGAGCTTGAAGAACGGAGATATATCGAGAGATTGTCGACGTTCCTAAGTTTTTCTTGCTTCTCTTTTAGTTTCAATCTTTCATCTTCATTTGTAATGGCTTTGAACACTTTGTTTATAAGTTGTTTAATCATTGTAGCTAAACTCTAGAGATTTCCGGGTTTTGGAAGTAGATTAATGAACTCTTGTTGGATGTTTTAATCTTAGTTGAAGTTATTATCTTGAAGCCTATTTGAGTATTTTGAGCTTATTCTTGTTTTATCACTTGATCAATGATTTAACTTGTTTGATATATTGATTCATAATTCGAGAGATGAGTTTCAATATTAGATCTTGAATACTCGACATAAATATTTGCATGAATCGAGAGGTTTGTAAATATTTGTGAGGACATTTGATCTTTTAAACTTTTGGGAGTTGAATGCTTCATGTTGAGTAGAGATGCTAGCATAAGTATTTCAATCTACGTTTTATATGCATCTCGAGAGGGAGGATAAAATAGCTTTGTGATCGTCTTATAGGAATATTGATAATAACGTGGCTTGATTAAATCAGACAACAAGAGGATTATTAATCGAAACCTGAACTCGGAAATCCATTTCATTATCTTGATACTTCTATCATTTGTATTATCTTAATCTTGTGTTTTAGTGAGTCAAATTGTCTTGATCTCAATATAATAATCATCAAATTTCGATCGTCTAAATAAAAATAAGTCTATTTTGGTTCAATACTTAAGCGCATAAATTTATTAGTCTCCGTGGATACGACCTTGCTACCCTATTCTATATCGTACACCGTACATTTGCGGTGATGCTAAAAATATAGGCGAACACTTTCTTAAGCTTGTACACTTTATTTCTAATATTTTCTACTCAAAACCTGGAGGTTGTTCAACATAGACTTTTTCTTCTAAGAGTCCATTTAGGAATGCACTTTTCACGTCCATTGATACACGGTGAAGTTATTGTGTGCAGCATAAGCAAGAAACATCCTTATTGCTACCAACCTAGCAACATGAGCAAAGGTTTTATCAAAATCTATTCCTTCCTCTTGGCAATTCCATTTGGCTACCAATCTTACTTTGTTTCTTATTACGGATCCTTCCTCATTCATCTTGTTCCTGAATACCCACTTAGTACCAATACTATTTTGGTGGGTAGGTCTTTGAACTAATTCTCATACTTTGTTTCTTTCAAACTGGTTCAGCTCTTTTTGCTTAGCTTGAATCCAATGTGTGTCATACAATGCTTGAGACACATCTTTAGGTTATATCTGGGAAATGAAACAAGTAAACATGGCTTCATGTTGAGCTCTAGATCTGGTTCTTACTCCATCTCTAACATCTCCAATGATTAACTCAAGTGGATGGTCTCTTAGCCATCTCACATCTGGTTAGAGTAGGTCTGCTGGATTCAGCGGTCTCGCAACTGAGGTGTCTTGAATAGCTTCTTCATCATCATTCAGCTGCAAACTTTCCAGCTATCTTTGATATTCAGTTATCTCATCTTCTTTAAGATTGAGTGCTCTTACATCTGCATCATAATAGGGGCTCTTCTGTATAGTTGGCTGATTCTATTATTCTTAGCTAACTCATATATATCTTATGTGACCATAGTCCTCTTGTTCAACACTCTATAAGCTTTACTTTCAGCTGCGTATCCCAAAAAAATACCTTCATCAGCTTTAGAATCAAAAGCTTTTAAATTGTCCTTGCTATTATTGTGGATGAAGTACTTACATCCAAAGATCTTGAAATATATAACATTTGGCTTTCTCCCTGTACAAATTTCCTATGGAGTTTTAGTCAATTGCCTGTTGATCATGCATCTATTCTGAGTGTAACAAGCAGTATTGATGGCTTCATTGAAAATCTCTTAGACAGGACCAACCGACATAACGTTGTCATTGCGGCTTCATTGAGAGTTACATTTATTCTTTCAAATACTCTATTCTCACAAAGGAGTTCTTGCAAAAATGTGATAACCCAAGAGAAATACCATTCTCAACACAATACTGAGTTATAATTCCATTGAAAAACTCTGTTCCCCTGTCAGATTTTATCTTTATGATGGTTTGACTATTCTCATTTTGAACTCTTCTTATCAGCTGAGGCAGTTTCTACAAGTTTCCTTCTTTTTACACAAGAATAAAGTCCATATATATCTAGAGTATTCATCCACTACCACTAAGGTGTATTTCTTTCCACTGATGTTGGCTGGTTCAATAGGGCCAAATAAGTCAATGTGTAGTAGATGCAATATCCTTATTGAAGAAGGACTTGGCTTGTCCATGAATGATGACTTGATTTGTTTTCCCATCTAGCATGCATCACAAATGCTTTCTTTCTTGTATATTGAGTCTGGAAATCTTTCCACAAGATGACTCATTGCAAGCTTGTTAATTGTCTTGAAGTTCAGGTGACTCAGCTTTTTGTGCCACAGCCAACTTGATTCGGCTTTACTATTTGCTAGCAGACATGTGTTTGGTGTAGCAATTGACCAATCCACTACATACATGTTCTTTTGCCTTGTTCCTTGTAGCACAATTTCATTTGATTCAACATATTTGATTTGGCAAACTCTCATATTGAATTCCACATTGTAGCCATTGTCACAAAGTTAGCTGATGTTAGTAGATTGAAGTTGATTCCTTTAACATATGCAACAACTGTGAAGTCCAATCAATTTTTCATTATGGATCATGTACATTTGATTTCCCCTGGAGCTTCATTTCCTCCAAATATGATTTTAGCACCTCCGATTTCCTTGAACTTTGATAGATTTCTCTTGTTTCCTGTCATATGTCTGGAACAGCCACTATCCATGTACCAGGCTGTAACGCACCAAAAGTTTTGAACTATAAAATATACATATACACTAATCTTCATGAATAATATTTTTCCCATAAATAAATCATCTCGTTATAACGATCCATTTAATTTCCAAAAGGATAATAATTACCGCAGAAACAATAACGTAAAATAATTGGAATAAAATTTGATACATTCTTAAATTCTAAAAGGCCATTTTGACTTTGAAAAATCACGTACATACATTATTTCATAAGAGAAAATAAACCTGTAAAAATATATTTCATTCAAAATTCAACAGCAACAACGAAAGTAATTTATAACGTGTAGAAAATTTATATATTCATTTATTTCTAAGAAATTCGCACATTTACTAATTTATATAAAAGAAATATCCCTTTTTGTCTATTTACATAAATAAACTTAGAAAATCATAGCAATTCATCATTTATTATCTCAATTCGAAAATTTCCTAGAAACTAAACATTTATTCTCGACACCAATCAACTATCACATAGACTATCATCATAGGTAAATACTTAGAAAATAATAATTTGTTTAACAATCTAGTATTTAATTGAAAAATAACTTTTCAAAGTATAGACATTACTCCAAAGAGTTTCATATGCTATCATTACCCACCTTAAGTCTAACAAATAAAATAAATACTTAGACAAATAATTCCTTATTCAATTGAAACATACATTTAAAAGTATAGACATTACTTCAATAGTTTCATAGACCATCTATTATCCACTGCTAATAACCATTGCCAACTCCTTAATCTGAAAAGTTGGATTATAATTGCGGTGAGCGACACAACTCATTGGAGTTAAAATTGTCCAAGCTAAATACAGAGATATCTCACATTAACATGCAAATACAATCCAATAGAACATAGCATAGATTCTTTGAAAAACCATAGACATAGTCATAGATTGTACTGCAGGGGTTCCATCTGAGGGATACATCGACCCCAGACCTCTTGAGTCCTTGGCTCATGGGTGTCTAAAGTAACTGTACTACACAATAATGCAAAATAATCTAAGCATTTGACAATGACAATAAAGTTTAGAAAACAAACCCCACCTCAAAACTTTGCTTAAAAATTAGTGAATGATTTGATGCAATATCCTTATTGAACTTCAGGGCACGCCATCCTCGTCCCCTAACATGGATATATATACATTTTAGTTCCTAGAAGTCAAAACTTAAGTATTAACCTTGATATCGGAAAGCATTAAAATAACATCTTTGGAAGCTCACGATATTTTCCTAAGGTTTAGGGTTCAACTTGGTAGGTTTGAACAATACTAAATCTCAGCATAGTTTGGATCGAATAATATTTTCTCATAAACTGTATACTGGAATTATTCGATATTTTTACAGTAGATAATAGATTCAAAACTAGATATCATATAAAACTTTCACGAAGATCACAAATGTTTAGCTATTGGTTTTGAATTTGTGAAACTGAAATTGCTATAACATAAAATCATGCACAACTACAGAAGAAAAATAATATTTAAATAAATATAGTACTATCGGAGCTGTAATTTTAACGAAGTATAATATACATACCATAGTATAACATATCCAAAAAATAGTAATATTTAAAATTCGTTAACTTTAGGTTTTGAATTTCATAATCTGAAACTTTTGTCATAGCTAAAACTGTAACGTTTTGGAAACTAGTTAATATTTACATAAATATAATTTGGAATGATCTGATATTTTGGCACATGGTAGTATACATTATAATACATAACATATCAAATATTAGGGTATTGTGAAGGTCTTTATACATGGTTTCTTGAATTTATGAATCAGAAATAGAGTATATTCAGAATTTGGAAATCGCAAATAAAAATTTCATATAAAATAAAATACACCTCAAAGGTATATGAAATTTTAACTTAACATTATTTACATATACTAACATAACATAGTTAAAGTTTTTCGAATTTTGGATATGTATAAGTACGGTTTTGGATTTTCTAAAATGAAAATAGGGAATAACAAAAATTCTGGCATCTTAGTTTGAAAATTCAACAACTACAAAAGTACTCATCAGATTATTATGAAATGATAGCCGTATAATAAAAACATTATGAGGAATAACATATTAAAATATCAGAAAAATTTGAACAGTATAGCTTGGGTTTATAAATGTAGAAGTAAATTACCTTAGGAGTTGAGGATGAAATAGGGAAGACAATTGACAGATCATGGCGTTGAAGAAAAACTCCATCGTAGTTGTATGGTAGACAATGGAGGTTGTGATGGCGCAGAGAAATAGAGCTGGAACATTCTTTTTTGGTCCTCTCTAATGTGGTATAATAAAACCCTAATAACGAAAGACTCATAATATAATTACCCTAGCTAGTTTCCCAAACACCTTAGGATTCCTCATGGGCCATGTAATTAGATAATAAATAATACACTAATGGGCTATATAACTAATTTAAATACATTTTTTTCCGGGTGTTACACAGGTTCCTTGGCACTCAGCTGTTACTTGAACCTACAATCAAGGAATTTAGTTTTAAGGTGCCCATACTTGTCTGGGTCCTGGGGGTTAGTGCTATAAGATGTTCCAACCAACCTACAACCAGATGATCTGACTCTAAGATGTTTCCATCTATCAGTTTCATAATCATAGTGCACATTAGCAAATTGCTTGGGGGGTTTTAGGATCATAATGTTGTCTCCTTTGTCTGTATGCCTGTGTGTTTGTTTGAGCATTTGCTTTCTTGGGGCAATAGTGGAATTTTGTGCTTGATTGGTTTTGTGCCTGGGTGCATATGTGTGTTGATAATAGCTCTTTTGCCTTGGGAATGACCTATGTTGAGGTTGAGGTCTTTGCCATTTTGGCTTGTATCCTATAGGTATTTGTCGATATATCATTTGATTATTCAAATCAGCTTGGTTTGGATAGTATCTACCATCTCCATCATATGATTTTCTGTTCTGAAATCTTTGGGGCTGTTCGTAGCTCTGTTTAGCTTTCACAGAATATTTTCTGTTTGGAGTTTACTGATGGACTTTTCTGAATTTTGTTTCATATGTCCTTTCAGCATACTCTACTCGTTTTTTGCCTTTACCCTTATATCCAAGGCCAGTATGGTTGTGATTGTGTTTTGGTATGGGCGTTGGTGCAACATATGGTATTTTGGATTTTTGGACTCCTTCATTACTTGAGGATCCTTTTTCCAAAATCACTCTAGGAGCTTGAGCATGCACAAAGGAATTGAATCCCATGCCTATTTTATCTCAACACTCTTCTTGAATCATTATAAGTTCATCCAAAGATTTGGATGCCTTTGTAAATGAAGCAATCACATTTTAAGATCCTTTTCTCTCTTTTCAGTAACAGCTAACTCTGCTTGGATCTTGGCATTTTCCGCATTTAGCTTTGTATTCTCATCAACTATGCGACTTAGAGCACTCAGCTCTTTAGTCAGCTATGAGTTTTGGCATTTAAGTTGGATGTTCTCCTCATTTAATAATGTGTGTGAGGTTTTGATATGCTCAAAGTCTTTCATCATTTTGTCAATTGAATCATAAAGATATGTGGGTGATGAAGTGTTTGTGTCACTATCACTATCACTAGAATATGAATGAGATGAGTTAGAGTGTACCTCATCTTCTTGATCTTGTTCTTTGTCCATGAGGCATATCAAGGCCTCTTCCTTAGTGTCACTGGAGTAGTCTGTTTCACTGCTATCTGAGTTTGTTGGTTCCTTGCACTTGGCTAGTTCAGCAGTCTCAGCAGCCAACATGGCTTTCTTCTTTACTTGTCTTCTTTCTCTGAAGACTCTTCTATCATCTTCATTTCTATATTTGTTAACTGGTGGATAAGAACAATCAACAATAAAATGTCCTGGTTGTCTGCAATTCCAACACAAGTTTTGAGCTCTCTGTAAGTCCACTCTCTCAGCTCTCTGATAGTCAGTTCTTCGATGTTCAGCTCTCTTTGGTGGTCTATCCTCCCTTATTTTGGAGGATGTTGAGTATCTTCTAGAGGATTCACCCTTGTTCCTTTTGTAATTCTTATTGAAGAACTTTTGAACCTTTTTACCATTAGAACTATTTCTTCTTGATCAATTGTTTCTTTTGGCTCAACTTTCTTCCCTTCACTGGCAATCAGTGCAGATGTCTTGGGCACAACTGTTTCTTCTTGCTCTTTTCTTCTCCGCTCAAACTCATATGCTTTGAGGTCTAAGAATAGCTCATGATTTGATGTTTTGGAGAGGTCCATGGAATGCCTCAGTGCCATAACCTTCATTTTCCATTTAGCTATGAGAGACCTTAGGATTTTCATGCACATGTCCTTTTGAGTGTACTCCTTTCCAAGAGCTGAAAGCTCATTTGTGATTTCTGTAAATCTGGCATCCAGCTGATCCAGACTTTCACCTGCAAGCATTTCAAAATTTTCAAATTTTTGGACTGCAACAGTTAATTTATTTTCATTGATCTGTTCAGATCCTTCACAAATCAAGGTTAGTTTACCCCAAAAATTTCTTTGGTTGTTTTGCAAGATTTGACTTTGTTAAACATAGCCTTGTCCAAGGTTTTATAAAGAATGTCCATTGCAACATTATTAAGGTTGTATCTTTTTCTGTCATCATTTGTCCATTCACATCGTGGCTTTTCAACCATAGCAGGTATGGGCTCTGCTGCAACATCCTTTCCTTCAGCTGGAGGTGCTCTTCTTACAGCAGTATTGACCTTTAGGATTTGCAGTGACCCATCTTCTATCACTAGCCATATCTCATCGTGCAAAGCTGATAGATGAGCCTGCATACGAATTTTCCAATCATCAAACTCTTCCACAGTGAACATGGGAATGCGAGTTAGATTTGCTTACGTGATAATTGTAAGTCCAAACGGCTACGATAATCTAGAGGGGGTGAATAGATTATCTCCATCTTTTCGATTTCGCCCTTTTTTTTTAACAAAACAATCCAAGACAATAATAAAGGTGCGGGAATGTAAATAACACGCGTCGATGTATAGTAGTTCAACTCACCTAGGGCCTAATCTACTACCATCCCAGTATATCCGGGATGGGTTTTGAAAAAAAAAAGAATTTTATTAATTACCACAATTAATACAAATTCAACTTACAACACCTTGAAGAGCACCACACTCTTATTCAACACTACATTTGAGATTACCACAATCTCTCTTGAAGATTACCACAATCTCCAACGGCACCTAGTGAAGATTACCACAATCTTCAATCTTGAAGAATACCAAATTCTTCAACACCTCAACAAGAAGATTACCACAATCTTCTTACACCTAACACCTAGATCACCCAAGTGTGTTCTTACCACAAGAACACTCACAAGGATATCTTGTGTTGAATGATAACCCAAATTCAAGATTACAACTCGATAATAAATTATACAATTGAGTGCAAGTGTAATCAAGAATAGCCTAGACCTCAAGAATGTGAAAGTAATAAGCTAGGCAAATTACAACAAAAATAATGACAATATAAGACCAAGTGTTTTCTTGAGTATTTTATGTTGTGTTGTATTGTTCTCTCCTCTTTGTTGTGCTTCAAATCTTCCTCTATTTATTGTAGATGATTGATCCTTGATAGGTTCCTCTTGAAATCTGATATCTACAAAAAAATTACAATTAAAATCAAGATTATAGCTGTTAGAAATCAATCTCTCAATTTAGAGAAAAGTTGTCTGCTGCACAACTGTTAGAGTTTTGCTGTCAAAACATAGGGCGACCGGTCGCGCACAAATAAGATTTGAAAAGAACACAGCAAAAAACAAACGGGGTGACCGGTCCAGGGGGTGGTCGACCGGTCGCCCAGGAGTGCGACTGGTCGCCCCCTAGGTGGACCGGTCCCCCTGACCATTTTTGAGAGACCCGTGAGTTCTGTTTCAAAAAACTCATTCCCAGGTACCGGTCGCCTTCTTTGTCGACCTCCGAAATGAAATGTTGTCCGATTTTTGTCGAAAATAAACCTCAAGAAATACTCCGAAAAATTAGTAAAAATATTTTAAACCAATCGGGAATATTTTGACAATATTTAGGAACCTTGTTTTGATGTAAAAACTTATTAACATAAAATCATTAAAAGTGTTG
The DNA here is from genome assembly GCA_016081115.2 of Rehmannia glutinosa. NCBI lineage: Eukaryota > Viridiplantae > Streptophyta > Magnoliopsida > Lamiales > Orobanchaceae > Rehmannia > Rehmannia glutinosa. Next base: position 72,074,486 of record CM071931.1, on the reverse strand, counting down.
TCCAATTTTATCTAAAATAAAACTTGAAGAAATACTCCGAATAAATAGTAAAAACATTTCAAATCATTTAGGAGTATTTGGACAACAATTAAAAACATTGTTTTGATGTAAAAACCCATTGATACAAAATCATTAAATGTGTTGTCCAATTTTATCGAAAATAAACTTGAAGAAATACTCTGGAAAATATTAAAACCATTTTAAATCATTTAGGAGTATTTGGACAACATTTAAAAATATTGTTTTGGTATAAAAACAAAATCATCAAAATCATGATAAAACCATTTATCAAACAATCTCCCCATTTTTGATGATTACAAACCAAAATAATTTTAACGAGGTCGATTTGAAAACAAAACAATTTTACCGGTTAAAAAGAACTATCCGTTGTGAGCGACAACATTCCACGCAATATAATCACAAGGATGGGAGTATAGATTTTCAAAAACATTTTTGCAAAAGCTCCCCCTATCAATATGCACAACAAGAGTGATGTAAAAGCAATCAACCACAAGCTAAAAGCTTAGCTTTTACATATTGATCTTAAGTACAAGAGCTTATAAGCTCCCCTGTCAATAAAACATCATTAGACAAGTATATAAGTCCATAATACAACAAATGGACTAAGTATAATCCACAATTTATGGCTTTAAGAAGCCATAGCTTATAGCTTCTTTCCCGAGCTTATTTTAGCTTTTATGAGCTAATAAGCTTATAACCTATTTCTCCCCCTTTGGAATCATCAAAAAGAATGTTAGCACGATAAAAACATCATATAATCATATCAAAGTGCGCAACTAAACCGATGTATCAAGCTATTTGAACATTGAAGCTTATAGACCAAATAGGAGGGAAAAGTCGATCATACGACTTGTAGAAGCTTATGAAAACTCATTTGATTTGCAAGAACATGATCTCTATAAATATATAAGACATTTGAAGACGAGAGAATCATGTAGGTGATGATTTTTTTATTGAAACGCTTTATCGAACACTTGGCGGGTGTTAAAAATAGATGAAGATATATATAGCCTTTGTAAATGTAATCAAGCAAAGTTTTTCATCACCAAATCAGTTCCAACACAATACAATACATCATAAATGACAAGCTCATCACAAGCATATGAAACTTCCATCAAAAATATAACAATTAAGTCACAATCTCAAGGGTTCAACCCAATTGAGCAAAGAAAGTAGAATTCTTATCATTTAATCGGTAAAGACGAGCAATGATGATAATAATCGAGCTATATAGTCCCCAAAATATGAAATTTATGCAACAAAACACATTTGAAGTGAATTGTGTGTGAAATTTGCAAAGGGGATGAAAATAGAGTGAAATGAGCCAAAATGGCAGAAAATAAGAACAGAGACGTTTTTAACCAAAATTACACAGTGGGCGACCGGTCGAGGATTAGGGCGACCGGTCGGAGCTATGGGCGATTGGTCAGCCTACTATTTCAGTCATGTTTTGAAAATCTGAAATTTGATACAAAAATCCGATTTTTCGCCCCTAAGTTTTAAAAACGTTCAAAATGCAAATATAGATATCATTCAATATACATTATGTCATAATCAAGCTCGAAATGGAGTAAAATACTCGGCGGTAAACGATTAAAAAATCCGCGAGTTATCCTTGAGACGGAATTAAACGCATCTCAAGTTTTTGTTAAACATGCAATCCCTTAGAAAAAGATATTGAATCTCAATATGTTTAGTTTGATTGTAACGAACCATATTTTGAAAAAATTGTAATCACCGGACTTGTTATCCCGAAAAATATGAACATTTTAAAATTTTGGATATACAAGCCATAAGAAGAAGTGTCTTTTAATTATTTGAAAATTTCTTTTAACGGCACTTTAATGAGATTCGTTGGGATTGTTTTTGAGCTCGAGCATATAGACATAAGGCATATGGAATGTCGAGTCTATGGGAGTAATAAAAGTGAATGAACATACCTCGAATATGTTTGTCGGCCGATATGCCTTCCTCAACCTTTGTCAATCTTTACATGGTAGTCATAGAGGTTGAGATGGTTCTTTCTTATCCAATGCCTCACTTCTTCTTTTGTATACTTTGATTGTGGAATATAACCACCTTCTTGGCATTGTTGAACTTGAAGTCCAAGGAAGAAATTAAGCTCCCCCATCATGCTCATTTCAAATCTACCTTGCATCAACTTAGAAAATTTCTTGCAAAAATCATTAGTAGCACCAATATCATCAGTATAAATTTGCACAAGTAAGCATTCTTGCCCCTTTTTTAAAAAAAAAACAAAGAGAGTAGTATCAACTTTACCTCTTGTAAAATCATTTTGCAAAAGAAAATAGAAAAGTTTATCAAACCATACACAGGGTACTTATTTTAAACATAAACAAGACCTTTTATAAAAATCATTTGGCCTAAAAATTTACAAACCCCGATTGTTCTACATAAACTTCTTCTTGAATAAAACCATTTAGAAAAGTGGATTAAACATCCATTTGGTAAAGCTTGAAATTTTCTTAAAACAAGAATGGGCAAGTAGAATGCGAATAGCTTCTAAATGTGCTACGGGTGCAAATGTATCATCAAAATCAATACATTCTTCTTGACATTGCCTTTGAGCTATTTACCTTCCTTTGGTCATCAAACTTGTTCCAAAATATCAAAAAAAAAAATTCTGCAAAATCTCAACAAGATATCTTTGCACAAGAACATAGTAATATCGAATGATAGAGATACAATAACAAGTAGCACGTACTATGCTTTCAAACAAATCACCATGTAAGTTCAAATAAGCTTATAGAAATATATAAGGTCTCTTTTGAAATTTGAAAATCCGAGAGCATATAGTTGAGACCTCATTTAAAAGAAGCATTTGAATAAGAGTTTTGACAAGAATGAATATGAGCAATCAAATGCATAATTTTGAGAAGAGGATAAAAATCAAATGTTTTATCAAAACAAATATAATCCTTTACAAGTCTCGGATAAAACAAGCTTTATAGAATAGTGCCTTTCAAAAATCAAAAAATCCTCTTAATAGCACTTGTATAAAATATTTTGAAAAACAAGCACATAAGCATATGGCAAAAATATATCGAGTTTATAAGATGAATACCAATAATGAGCGTACCTCGATAGTTTATGGTCATCTCTTGAGAAAATAACCATTGATGAAAATACATAAGTCCCACACAATTCTTAAAACAAATATTGCCCAAAACATCGCAATAGAAGTGTAGGCTAAAGCAATAAAGGATATAACAAGTATATTATGCATAATAAGTCCATAAGAGATGAGACATACAAATCATTGTAAATACACAAGAGTTTTTAAAAAAACATGCAAGGTCTTCTTTTAAAAAAATTTAAGAACACACAAATATATTGAAGACCTTAATTTTAAAAATAAATTTTTGAAAACTCATTTTGAAAAATTAGACACAATTACAAACATGCATAATAACAAAATAAAATGCATATTTCAATGAGGAGATACGGTTTACCAATTACGCTATTTCCATTGGTTATGTCTTTCCCGTTGTTGATGGTATCTTCCCTTTTGAAAATCATCTTGTAGATGATGGCTTCTCCAATTGGTCCATTTCCAAGGATTATGTCCTTCCCATTGTTAATAATGTCTTTCTCTTGGAATTTCATTGTGGTGATGTCTTCTCCTTTGATCAAATGAGATGGTCATTTGATGTCTTCTAGGCGGTATGAATTTTCCTTGATTTTTATTCTGCCGGCTACCTAATATGACATCATTTTGTGGTACCCTCAAGTGTTTGGGTCCTTTGGGATTAGCTTTGAGATTTTTAGGTCTCCAACAATAATTAGAGCTATTTCTAGCCCGACAAGTATTTACCGTATGACCTTTTTACCACAATAGAAGCAAGTAATAATTTTTGGAGCATAATGACCAACATGAATAGGGACTTGATTTGTTTTCACATAATTAACAACACTAGGCTTATGATCAAGTCCTTGTTTCAATTTATCACAACTATGAATATCAACAATATCGGTCATTTTAACGGTACTCAAGTTGGATTTAGATAAATCCTTTTTCATGCAATTAAAATTATCAACAAGAGTACTATTTTCTTTTCAAGGTTTCTAACCTTATCAAGTGTGGTGGTGTGAGCACATGATAGTGATTCATAAGAAGTAAATAACTATCCTTAACATTTTTCAAAACATTGAATTCCTTTTTCAAATTTTTGTACTTAACAAGTAAACTTTGGAATTCATTTTGAAGGTCATCAAAATCATTTTGCAAATCACTATAATCATTTTGTATAACAATATCGTAGGAAGTAGAGGGTTTAAGACATACTTCGTTTTCTTCTTCAATGCCCATAAAACATTGCTCAACTACTTCATAGTTGGAAGTTGTAAAAGGCTTGTTCCTTAGATTTAACCTTGTATCCCTTTGAGAAGTAGATGCTTTTGAGTTGCTCCTATCATTTGCATATACTTCATGAATAGCTTCTAATTTTTGCTATACTTCATGAGCCGATCGAATTCCTACAATAAGATTATATTCCAAATTGGTAAGTGAACAATATAAAATATTGAGAGCTTTACCATTTAAGGAGATGATTTTCTTTTCGTCATCATTGAGCTCCTTGAGAGCTTTGGAGGTGTATGGTGTGTCTTTCATCGGAATGGATTCTCCATTGATGACGATGTTCCAAATATCGAATCCGCAACCTTGTAAATAGCATTCCATTCTTTCTTTCCAAAATGCAAAATTTTTGGAATCAAATTGAGGTGGCTTGGTGGTGGAGGTGTCAGAAAGGTGAGCTTCATTCGTAGCCGACGATCGTTCATCTTCACTCGCGATGTGAAACGAGCTTTCCAAAGAGTTTGGCTTTGATACCACTTGTAAGTCCAAGCGGCTACGATAATCTAGAGGGGGTGAATAGATTATCTCCATCTTTTCGATTTTGCCCTCTTTTTTTTACAAAACAATCCAAGACAATAATAAAGGTGCGGGAATGTAAATAACACGCGTCGATTTATAGTAGTTCATCCCACCTAGGGCCTAATCTACTACCACCCCAGTATATCCGGGATGGGTTTTGAAAAAGAAAAAGAATTTTATTAATTACCACAATTAATACAAATTCAACTTACAACACCTTGAAGAGCACCACACTCTTCTTCAACACCACCTTTGAGATTACCACAATCTCTCTTGAAGATTACCACAATCTCCAACGGCACCTTGTGAAGATTACCATAATCTTCAATCTTGAAAACACCAAATTATTCAACACCTCAACAAGAAGATTACCACAATCTTCTTACACCTAACACCTAGATCACCCAAGTTGTTCTTACCACAAGAACACTCACAATGATATCTTGTGTTGAATGATAACCCAAATTCAAGATTACAACTCGATAATAAATTATACAATTGAGTGCAACTGTAATCAAGAATAGACTAGACCTCAAGAATGTGAAAGTGATAAGCTAGGCAAATTACAACAAGAATAATGACAATATAAGACCAAGTGTTTGCTTGAGTATTTCTTGTTGTGCTGTATTGTTCTCTCCTCTTTGTTGTGCTTCAAATCTTCCTCTATTTATAGGAGATGATTGATCCTTGATAGGCTCATCTTGAAATCTGATATCTACAAAACAATTACAATTAAAATCAAGATTATAGCTGTTAGAAATCAATCCTACAATTTAGGAAAAGTCATGTCACTGCACAATGGTTATAATTTTTTGTCAAAACATAGAGCGACCGGTCGCGCACAAATAAGATTTGAAAAGAACACAGCAAAAAACACACGGGGTGACCGGTCCAGGGGGTGGTCGACCGGTCGCCCAGGGGTGCGACCGGTCGCCCCCTAGGTGGACTGGTCCCCCTGACCATTTTTGAGAGACCCGTGAGTTCTGTTTCAAGAAACTCATTCACAGGTACCGTCGCCTTCTTGGTCGACCGGTCGACCTCCGAAATGAAATGTTATCCGATTTTTGTCGAAAAAAAATCTCAAGAAATACTCCGAAAAATTAGTAAAAATATTTTAAACTGATCTGGAGTATTTTGACAATATTTAGGAACCTTGTTTTGATGTAAAAACTTATTAACATAAAATCATTAAAAGTGTTGTCCAATTTTATCTAAAATAAAACTTGAAGAAATACTCCGAATAAATAGTAAAAATATTTCAAATCATTTAGGAGTATTTGGACAACAATTAAAAACATTGTTTTGATGTAAAAACCCATTGATACAAAATCATTAAATGTGTTGTCCAATTTTATCAAAAATAAACTTGTAGAAATACTCCGGAAAATATTAAAACCATTTTAAATCATTTAGGAGTATTTGGACAACCTTTAAAAATATTGTTTTGGTATAAAAACAAAATCATCAAAATCATGATAAAACCATTTATCAAACAATAATAACTTTACTTTTGAAATAAAAGCTTTAAAAACTCAAGTGTTGTATCTTTTGAAAAGATTGAGATCTAGTTCAGTAACCAGTATGGAAGGCTCAATGAACCAACCGCTCTAATACCACTTGTAGGTCCCAGGGGTGAGTTGTAAGGTTTAGATAGGGGGTTGAATAAACTTTACCAAATTTTCGAACATAGTCATTTTAAATATTTTTTACATAGTTAACTCAAATCACTAAGTCTTTGAGGGACAAAAGAGATAAATGTTTTTATCGTAATTTTGATGATTTTATTTAACGAGTTTTTCACCAAAACAATGTCCCTAAATGTTGTCTAAATACTCTTAATCGATTTAAATTATTTTTACTAATTTTTTGGAGTATTTCTTGAACTTTATATTTGACAAAAATTGGACAATTCCTCTGTTTGAGGTCAACTGATCGCCTTAAAGGGCAACCCATACCTGAAAATTGTTTGGGGAGGGGTCAGAGGCTATCCGGTATATAAAGACAGCTGTACAGCTTTCCTTGCTTCGAATATCAGATAAGAAGATATTTTGACGTCTGAGATTGCGTGGATGACTACGCTCGTTGAAATCCTTGATCCGTGAAGTCATCCTCCTTAATTAAGGAGGAGTGCCAAAGCGTAGACCATCTTCAATGGTGGTCCTAACTAACAAAGACCAACATGTTTGCTGAGAGTAGAGGGTCGACCGGTCGACCTGGGGGGTTGACCGGTGTTTGAAGAGAAAATGTTTTTGCTTAAAATCTCTTTGTTTCTACGTTGAACGGTCGAACCCAATGGAGACCGGTCAAATCCCTGTTCGACCGGTCCAACAGTATATTTTCAATTTAAAATTTGATTTTTGATATTAGAGGTCGACCTAAGGTTTTATCAGCAAACTATCCATTGCACAACATACAACTTTTCATGAAAGTATGGGATTAATTTATAACAGCTATATTCTCCATTTAATGTGCAATTTTTACAGATTTTCAGTCTTCAAGGAGGAGCCTATTGTTGGGATTCAAATCCAAGATCTCTTCTATAAATAGTTGAAGGCTGGAAGTAACACAAGAAGACAATACAATACAACAAAACAAGAAAATCTGCAAATTTGTCTAAGTCTTTAATTTCAACATACTTATAGTAATAGTCTAAGCTTATCAGTTTCATATCCTGCTTATTAGGCTTTCTTTCTTGATTATACTTGCACTTTTGAGTTGTAATATTTCATTTAAAGTGTAATCTTGATTGTATTTGTAACATCATCCAAAACAAGAAATCCTTGTTAGTGTTCTTTTGTCAAGAACACGTTTGGTTGATTTGATTGAAAAGCTTGGTGTTTTTCGTGTTGAAGAGTTTGGTGCTCCTTGAGTTGGAAAAATTTGGTGCTCTTCGAATTGGAAGATTATGGTGATCTATATAGGTGCCGTTGTAAAAAGAGTTTGGTGCCCTTCAAGGTAAATGTTGTAATAGTTTGGTGTCTATTAATAAACTTTTCTTTTTTTTGAAATCCATTCTGAACATACCGGGTGGTAGAGGATTAGGCCCTAGGTGGGTTGAACCTCTATAAATCATCAAGTGTTGTTTATATTTCTGCACTTTTATTTTGTTCATTATCTTCACATTCGAAAAAAAAGGCGTAAACTAGAAAATCGGGAAAATATATTCACCCCCTCTAAATTTTCGTAGCCACTTGGACTAACAACAACTAGGTTGGCTTACTTCAGCAAAGTTACCCACTCAGCAGACTCGACCGAGCTGTTGATAGTATAACTCAGCTGGGATCAGCTAACACTTAACTTTACAGTCGATTTGGTTTTTGTTCAGCGGAAGACTTTTCACCTTTAATGTTTTAAACTTGTTTTCAACACTTGTATTTAGCAGGGTTATTATCAGTTGAGTTCAACAGATTTAACTTGACAGCAGATATAATATGCAGGAAAATAGAATGTTGTAAGTAAAAATGACACAAGTAATTTTTATATCGGTTCGAGGATGGAGTAATTCCTCTAATCCACTATTCTCCAACTCTTGGAGGAATCCACTAAGTAATAGATCTGGTTATAAATTAAGTAGTGAACAGTCCGAGTCAGCCTTGATCACACAGCTGACTGCTCTTGGGACTCAGCTTCTTCACAAAACGGTTGTCTTGCAACTTCAACTCCCTACAACTCATGGAATTGATCACACAGTTTGCCAACGAGCTCAAAACTTCTGGTTCAAACTTGAATCTTAATACAACTCCTTCAACCTTGGAGAGTAAACCCCTTTTGTTCTTTAAACAATTTCCTCTTCATTTTTATGAAGTATTCTTTCCTTCACTGAGTGCGTTGGATCGAGTTCCTTCAATTTTAGGCTTGATGATTAACTTTGAAAGTTTGAGAGTATTTGCAGGTTTGCTTGTTTGGATGCTTGATTATCTCTTGAAAAAATCGTAAAATTGGTCACTTTCTCTCACTTGCTTCCTCAACCTTTTATAGTGCTTATTCAAAAGTTTGTCCGTTGAAGAGATATGCAATTTTAAAATAACACTTCTTGGTCGTTGGCTTGTCTTTTCTTGATCTGCAACTTGTACTGGTGACATTTCCTCGTTTTAATGAGGTGTGCAGGTTTTCAGGTTCTGACACACGCTCAGTATTTCCCATTGGTTTATTCTATTTACACGCTTGTAGGATGAGCACTTTTAGACATGGCAGCATGGACGTATTACTATAATAAGTAATGTCCTTGACTTCTGTGCAATGGATTAATATCAGTCCACTTGACTTGACAGTTGCTTTACCCCTTTGACTTGAGTCAGCTCCAACCTTTTAGGAATGACTCAACCGTCATCATCAACTGCGAACTTGGCTTTCAAGCGACTTGATTGTCACTTGTTCATTCTTTACTCAAATTGTCTCATAGATGGGTCTCCTCTTGATCAGTCCGTAAGTTTCATCTTGACTTCACACAACCGACACTCAGTTGGGTCTTCTCTTCAATCTTAAGTCGACTCTTGTAATCTTCAACTTAGCTGATTTCAACTCAACTCATATTGACATATCTATTACAAGTTGAATTGCAAAGAAAATAGGGTGCCAACTTCCTCTTCTAAGTTTTACATGGTATCATCAAAATCTAAACATAAATTTTCCTAACAAAGGAGTTGTCTGATTTTTGTCAAAAAATAAAGTTCAAGAAATACTCCAAAAAATTATTGAAAAATATTTAAATTGTTTTGAAGTATTTAGACAATATTTGGGGACATTATTTTGGTATAAAGACTCATTTAACTAAAATCATCAAAATCATGATAAAAATATTTTTCTAACACAATGTTGGATTAATGATCCAAAGGAGAAGCATTCAACTCGAAAAAAAGTGAGAATCTCATGCAAAGCCATATTATAGATTATATATATTAATTATGACACAACCTAAGGGCAGCCACAGTGGGAGCTTTTTTCATGGGTTTTTCAATTGAAAAACCTACCAAAAAAAGCTCCTCCCATTGGAGCATGCCACTTTTTCCAATTCCATAAAAAGTCGTACCGTGAAATCGGTACCGCTCCTTTCTTTAAAAAAATAAATAAAATGATTAATTAATTTTTTAATATAAATTTATATTTTTTATTTTGAATACACTTACCTAAACTAGTCGTTAAAGAGCTGTTGCATTTTATTAATATGTTACAATTTTTTTTCTCATTCATCATACTACTCTCAAATTCTCAAACATATAAATTGTTCAAACTACATCTAATTACCTTTATTTTTCTTCAGTTCCTTTGTTCATATAATTCAAAATTTTATCCAATATGGATGAAAATTATAATCGGTCTTTTATGAATTTTTTCAATTCTCAAAATATTGATGAAAATACATTACAAAATGCGACCAATATTTCATCCCTCCAAAATTCTCAATTTTCTGCTCCTACACAATACCCTCAAAATTTTGCAAATATTCTAAATTTTCCATAATTTCCTCCAAATTTGCAAAGTTCTCAAAACTACTCAACTAATCTGAATACCCCTCAAATGCCTCCATTTTATATGTATTTGCCCGAATATTGGCGAGCCATGGGCAACCAATTTGGGATGCCAATCCCTCTTTCAGGTAGTTCTCCTCCTTCTAATGAATCAAGAAGAGTTGGCATAGATGCTTCCGGGGCAGACAAAGAACCTTAAACACCATCATCAATTCCAGACTCACCGTTCCCACAACATTCAACACAAGTAGGGCTTGAAAATATTGTTCTCGATAAAGATGAGACAACTAATAAAATGGGAAGAGGTGACAAAAAACGGACAACTTGGACAGACGAGGAAGATGAGAAACTTGCAGCGGCATGGATCACTATTAGTGAAGACCCGAACGTTGGTAATGATCAAAAAGAAACTACGTTTTGGAAACGAATTACAGACTACTACAACAAATGTCGCCCCAAAGGTGCCGTGGTGAGAGATTGGGTGCCATTAAAATCTCACTTCTATAGAATCCACCCAATGGTGAATGAATTTACTGCTATTTATAATCGATTATATCGCAATCGTCAAAGCGGACAAAGTGATGATGATATACTCTTTAGGGCACGTCAAGAGTATAAACACAATGGTAATGGGGATTTCAGATATGAACATGTATGGAGGATTGTTAAAGATTGTCCAAAATGGGCTCCACAAGGTGATTACATTAAAAAGAAAACAAGAGTTTCTCAATCAAGGGGTGGCATATCATCATCGAATGTGGATGCTCCTATTGATGTAGATGATTGTGAAGTCCGCAGTCGTCCAATTGGGCAAAAGGCAACAAAGAAGAGAGAAAAATCCACAGCTACAACATCTAACGATGATGAATATTATAATAGATTAAAAGGAATAGAAGAACTGCAGAGGGGAAAACTGCAAATGCAAAAGGAGAAGGCAAAGAGAAAGGATTATGAAATCTTTATGAAGGATACAAGTGGGATGACAGAGGATCAACGTAGATTACATATGTTCTACTGTGAAGAGATTAAAAGAGATGAGCCTTCTAATAGATATCTTGTGGAGTTGATCTATTCTTGTTTGTTATTTCTGTATTTTATTTATGTATTCCACTTTATTTTGTATTAATGTAATTTGTGTTCAATAATAAAAACTAGCCGTTAAAAATTAGCCATTAAAAACTAGTCGTTAAAAACTAGCCGTTACAGTTATAAATAAATTTTTCATACTTTTTGGCTATATAAAATAATATATGTACTCCCCTAAAAAAATATATTTATAAAATATATTTTATTATCAAAGTAAAAATATAAATGATATATATTTTTATATAAATGTAATAATACATGCTATATAATATAAATATAATAAAAGATATGTGATTTTATGGTTAGGAATGTAGGGTCCACAAAAAAGCTATTTAGAGGTTTTTGGATTGTGGAGAAAAAAATAAGTTTTTTTCTTTTTGAGGTTTTTATGATGTGGCACTATGGGTCCCATCAAAAAGTAGGTTTGTAGAGGTTTTTTGAAGTTTGACATTGGAGATGCCCTAAATTCTTGAAGTGTTCTAGACCATAGTTTTCTGTCAATATGATTTGCCAGGGAAAAGTAACCGAAGAGAGTATAATATGTGGTTCAGACACAAAAAGTTGGGCAATGACACTTTTATGGTTGCAATTCTTTAAAAAAAATTCCCACGAAAGGAGATTTTTAAAGTAATTTAAAATCTGTTTTTCCAAATCTCTTGCATCAGAGAGATTTTTATCAAGATTTCTCGTGCATTTTTGTGAAGAATGTGAGCGCATGAGATAAGCTTCAAAAAAAAATGGTGGCTGTGTTTAGAATCTTTTATGGTAGTAAGAGTATTATAGTATTTTACAGTAATGATATTTACTTAATTATTCGGAGGGGTGTACTTAGAGAAAAATGGGATGTGAATAGCGTCGCCACCCAATAATTAAAGGAAAACAATTAAATTAAATACGTACATTATTTCTTTTCTTTTATAAACGTACCTTCATGAAGTGCCAAATCCAAACAAAACGAACCTAGAGGAATAAATTAATCACAGTAATTTAAATGAATTTTGTACTGAAATGTGGCTATTAGAATTTGTCATCATATAAGAGATCTTGAATTTTTCATGATTCTACTCGTGGGCCGGGCGTGATATGTTTGGTTGCCATGCTAAATTATAGCCAGTCATTTGAATTTTTTCTATTTGGCACATTTTAAGGGAGACTGGGAGGGTTGTAAAAAACCTTTTCTTAAAAAGAAACAGTTTATTATGCTCAATCATTTCAAAGATTTTTTTTCAAACCCTTGTAAAAATGCTTAAGAGTGTGCTTATGTCAATAGGTTTAAATTTTAATATGTACACACACGCGTATATATGGGATAATTAGAAAATTAAATCATGAGGTTTCAACTAATTACCAATAAAAAGGAAAAAAAATTACAAAAAAAAGCTCTTCAGGTCTGATTTTATCTTAAATTTAAAGAGGTAACTCTAATATTTGTGCAATGGTTTTTTCTTTTTTTTTTTTTTTTTTATAAAGAATAAAAATGTAAAACTAAATCAACCCTAACTTGGGTCTTTATAATTGTCAAATCCTCTGAATCTTTTCTTTTTTTTTTTTTTTTGGTAATTAGCCAAACCCTCATAACTTTTTCTATCATTATACTCACCTAACCTCTAACCCGTTTGTTCCATGCTACACGTGGAGGAATACTCCAAGTGCATAATAACCGTAGATTTATTATGAATATGTAAAAATTCATACAAAATCACACATTCCAATGTGAATTGTGTGCGGATCTACATAGATACCATATCAAATGTATTCCTCAACGAAATTTGGATTGTAACCCTAGTCACAATTTAACAGTTTGAATCTTCTATTATAAAATTTTGGTGTTAAATTAATTGTTCCATACAAATTTTAAAATTAGTTATATTGACTAAACATATTTTTGTTACATATAATACATCTTTAAATATTAATTTATACTATGTTGACTTATCAATGATTACTACGGCTGCAAATGAGTCAAGCTATTTGTGACATATTTAGAACCGACTCGATAAAACCTCACTTGAACTCATTTTATAAGACTCGTTAAAATTAATAAACCTAACTCAAGATTAACGATATTCAGTTTGTTAGCTCGTGAGTAGGCTTGTTAGTAAGCTCATGAACTATCCCATATAATATAAACTAATACTTTGACTTCAATTTTAATTTTTATACATTCACTTGTTATAAATATAAAAATATTTAGATAGATTTTAGTAGATATATTATTTTAGAAATATATAATATTATTTATAATAAATTGAATTATGATATAATTTATAATAGATATTTATAAAGCTCGTTTAGACTAGATTAAACTCGAAAAAACTCGAGTTCAACTTGATAATACACAAGTTAAACTCAAACACTATTTGGTTCAATTCGAGATCACCAATCATTGGCGAAGCCACATGAGGCCCAATGCGGTCGGCGGACCGCACTGGATTTCAGAATTGTCTTTAGTAAATTTGAGTTGGACCGCACTAGAACTCGGAGTGGCCTGTTAAATTAATTGGGTTGAACCATACTGAAAATTCAGTCTATAAAAAATATTAAGATAAAATTCAAAAGGCCGAAAGAATGAAAAATCATCTAGTCCAATTAAGGCATTGAATGCTCCAAACTTGATAATATACAACTTTTTGGGAACACTATTCCAATAAACTTTTGGATCTAAAAGTTAATTTCTCATAATAATAATAGTTGTTTGGCTGTTAATTTAGCATTGGATTTTGGATAAATCACTTATCCAAAAAGTTCATTCAAGATAAACCGATATTGGAGAGTGTGAAATCGCCAAAGAATTGCTAAAGGTACGATTTTTATATTTGTTTTTTTATTGAAATGTTTTTTTATTGAAATGTTTTTCAAAATTCAGCTCGATAATCGTCCAGTTGAAACGAATTTTTTTTGACCACACTGACTAAAAATCCTGGCTACGCCCATGTCACCAATGACCCAAAGTAGTAACACGTTGACTTTTTATTTTTAGGTTGACTTTTTATTTTCAGGTTGACTTTTATGTTTCAATTTTGGAATGGGCTTTCCAGCAAAGGACTCGCAGCCCGGGGATAAGAAATGCTGACCTCAAAAGCCCTGAACTCAATCATGTTAACTTTTTATTTGGGAAAAGGACATAAATACCTCATTTTTCATACCCAATCCCTGCACAATGTCTATTTTCCGCTGATTTTGGACAAAAATATCATTTTACGCTGAATTTGGACAAAAATACCATTTTACGCTAAATTTGGACAAAAATACCCATTTTCCGCTGATTTTTGACAAAAATACCCATTTTCCGCTGATTTTTTGCGTTGGTTTCTTTTTTGTTTCTTTGTTGTTTCAAACATGTAGCGGGGAAAGACTTACTATTAACAAATTTGCTAGAGTACGTGAGATCTTTAGTTCAAGATTAGACATGCATACATCGAAATGAAGCAAAGATCAACATTTACAAAGATGACAAAAAAAAAACAGCTGAAGAGTATATGGGGAAAAACTACACTATTTCTCTAAATTTAAGAGCAATTTACTACAAACTTTTATCACATGATCCCCTGTTTCACAATTGTTTCTTACATGTTTCATTTATGTTTCTTACATGTTTCAACTGATTACATAATCATTAAGATTTACATAACAACAATTCTCTAAAATCATTAGGAAGTGGAGGTAAAAACTCAATGTCGTTGTCATCGTCATCACCATTTTGCAGCTTCAACTTAGCATGATTGTGAAGCAGATGACTGAGCCTTTCTTGTTCATTCTCTATCTCAAACGCTTCGACGTCCATAGCCTTCCCACTAATAAAGTGCTCGGCATAACAAGCAACAAAAAATCCCACATTCACTACAAAAGAAAATAAAAAAAGATACACAGTCAGATAGATAACACAACAAATCAAAAACAATAAAAAGAACAAAATAAATGGAAAATACATAAAAGAACAAAAGAAACAACTTCGAAACAACATCGAAACAAACGAAAAATTTCAAATCGCTGGGCTGGAATTTGCTCTTGATCTGGTCATAAAACATCGTCGTGTCGTCGTGGTGCTGGAAGGAACTGTGGTGGCCACACCGGGTGGTGTAATCGAGGAACCCCCGCAACAACTCAATTTCATCCTCGTCGGCCCATGAGGCCGGAAGAAGCTTATGACTCATCGAGTAGCAAAGACCGCTTCTTGGTAACGATGATTTCCTGTTGTTTGTGTTGTTGTTGTTGTTGGGGATCGACGAGTCCAGGCACGGCGATGGTTACTTGGGCGGCAGAGGTGGAGGGAGGAGGAGGTGGAGGACGATCAACGTCGAGGGCGGCGGAAGAGGCGAAATCGTCATTGTCGTGATCGGAAATTTCATCGTCATCATCGTCGTCGAGGAGGTCTTCTTCTACGTTGAAGTTAATTGCAGCGGCGCGGGTCAACGGTGGAGGCCAACTCAGATTAATAATTTAATAATAATAATTATTATGTTTGTATGTATGTATGTTTGTGGATTTGGAATGGTGGTTACTGGTTAGGTTTAGTTGGGGAGAATTGAGGGGTCAACACGATGGGACTGTGTGTGTGTACTGGGGGCTAATGCTAATTGGTTAGGTTTTGTGAATTGGGTTTCGTACATTGGTGGGTATATTTGTCTTATTAATGACCGGGTGGGGCATATTTGGAATGAGGTGGTATTTTTGTCTTTTTTTCAAAAATCAGGGTATTTTGTGGTATTTCCTCTTTTTATTTTCAGTCTTGTTTTTATTTTTCTTTTCTAAAATGGGCTTTTCGGCAAGGACTGCAGCTAGGGATGACAGCAGGGCGGGTTTGGCTAAACCGGCGACCCGTCCCACCAAGAAAATTTCAGACTTGGGACTAGGGGTGGCCAAATGGAACCGAAACTGTGGTCAACGGTTTCAAAATCAGAACCAGAACCGTGGCCGGTTTCGATTCCGGTTCCTTGGTCTTAAAAACCGTGGAACCGGCGGTTTTAACCGTCGGTTAGAACTGTTAGTGGAACCGTGACAGAACCGTGATGGAACCATTTTTTTATGTTAAAACCAACAATTTTTTTTGGTAAACATATGATATATAGAAGAAATGTTAAATGATTATTATAATGTTTTATATTCATAACTACATAAGACACGTTTTAGATCAAATATAGAAGAAATATTGGTAAACAGATTTTGGCGGGAACTTTCCTTATTTAGAAACTTTCTTGCTTTTTTTTACATATATACATATAGATTAAGGTCAAGATGGTTTTATATATATGGGAAAACAATGAGCATTATTAGGCGAGTAGACCTTAAGCAGATAAGTACCAACCTGCAGTAACAAAAAAAAAAAAAGGGATTTACATTCATATCTTTATACATGTAGATAATTATTAATTGACTTGGAAGTAACTAATACGGTGTTTTTTTTTTTTTTTTTGAGAATTAATACGGTGTTTTTTCACTGTTGCAGGTTATGTTGCGCCTCCATCGGCAAGCGTCGTGTTTGACATCTCTGAATCCATGAACCGGGTTATCACCCATGGTAATTTGGACTTGCCCCAATACAGTATCCATAAAAAGCGCACATATTTTAGAATAGCCCTCAAAATGTTGTCCCCTCAATCCTTGTCTTGGCATTCGGTTAAACCCCTTTCCATAAGCCTTCGAAACCCTTCTCTACAAAAACTCATAAGCACAGCTCGTGCTTATTCGACTTCCATTTCGGCTGCAAACTTCGATTCCGATGACTTCCAGAACCCCGTATCCGGCCGGCCGAACAATTTTTCCGGCTTCAAAATTGAGGAGACAGTGGAACTGGATTCCCGAAAGCTGAGGTTGGATTCCTGGCTTTCTTCTCGAATTAACGGCATCAGTAGAGCTAGAGTTCAGTCCAGCATTCGTTCAGGATTGGTGTCTGTCAATGGCCACATCATCAATAAGGTTGCTGAATTTGATTGACTTGTATTTTTTTTTTTCGGTTTAGTTTTATGAATTGCAAGCTGTTGTTGTGAAGAAGGAACATTCATTTTGGTGAAAATGAGTTCTCTTGCCTTTTAAAGTTGTAAGAAAGGTGAGAGTGTTACCTGAAGCGTTAATTTAATGTATGAATCTGTGGTGTGTTAACATTGTATTAATTTGAAGGTTTCTCACGTGGTGAGAGATGGGGATGTGGTGAACTGCAAGATAGCAGAGTTGCAGCCTCTGAGGGCTGAACCAGAAGATATTCCACTGGATATAGTATATGAAGATGAACATGTGCTTGTTGTCAACAAGCCTGCTCACATGGTGAGCTCTTGAAACCTCGTTTGCCTGTTTTCTTACTTTGTTTTTATTCCTTTTCTGAGAAAGTTACAAAATTGAGATGAATTTGGAACTCAAGTATCATATGATTGAAAGCAGTACATTGACGAAACACTGTGTTGATTAGTAAAGCTCTTAGAAATTCTATTTTTTCTCGGGTTCGGTAGCTTGTAGTTACCCTACATTTTGTGATAACCTCAATTTTATAAGCCACAATATTTTATGGAACAATGAAATCAAGTTCGACAAATCTTGGCGGAACATTTGCATAATTTATCATGCTTATACTCTATACTTTTAGCTAAGATGTTACTTTCATGTGGTCTTATGATCAAAGTTTTATATGGTTTAGAGTATGATAAACTCAAGAGTTCAAAAACAGATTGACTTATATTCTCTTTTCTTAAATATCCTCAAAATGGTAGGTGGAAGACATTCTTTCGCTTCTGGTAAAATTTTTTGGATAACCCCTCTTGTTAGAATCTTAACACGTGACTTATCTGCTATACAGGTTGTTCATCCAGCACCAGGCAATGCTACTGGAACACTTGTAAATGGAATTCTTAACCATTGCCGACTTTCCACTGTATTTTTGAGCCCAGAAGCACTGCCCGAGACTGATGATGATTCAGGAGATGAGGCCAGTGCCTTTTCTGTAGATCAAGGTCATACTGTAGACATTGGTTTTGGCTTCTCTGAGGCATCTGTACGCCCTGGAATTGTGCACAGATTAGATAAAGGAACCAGTGGATTGCTTGTCGTTGCAAAGGTGCTCCATCTCCCAGTTTCTGAAAATTATTGCTTTTTTACAGCGATCCTCGTATGTTAGGAAATTTTGAATTATCTTTTGATTTGCTTCCTTTTACCCTTCTCAATACAGGATGAGCATTCTCACTCCCATCTAGCTGAACAGTTCAAGAAACACACTATAAAGAGAGTCTATGTGAGTCTCACCTGCGGAGTTCCCTCACCACTCTCCGGGCGCATTGATGTCCCGATAGGGCGTGATCCAGGCAACAGAATTCGTATGATTGCTAATCCTGGATCTGCTACATGTGGAAAGGCCCGCCATGCTGTTAGTAGGTGATACTAGATCCTCCATCCCTCTTATCCTTTGTTGCTTCAGATGTGTCTTTGAATGTCAAATCATCTGCAAACTATAATGCACTCTATAATGCCAATTTTAAGTTGACGCACTAATTATGGTTTTGCTATGATTTTATTTGCAGTGGGATAATGACTTCTATTGTAAATAGTAGAGCTTCATTTCACAGTAACTCGCTAGTTTCAATATCAGATGCCAATGACTCCTATAAACCAGTTTTGGGCAAGCAAAACTATATTTCTTGCATAAAAAATGGGGAAACCATGGAATTTAATGCCAAAAAATTGAGACTTGATTACTGTATTATTCCTAGAATCAATGACATTAATGGAGCTGGAGCTCATTCCAGCACTTATCCAGACTTGCTGCATCTACTAAGCAGAAATACCCAATCGTCACTTTCTCAAGTTAGGCAGATGCATGCCCAAATGCTCAGAACAGGTCTTTGTGACCTCCCTCATTACCGCACCAAGCTCTTCTCACTCTATTCCAACCACCACCGTTTTTCAGATGCCAAAAACCTTCTCCGCTCCATCTTGAAACCCGATCTTCTCTCTTTCACTGCCCTCATTAATGCGTCCTCCAAATTTAATGATTTTAAGAACACTCTTATTTTATTTTCTCAAATGCTCACAAATGGGCTTTACCCCGATGCCCATGTTTTGCCGAGCATTATCAAGGCTTGTGCTGGACTATTGGCTGTTAAAATTGGAGAGCAAGTTCATGGGTTTTCTTTAGCATCTGGGCTCTCCTTGGATCCTTTCGTGGAGTCTTCTTTGATTCATTTTTATGTGAAATGTGATAAATTGATTGGTGCTCACAAGTTGTTCGACAAAATGGTTGAGAGAGATGTTGTTTCGTGGAGCGCATTGGCTGCTGGTTATGCAAGGAAAGGGGATGTAATTAATGCGAAAAAAGTGTTTAGTGAGGTTAAAATTTTTGGCTTTGAACCGAATACTGTGTCTTGGAATGGTATGATTGCTGGGTTCAATCAAAGTGGGTGTTTTCTGGATGCAGTTTTGATGTTTCAGCAGATGCATTTACATGGTTTTACATCTGACGGGACTAGCATTTCTAGTGTTCTTCCTGCAATAGGTGACTTGGGGTATTTAAATGCAGGCACTCAAGTTCATGGTTATGTTATCAAGATTGGTTTTGCTGTTGATAAGTGTATTGTAAGTGCACTTATTGATATGTATGGCAAGTGCGGGTGTGCGTTAGAGATGTCACAAGTGTTTGAAGATATAGGTCAAGCTGATGTTGGGGCTTGCAATGCCATGATAGCAGGGCTCGCTAGACATGGGCTTGTTGACAAGGCACTGACGGTGTTTAAAGAACTTCAGGGCCAAGGAATGGAATTGAATGTTGTTTCATGGACTTCAGTGATAGCTTGTTGCTCACAGCATGGTAAAGATATTGAGGCTTTGAACATTTTTAGAGAAATGCAGGCTGCTGGTGTGAAACCAAACTCTGTAACCATCCCTTGCTTGCTTCCGGCTTGTGGCAATATTGCAGCACTAATGCATGGAAAAGCTGCACACTGCTTCTCTCTGAAAAGGGGCATCTCAGGTGATGTTTATGTAGGCAGTGCACTGATAGATATGTATGCCAATTGTGGAAAGATCCAAGCAGCTCGCTGCTGTTTTGACAGGATGCCTGCCCGTAATTTGGTTTGCTGGAACACAATGTTGGGTGCATATGCAATGCATGGAAAAGCAAAGGAAGCTATTGAAATCTTCCACTGTATGCAGAGGAGTGGGCAGAAACCTGATTCTGTTAGTTTTACCAGTCTCTTATCTGCATGTAGCCAAAGTGGCCTTACGGAAGAAGGGCATAGTTACTTTGAAAGCATGTCCAAGGATCATGGTATTGAAGCTAGAGTGGAGCATTATGCTTGTATTGTCACTCTGCTTGGTCGTGCAGGAAAGCTTGAAGAAGCTTATTCCATGATCAAGAAAATGCCATTTGAGCCCGATGCTTGTGTTTGGGGTGCATTGTTAAGTTCCTGTAGACTTCACCATAACATGAGCTTAGGTGAGGTTGCCGCTGGTAAATTATTCGAACTAGAACCTAAGAATCCTGGAAACTACATCCTGCTGTCTAATATTTATGCTTCTAAAGGAAAATGGAAAGAAGTGGATAAAGTTAGAGATATCATGAGAGATATGGGATTGAGGAAGAATCCTGGCTGTAGTTGGATTGAGGTAAAAAACAAAGTACACATGCTTTTGGCAGGTGATAAGTCACTTCCTCAAATGGCTCAAATTCTGGACAAATTAAACAGACTTAGCATGGAAATGAAGAAAGCAGGTTACTTGCCAAATACCAATTATGTGCTACAAGATGTGGAGGAACAGGAAAAGGAGCACATCTTATGTGGGCACAGTGAGAAGTTGGCTGTAGTTTTTGGTATTCTGAATACTAGTCAAGGGTCTCCTCTGAGAATTACAAAGAACCTAAGAATTTGTGGAGATTGCCATGCTGTTATAAAATTTATATCTAGATTTGAGAGGAGAGAAATTTTTGTCAGAGACACAAATCGCTATCACCACTTTAAAGATGGTGACTGCTCATGTGGGGATTATTGGTGATTGAGTTCTAGGATGTGGATTTTCAGTTGAACTTTGGAGTGGGAACATATATATCAACGGAGTTCATTTTTTATGATTTTTGGCCTTACACTTGTGAGAACCCTTGATTGCCTACTGGTGAGTTTTTATTCAGCTTGTCTTTGAGCCGCTCCAAGTTTGCTACCTTGTTGTTAAAGTTCTCCAACTATTTCTATTTTCTCATTAGCCTTTTGCTCGCTGGATCGTTGGCCTTTTGCTCGTGTATTTTTCCCTTTCGTAGGAAGAATAAGATTATACAGGAAGGGTGCACTTAATCACGTTTTTCATATCTATTCATGTGTACTAAAGAAATCTATGCATATTTGTTACAAACACTAAATATTAAGAAGCTTATCAGACTTTTCTTTGGAATGGGCTGGTGCATGAATTACTAGACAGAATGGTGTGAATAGTGAACAGTATGCTTACATGCAGGGAAGTTTTGATTCTTACAAAATTTGCTTTATACCGCTGCTTTGTGAAGAAAAGAGACGCTCCTTGGATTAAGTGGGTGCAGTAGTGCAGATGGTCATTCTAAAAGCCTAATTTGTAGTGTTCCTGGGCCCACCATTACTATTTGAGTGCATCTGGCACTCAAGGAAGTGACTAATGCTCCATTGTTGGAGATGAATCTAATTTGAATGTTGGGATGGCCTTTAACTTGTATTGGCATGAAAATTGGCACCTTGCAGGACCGTTGAAGGTTGATTTATAATATCTCATGACATTCATAAATCTTCTATTTGCATGTATCATTGAGACAAAATAGGATAAGCAGTTAGTTGTGAAATTTAATGCTGGAAAACTTGAGCACTGATGATCATGCTCAAAAGTTGATGAAGAAATCTATGCCAGTTTGCCAATTATTTCAACCAATGGCTTACCAGAACATAGTTTTAACTTACTGGGCTCGAGTTCGTTTCATCAGAAGAATTTATGATAGCTAATATGAACTCTAGAGAAGAAAGAAGTCTTTTGGTACAAAGGAATCAACTTGATTTTGGAATCTTTCGAAAAATTACTTTTTGTCATCCTTTTAGGATTCGTGAATGTTTTGGTTACAAATCTGCAAAAATTGTTCTCATACAGTCATACCCGACCTTTAGATTTCTTTGGTTGCATGCCGGTCCTGACCACCTTTCCAAACTGCAACTTTGAATTTGCTTATCTCAGGGTAAAACTATTATCCACTAAAGTGTAATGACTAAAGTGTAATGAGCTTGTGTTGTGAAATCTATTCACAGCTTTTGGAACTTTTCCTCTGCTGTTGCTTTATGCTGATTCGGTTGCCCTACTGTTAGATTCCATGCCCTTATAGAAGCCATTCTTCTTTGTTATCTTTTTCAACAATGTACTGTATGCCCAGTAATCTATTCAGATAATGAGTACTAATAATGGACTATGTATTTCTGTGGAATTGCTTGCATTTGGTGATTTCCTACTGCATAGACACACATTAAACATCAATTAAACTTTTGTTCAGGTACAAAGTGATTGAAATACTTGCTGGTGGTGGTTGTGCATTGGTGAAATGGAGGTTAGAAACTGGGCGCACTCATCAGGTCTAATTTGTTATGGTCATTTTTTACCCTTTATTTTGTGTACATGGATCCTAACGTTTAACCAGAACTTAAGCTGGTTAACTTGTGTACATATATTAACTGTGCTCTACAATATATAAGCAATTAAAGCCTTCCTCTAAAAAAAAGGAAAAAAGGAAACAGAGAGAAGGTTTATGTCTGCTTCTTGAAAGTCAATTTCTTGATACATTATCTTAAAAAAATTATTTATATTTTCCCCTTTGAGCATTTATTGCTCCTCATGAACACCTGTGTAACTTACATTCTCTCTCGATGGAAGTTGCACTCTGCATCCGATATTTTAACAGACGTCTTGTGTATTGCTTAATTATCAGCTAGCCCCTCTGATGGATTTAACTTACGGAGAATGACAATCTACTATTACTATGATATTTGCATGGAGTAAAATCAACTTACTGCCTTTTGAATTAGATTCGAGCCCATGCAAAGTATCTTGGCATTCCACTCTTGGGAGATGATGTTTATGGAGGAACCAAGAACATGGGCTTATCGCTGCTTCAGTCAAGAAACCCACCTAGCTATCATGGACACATTCTGCAACTGGTTGCTAAATTAGAAAGACCTTGCCTTCATGCTTTAAGTCTTGGGTAAGATTACTCTATCTGCGGCCTTCTGTTCATTATTAATAATTAAATTAACAGTGTAGAATAAGTTATTATCATTGATTGTAGGTTTAGGCATCCACACACAGGGGAAAACCTACGCTTTTCTCAGATACCACCTACTGATTTTGGTGAGATTTTGGATCAGCTCCGTGACATTGGCACCAAGACGGTAAAGTTATTTAGTTTGGTATGAAATCCTCAATTGGGATAATTGCAAAAACTACCCCGATGTTTAGTCTAATACCAAAAAATCCAGTTATCTTTTAAAATTACAAGTATCCCTTGAGGTTTGCATTTGTTATGCAAATTAAACCCCCTCAAAACCCCCTCGATAGGTGCAAATATGTAAAAGTAGAAACATACCTCAAGGGGGTAGTTGTAATTTTGAAAAGTAAATGTTTTTTTTTCTAAATTAGGCTAAACTGCATGGTAGTATTTGTAATTATCCCAATCATTTTTTTTAATAATACCCAACAATTTAGGCTAGTGAAACATTTTCTGCAAACGATTGTTCAGCATGGTAATGTGCTGTTCTTAATACCTGTGATGCCAGAAAACGTTCACGCCAACTTGGTTCGATATGTTTGCAAGATTTGAGTCCTGTCCTTAAAAAGCAAACTCTTTATGCTATATAGTATATTCACCTGGCTTTGTGATATATTGTGATCAACATGACCTTTATCTATGAATTTCCAGGTAACGTAGCTGGTTGGGCATTCGAAATTATGGTTCAAGTAAGCTCATGGTTACTTCTATGAATGATCAATCTCAGTTTGACTCTTTGACATCAAACACCACTTGCATATGTTTATGAATCAATTAGTTTGCCAATTTTGTGGATAACAAAACAATGGCTTATGGAGTATATGGTAAGATGATTCGGGATTAAGCTGAGATTATGTGCATTGTTGCAAATAGTCTTGTGCTTATTGAATTTTTATAATTTCATTTTGAAACTAAAATTACTCAAATCTATATTCCGTTTTCGTCCAAATTATTGCGGCACTCTGAGGGTGGTTGGATTCATCAATTGAAATTTTACTTTATTTTTAATCTTACTATCAGACCCCTAGCTCTGTACTTTTAATCTTAAAACATAGAGGATAAGTTAATAAGAAAAATAAATGTGAAAAATAGGTTTGATTTTCACAATATTAAGGTGTGAAATGTAAACCTAACACAGTGACGTATAATATACTGATGCAGATGTTTTCTGTGTCGAGGTCGATTGATATGGTTATCAAGCTTTGGAAAGAGATGGGTGAGAATGAAGTTGAGCCTAATGTCAATACTTACAAGATTCTTATTACAATGTACTGTTTGATGGGGCATTGGAATAATGCTTACAAATATTTTAAAGAGATGATTGAGAAGTGTTTGAGACCTAGTCCGAAGGTGTATGAGATGGTTATGCAGCAGCTGAGGAAAGTAGGTCAATTGAAGAAACAAGAGGAATTGATGGAGAAGA
This sequence comes from Rehmannia glutinosa, assembly GCA_016081115.2. Taxonomy (NCBI): domain Eukaryota; kingdom Viridiplantae; phylum Streptophyta; class Magnoliopsida; order Lamiales; family Orobanchaceae; genus Rehmannia; species Rehmannia glutinosa. The sequence continues at coordinate 72,049,350 of CM071931.1, read as the reverse complement.
TTGTGGATCAAGATCGAAACATTGTATTTTGCTGATCATCAGGGCCAATGAATCAAATAGGAGTTGTATTATTGTTCAAACGTACATGAACATGCCGAACTGAACTCTACTGTTGCAGTATTAGCATGATATTATGAAAAAAATCAGTTTCATGAGGTTTGTAAAATACATGAACACAGTTCCTATACTTATTAAGCATGAGTGGCTGGTGCTTTGTCATGAGCAAAAATTTTTATTGAAGTATTTCTTGACTTTGATAGGGCATTTGGATCTTTAATGTCATTTGATTGATTGTTTTGATGGATAGCCCCTTGTGCTTGATGCATGGCGTTTGAGAAAATAAAGTATAATTGTTTTGCAAAACCTTGCAAAGTTTCAGCATACAATACATCAAGTAGACCAAATATATTCATGAGTTTTTAACGTCCTTGCATATCGAGTGTCTCATCCAACCGCTTTAATTTCTCCAATCCATAGCTAATCAAAAACCTAATCCTCTGTTTGTCTTTGCAAGTACTGTTGTTCTCCATTTCTTGTCTAATCATGTGTCTCAGTTCATCTGGAAAAAAAACAACATTTCAATGTCGGATGAAATGTAAAGTACTATAAGAAATCAACACAATATTTCACCATATACAATATCTGTCTCGCGAAATAACCCCAAAATACAAAACAAAGCTGATAACACTTCATCCTAGACCATGACCCAATATAAATAGCAATTACATCAATTCCAAATCCAAGATCCAAATCACATCATTCTGCTGCACTATAGAACACAATATGAAAAGCAAATTCTGAAGAAGATATCAAATAACGAAATATGCTCCATGTTTCCTTTGTTCAGTTTGAGCTGTCTCTACAACACTCCATCAATGGAAACAACTCGGACACTTTTAGTTTGAAATGTCTTTCATGACAAGGAGGTCAGCTTATTGTTTTTTTCTTTCTTTATATCTCATTCTCTTTTCGGTATATGCATATTTTTATATACTACTGTCCATTTACATTTAAATCAAACATTCAATGCTAAATTAGAGAAGAATATATAAACAATACATATTTATATTAACTGCGTACACTGCATATGCATATATTTATTCATGTGGAAATGGGTCAAATTGGCCATTTCCAACTTCAAAAGATTAAAAATAGCCAATTTTTTCAAACACATCTTTTTTAGCCATTTTGGGGTGTAAAATGACATTCATACCCTTTAAGCATATTACACTAGGTCTTATACCTCTCTTTCTCCTTTTCTCTTTTACTTTCACTTTCTCTCTTCAAAATTCAAAGACAAAATTCCGGCGAATTTCCGGCAACCATTTTCCCGATCGGAATCTCGAAATAATGTAAGCATTTTGTTCTCTATCTCATTCTTTACCATTTCACTATCGTATTTAGTTTGAGGTTGGGTGTAGAATAGATCTGAAATCCATAGATATGAAAAAAAAACCGGTTCGAAATAAGCTCGAACAACAGCCTGCAAAGGTAACTCGAATTCGAGTCACATGTGACTCGACCGAGTCAAATCGACTTCAATTCGAGTTACCTTTGCAGGTTACATGTTCTGATTTGATATTTTTTTTTGTCTGTTTTTGTTGGTTTGAGATGAAGGATGATAAAGTGATAATTGTCCATAGTAGTTTTTGGGATGGTAGTTTCTATAGGAATGGTGAATAAGTACTCGTTTTTGCGTCGTTGTGGACAATATCATATAGTGGGTTTGTGGATATTGTTCATAACGTTGTAAATGGTGATCGGCGTTTGTGTGAATACAAATTACACCGTTTAATGTCAATCGGGGGTGGTTACGAGGTTAAGTCTTTGATTATGTGTGAACGGGATCTTGACGAGTAGGCGAGATTTTCAAAGATCCCGAATATTTGTGACCTTGCAACCAAAAGATCATGGGATGGTGGGGACTTCAGACACCTAAATGGCAATCCACATGGTTTTATGAACCTAATGGCCGCTCAATTGTATTCATATGGTATCGCCATCAATTTATGCCCTTAAATCCATATAATTCTCGTGCAACATGAATTATATACATGGTCCACCACAAAGTGTATGCCAACCTATATGCAACATGTTTGCGCCTCGAATCGATTGTTGTGCAACACGTAGTGCCCGATAATTATCCAAGTAAATCTCCTATCTTGGAGCCTCAACCGAGAATCAATAATAGTGATCATGTGGATGGTGATGATGATGATGACGGTGGTGGTGGTGGATATAATGATGATTTTGGGTACGTATGATGATGTTGGGCGGTATGATGATTTCGGTGGTGGTGGCCATTATGATGACCAAGATTTTGTTGGTGATGACCGTGAAGGGAATGACATTGACACATCCGATGAAGAAGATGACGATCCAGAGTACGACGCTGACAGTGAACTAGTCCGTCGATTGATTTATGATCACTTTGGATGGGAAAAAGGATGACTATTTTGTTCCCGATGACCGTGAAGAGAATGATGTGAACAATGATATCAAAGAAGACAATGACGAGCATGTTCTTCGGAATAGATGATTTCCAATCCATAAAGTACCTCCTGTTGATGCCAACGAAGTAGATAATGAGAACGCTGATACGAAGCTCCTAATGGTTAGGTCTAAATATGCATGGATGGCTCCTGGAATGTCTTATCAATATCCCGACCCTGATTCCATTCCACAAGAACCACCTAACGTTGAGCGTGACTTATTCAAAGGTGCAGTGCTTGAAAGCAAGGAAGAAATGGTAACAAAGTTGGGCTTCTACCATCTGCACCATCGTGTGGAGTATAGAACAACCCGGTCTTCGACTTCACGTTATGAGGCTGTTTGCAAACATAAATGATGCACTTTCTTACTTCGTACAAACGCTATCCAAGGAGGAAGTTGGAAGGTGACTAAATTCGAGCAACCTCATACATGTGAAGCCAACTTAAGTAGACATGCTCCTCGACAATTGCGCTTGAAGATTATTGGAGCCCTGTTTGCGCCAAAACTACTAAAGGAGGGACGACCCCTTAAACCTAGGGATATTATTGCTGATTTGTCTGCACGAACATGGGATAGACATTTTGTACAACAAAGCACTAAAATCACAGCATCGTGCTTACAACTACATACACGGTGACCACTTACAGTCTTGGGAGATCTTGCCTGCATTCTTGTACATGTTAAAAAGAACCACCCGGTACCATTGCGCTACACGAGACTGATGACGATGATAGATTCAAGTATGTTTATATTGCTTTACATGCGTCAATTAAATGATTCAGTGAGTGTTGTAGACCTGTTATTGTTGATGGCACACACATAAAGGGCAAGTTTAAAGGTGTGTTGTTTGTTGCGGTTACAAAAGACGGTAATGAACAAGTGTTTCCACTAACATTTGGTGTGGCTGATAAGGAGAAGGACGAGTCATGGGAATGGTTTATGAAGCAATTACGCAATACATATGGATGCCCTGAAAATTTGCTCATTGTATCCGATCGTCATAAAAGTATTAAGAATACAATTGACATTGTATTTCCTGATGCTGTGCATGGTATATGCACATATCACTTGAGGCAAAATATCAGAAATTATCGAGGTCAAGTGGTGACATTATACCAAAAGGCCGCATACACTTATTCTCCTGAAAGATTCAAGAAGATAATGACCCTGATTCAAAATGCAAACGAAAAGGCCTACGAGGAGTTGGTTAAGGCTGGAACGAAAAGGTGGGCACGTGCACGCTGTCCAGTTAGACGCTATGGGTTCATGACATCGAATGCAGCTAAGGTTCTTAATGCTAGGCTTGTCTGGTCGAGGAAATTGCCAATTTGTTCGTTGCTCGATTCTATTCGAAACCTCATTCAGGAGTGGTTCCATGAGCGTCAAATTGCAGCCCAAAACATGAACAATGAAGTCACCACAGATACAGCTAAGAGATTGACAGAAGCAGGTGCACTGGCTGATAAGATGCACGTGTCACCTGTTAGTAGCCTAATTTATTCTGTGAAGGATGGGGTGCGTTCTTTTGTTGTAGATTTGGCAAAGAGAACGTGTACTTGCCGAGTGTTTCAGCTTGATCTATTGCCGTGTCCACATGCGATTAAGTCAATCAGGTATATTTAAAGTCGTTTACTAAGTTACTAATTATTTGACTCTTAGATATACTTATATACATTTTTACGCTATTTATTTTAGTAAGGTAAATCAATCGAGTCTACGATTCGTGCACAACTACTACAAAATGAAACATTGCGGAAACTTTATTCTCCAATCGTCATGCCCATTGAACATCCTAAAGACTAGAATGTGCCGAAATGATACGACTTACGGTTGTCAAGGCACCTCTAAATCCTCGACAAGTCAAGCCGACCAGGGACTCGACGGATTCCGTCTAGTGGTCCATCTAGTAGCTCACAACGGTCCATAATATGTTCTAGATGTTGTCAAGAGGGTCACAATCGTTCTACATGTAATGCATTGCTTCTCATTTGCCATGATGCAATGAGTGCTAGTGCAAGCAACACGATTGATCAGCAGGTTAGAAGAATTCCAAGAAAATGCGGCATTTGTAAGAAAGAAGGACACACAAGGAGGGCCTGTCCTGATAGAGTTTCTGAACTCAATCAATAAATTGAACAACAACAACAACAACAAACAACTAAGCCTTAATCCCACTACGTGGGGTCAGCTATACGGATCATATCACACCATCTTTTACGGTCATAAGCCATATTTTCATTGATTTCTAGGTATAACATATATTGTTTAATAGCTTCTTTCCAAGTCTTTTTAGGCCTACCTCTGCCTCTTATGATTTGTGTGAGTGATTCCCTACCTTCTAAACGTCGCACAAGTGCATCTAAAGGTCTCCTATAAACATGTCCAAACCATCTTAATCGTGTTTCTCTAATTTTCTCATCTATTGGTGCTACTCCCACTTTGTTTCTAATGTGTTCATTTCTTATTCTATCTAATCTAGTGTGTCCGCACATCCATCTTAACATTCTCATCTCTGCTACCCTCATTTTTTGTTCGTGTTCATATTTAGTCGCCCAACATTCTGCTCCATAAAGCATTGCGGACCTTATGGCCGTTTTATAAAATTTTCCTTTCAATTTTAATGGTATTTTACGGTCACAAAGGATAGAAGATGCACTCCTCCATTTATTCCAACCCGCCTGAATCCTATGTGTGACATCTTTATTGATTTCTCCATTCTCTTCGATTATAGATCCTAAGTATTTAAAACTCTTTGTTATACTCACTTCATGTCCATCAATTTTAACCTTCGTCTCATTGTTCCTGTTGTTTTTACTAAAGTGGCATTCCATGTATTCTGTTTTAGCCCTGCTTATATTAAAACCTTTTGATTCGAGTGATTCTCTCCAAACTTCCAATTTTGCATTTACTCCTTCCCTTGTTTCATCAATTAAAACTATATCGTCCGCAAATAGCATGCATTCAGGGATTGATTTTTGTAAGTGTTTAGTGATTTCATCAATTATTAGGATAAAAAGGTAAGGGCTTAGAGCGGATCCCTGATGCAAACCTATAGTGTTTGGGAATTCACTAGACATCACTTTGGTGTCCCTGATACATGTTGTTATATCATCATACATATCTTTTATGACATCTATGTAAGCTATTTTTATTCCTCTTTTTTCCAATACGCGCCACATTATATCCCGGTTGACTCTATCGTATGCCTTTTCCAGGTCAATAAAAACCATATGTAAATCTTGTTTCTCTCGTTATATTGTTCACAAAATCGTCTAATTAAGTGTATAGCTTCAATTGTGGACCTTCCTGGCATGAAGCCAAATTGATTATCTAATATACTAGTTTCATTTCTTATTCTTGCTTCTATAACTCTTTCCCATAGTTTCATTGTATGACTTATTAATTTAATTCCCCTGTAATTTGCACAATTTTGTATATCCCATTTGTTTTTATATATAGGTATCAATATACTTTTCTCCATTCATTAGGCATTTTCTTAGTTTTTAGGATAACATTAAATAATTTAGTAAGCCATGCAATTCCAACTCCACCTAGACATTTCCATGCTTCAATTGGTATATCATCTAGGCCAACTGCTTTGCCAGTTTTCATTTTGTTTAGTGCTTTTTCTGTTTCATGAAGTTGAATCCTATGATAAAAGGTACGATTTCTATTCAGTTCAGATTGGCCTAGTTCCCCTAATGTGACTTCATTCCTCTTCGGTTCGTTAAAAAGATTATTGAAATACCTCTTCCATCGATCTTTTATGTCCTCGTCTTTCACTAAAATATTATCGTTCTCATCTTTTATGCATTTAATTTGGGTTAGATCTTTTGTTTGTTTTTCTCTAAATTTTGCTATTTTATATATATCTTTCTCTCCTTCCTTAGTATCTAGTTTTTTTATAGAAATCTTCATATGCCTTGGTTTTTGCTTCATATATTGCTCTTCTTACTTCTTTTTTGGCGTCTTTATATCTTTTAAGATTTTCTTCGTTTTTACAGGAATATAATACTTTATAACTAGTTCGTTTTTCCTTTACCTTCTCTTGGATTTCTTGAGTCCACCACAATGACTCTTTATTCCATTTATTACCATTTGACACCCCTAATGTTTCTTTTGCGATCTTTTTTCATTTGAGTAGTTACATAGTTCAATGTATCATCGGCTTTGTCTTCTACTTTCCAATCAATGGTTTCTACTAAATATTTGCCAAAACTATCTCTTTTTTCTTTATTCTTTAAGTTCCACCACTTAATTCTCGGTATGTTAATTTTTTTTTCTCTTTAAGTGTATGTTAATAAGTTTGATATCCAAAACTAGTAGTCTATGTTGGGCGGTGAGCATGACTCGATATCATGTTATATCACGTGATAAAGTACTTGGTTTCAGCTTTTCATTGATGTTTCTTGTCATACAGTACGTTGGTTTCAGCTTTTCATTGATGTTTCTTGTCATTATGTAACTTTCAGCTTTTCAGTGATTTTCTTGTCCTTGTGAGATTTTAATGCATGCAATATGAATCAGGAGAATTTTTCTATAAATACCCCGTCATTGAGGATTACTTCTTCATCTTCCATCCAACGCAAAATGAGTAATACATCTTCACCTCTCCTTAATGTGCTTTATAATGAAAAGAAAACTCCGTGGACAATGCCGATGGATATCCTACTTGTTGATTTTTTGGTGAGCGAGTTGAACAAAGGCGATTGGGAGGTCGGTGGGTTTAACAACACTTTCGTGTTGGGTGCTAGAGCTCTCTTTTGAAGTCGTGGTTTGACAAAACTTTCACATTTTCGAAGTGAATCAACGTGTTAAGCATCTTCAAGCTCGCTTCAACTTTTTCGCTAATATGCTTGCCACTCCAGGCGTTGTTTGGGACCGCAAACAAGATTTCGTTCATTCTACTCACTTTAGAATCGGCTTGACTGGGCCAAGGTAAATTGAAGTTCATTTTCTACTTATCATTCTACTTATCTTCTAGCACTACATTTTACTGTAACTCGAATTCGAGTTACATTTTTTTGTAACTCGAACTGTTCGAGTTTCCCATTTAACTCGAATTCGAGTTACATGAAAAAGATAACTTGATTTCGAGTTACCTTTTTCATGTAACTCGAATTCGAGTTACCCATGTAACTGCCTGCGATTTTCAAGTTACATGGGTAACTCGAATGTTCGAGTTGCCTGCGATTTTCAAGTTACATGGGTAACTCGAATGTTGAGTTACGAGAAAGTGGTAACTCGACCGAGTTACATGTGTAACTCGAATCGAGTTACCCTTCACTTCTCAGACCGAACATTCGAGTTACCCATGTAACTCGAAAATCGCAGGCCGTCTTCTTCTTCTTCTTCCCCTCTCTCACAATTTCCGCCATTAACAACATATGAAGCTCACCAAAACCCAACCCACCATCTAAACCCTACAATTTCTACAACAAATCTTAACCTAAAACACTTATTGACAATTTAAAACAACAAAAATACATGAAATAGGAAATAGGGTTCGATTTAAAACAAGTAAAGGAAATAGGGTTCGTTACATACCTGAGAAGAAGTCGAAGCACCCTCCTCGCTCGTCGCCGTCGCCGTCATCTCTCCTTTCGATGTGTCGCCGATTCGGTAGTTTTGGGGGAGAATTTTGGGGGATTTCGAGTGACAATTTTGAGTGAGACAATAGTATTTGGGAGAACTATTTAGGCTTAAACTACTAAAGGGCATTTATGTCTTTTCGCACCCCAAAATGGCTAAAAAAGATGTGTTTAAAAAACATAGCTAAAAAGGATTTTCAATTGGCCAAAAAGGCTAAAAAAAAACCCGACTGTTTATTCATTTATCTGTAATAATACATCTAAGATTCCGTTTCTGTATGCAACAACATACAATGATTTGTGTAAATACATGTAAGATATAATTGGACACACTATTAGTATGTTATACACAATTATGCAATGATTTGTGTAAATACATGTGAGATATAATTGGACACACTATTAGTATGTTATACACAATTATGCAATGATTTGTGTAAATACATGTACGATATAATTGGACACACTATTAGTATGGGATACACAATTATGAATCTATGTTTGTGTTTTCTGAAGATTATTTCTGTGACTACCTATTGTCTCATAAATACCACATATTTGAGTAGACTAAAGTGAAGTAAACCAAACATAGAAGGATAAGAGTCTAAAAATACAAAAGTGTGTCAGTTAAATAACAATTTATACATTGAATATTGAGATTGATTCTCAGAGAGCAATTTCACATAAATAATGAGAGACTTCCCAACAAATTACAATCCATCCCATCTCATCATTGAAATAAAAAAAAATGTATAGAATATGATAATAGCATAAACAATCATTTTAAATCATATTATTCACGGTTGATATCAACTTGCAAAAGAATAATACGTGGATTCCCAAAAATTACATTTCATCACATATTTGCAGAAATGTAAGATGACTTGCAAATTGAAATTAAATAACAACAATATGAAAATGGAATAAGAGACAAATGTATTTAACATGAATACTAAGGCGCTTTCTCAACAACTCATATTGTGCATTCCAACACAAAATTCAAAACACAAAAAATAGATTCAGATGTAGGAAATAATGCTTTGTAAATTATACATCAAAGTTTAGGGTTCTTACCATGTAGAATGACTGTTATTTAATTTAACAATTTATTATTAGATGTACGACAGGATCTCACACTTTTTTTTTTTTGAGGGAAGATCTCACATTTTTCAATACAAAAATGGGCTTGCAAATAAATAATTTGACGACTCCATCAAATGACTTAATACGTCATATTTTATCTAAATTTATATTCGTGAATCCAGTGCATTTTTCAATAAAAAATACAAATATATATAGATAAAGTTTCATACCTGAGCATTATAAGGATCATTACTAGGGGTGAGCATTCGGTAAAACAGTACTGTACTGAAATTTTGGCATGATATATTTGTGTAACGATTACCAAACCTTATTACACAACCGAAAATATAAGGGAAAAATAAGATGCTTTGAAATTTAAAAAATTCATCTTACTAAACTGGAAATCTAGAACATAAGTCCAAAAAGTACTTCAAACAGAAAAGATAAAAAATGAAAGCAATTGATGAACCATTTACAACTCAAAATAGTACCAACTCTAATATTGAAGATAACAAGGACCACTGAATCTAATCCTCCTCAGAAACTAGCAATAAAATTACTAGAACCCAACAACTCTGTCATTTATTATTCATACACAAGATGAAAGATCAAAAAATCTTTCAAAGATATAAAAGAAAAAGAACAATCAACTACCACTAAAAGTTCATTTACCCAAAATTATTGAATGCATATTCAATTAAATTAGTTAATTACATCCTCAGAAACTTAGAACCATCATTAACAATAACAATTAACGTTATAAAAAAACCTCATGTATTCGTTACATACCGAATTATTGATACCGATATGGTTTAGCCAATTTACCGTAAACACTCCTAATTAATTCCAGTAAGCTTAGGATTCGCTTTACTCTACTCTATAATATATAATCTGAAAATTAGTATCAAAATACAATAAAAAATACTATGCTGAATATTTCAATAAAAAAACATGTATAGTATTTTTGTGAAGATAAAACTTCTTACCCGATCAAATTTATTGACATCAGATATTGAGGTATTTCACTTTTTGGAATGCGAATTGAAATATGGCTGAGGAAGAAACCAAGCAACGATGGTAAGGGAAATGAGGTTTCGAAGGTTTTCTTCAAGTTTGTGTGGAAAAACCAAAAAATGAAAGTGGCAGAGAAGTTTTTATTCCTTTTTTTAAGCTTTTGAACCTCTTCATACAACAGACTGCAAGTGGCAAAATGGAACCGAAACTGGGTTTCAAATCGGAATCGAAATCGTGATCAACGGTTCCAAAACCAAAACCGAAACCATGTAGGTCGGTTCTGGTTCCGATTCTTAGGTCTCAAAAACCGTGGAACTGGCGATTTTAACCATCGGTTAGAACCGTCGTTGGAATCGTGATGGAACTGTTTTTTTAAGGTTAAAATCAACAATTTTGTTTTGGTAAACACATGCTATAAGAAATATTAAATATTTATTAGGATGTTTTATTTTCGTAACTACATGAGACACATTTAGACCAAATATTATAAACGAACTACGTGAACTTTGATTCTTCAATACTCTAATAGTATATATAAATAGTTTAATATTATTATTAATATCAAGTATAAAACTTTATTAAATATTAAGTCCAAGTCTTTCCTTTTTTTTTTCAAAATAAAATTGATAAACTATTTTTAAAAATCAAAAAATTATCAAAAGATAAACATACGGTTTCGGTTAAAATCGGAACCGGAACCGTGGAGGAACCGGGTTCTGAACCGGACCGGAACTGTCAGTTCTGGTTTTGGAACCAAAATCGTGAGACAGTTTCGATTTCGATTCCTCCAAAATAAGGAACCGGAACCGGCGCTTTTGAAATCGGAACCGACGGTTTCATAACCGTGGCCACCTCTAGCTGCAAGCCCATTGTGCTGTTCTTTTATTTGTTTATTTTTCCTATAAACCCACAGTGCTGTTGTTTATGCTTTGGGGCTATTTACATCTGGTCCAACCAAATAATATTGTTGCAGAATTGGTATTTTACGAAAAATATGGTTTAGTCTTTTAATGGCCCAAGCAACTAAGATATTGTAGCATAATTGATATTTTAAGAAAAATATGGATTTGGGTCATCAAATTAATATTAGCCCACAATATGGTTCAGTCTTTTAATGGGGATGAGATATCCAAGTACATATTCCATGCAACTTAATTCGGCCAAATTTTCATATTTCTTGATTTATGTTCTTTTATTCTTCTTTTTTTTGTGTGTTTATTTAATTCAGCATTTTTAATTTAATTATGTTTGCAGTAAATGCCAATTTTGATTGGTGGTGTAGAAAGTTATATGAAAAGCGTTTTATATCCGACATTAATTTCTCTTTCATTTTCATCAAAAAAAAATTTCTCTTTCATTTGATAACACAAATGGCATGATACTTTCATCCAATTAATTAGTTAACATATGGATTTAAATTTTTATGGATTTATAACGGTAGCCATTTTATTTTTTGTATTTTTATTTTGCATGCAACGGATTAAAGAAAACTATCATTTTTTCGTGATTTTTGTCATTTACAGTCACAAATGTATGTACTATTATTATTCTAACAAATGTTGAAGATTGTCCTAACACTTCCATTGGTGTCACTCGAAACAAGAGTAGACTATTAGATAGAGAATTGTTTGTAACTCAATCTAAAATTAAAAATATATGTTATATTTTAAAATTCATATCATTATAATGTATATTTTAGAAAATATTTAATTTATTTTTTCTTAATATACACTATGTGCATTTTACGGGTGGAATACCAGTTTAATTAATATAACAGATAACTGATTAGTTCATGTATATATAGCAATATGAAGACAATAATTCATGTATTTCAAGAAGTTTCACTATGACTTAATCGTGCCAAGCTATTAACATCACTTAACAAGTTAACATACTTCTAATCAATTAAGCCCTAAGTTTAAAATTGTATTACAATAAATTTATTATACATTCAAGTATACCAAAAATTACAAACATGAAAAAAAAACATATTGAACATCATCAAAACAAGAAAAAAAACCATTTTTCCAGCAATAGATGAAGTTAAAGTAAATAAAATATTATTTTTCGTTTTCAAATTCCAGATATGAATCCTGAAAATTATTTTCTTATTTATCGTCGGGGTACGTTTCATAGGGTATTCTCATCAATTTTTCAGACCCATAATGGCTTATTATTGAACAACACTTTTGTCGTTTGGATCAACAAAAATAATAGACATATTGTAGTTAATGTGTTTTTAAACTTTTCTGGACTTTATTAAAAAGTCCTACCAAGATTCTATTACCAGAAATAATCAAAATATATAAATTTATACCAAAAAATGGGCTTATCTTTTTTTTTTTTTTTAGCACGAATCAGATCTGAAAATATATGAAAATAAGAGAGATGTGACAGAAACTAAAACTCCATAAAATAGCTAATAGTTCCAATTTTGTGATATTCTCTTCGTCTTTTTCTTCAATAGTAAGGCGTGAGAAATCACCCATTTACAACCGATCAACCTCCAAAATGACCAGATCTAAAACCAAAAAGGCTAGATCTGATGCAACCACCACGTCATCAGTCGAGCAACAAACCAGCCCACACTCGGAGAATCCAATTACAACCAAGAGGGTGACTAAAAAGCCAGCATGACCTTTTAAAAAAAAAAGCGAACATGGCAGAAGGATTATATCATTGGCAAACCTTGAAGTAGTGGATAATTTTTATTCCAAAAGAGACGTTGAGGGGGCATAACAAACTCTGACAATTAGTTAAAGAAATATTATGTAATGGGTTATAAATTAGCAAATGATGATGTATGGAAATTTATCTGAATGAAATTATTCCTATCTTCCTTCTTATCCTCTCTATTCTTAATCTTTTCTGCTTTTTGAGGAGTCCACACCCACTCGAAGGGTGATTCACATATACCTTCATATTCTAGTAGGTATCATTTGGTGCTTTCATTGATCTCCAATGGCGGATGCTGATATGTTGAAGCTCTAAAGGCTCTGTCCCAGTCGGGCCGGGACCAAAATACAGGGCCCTAAGCGCTAAAAAATTGGGCCTTATATCGCCATATTTTTTGTCTTAGAATATTCTTTATAAATCAAGGGCGTAAATCAAGTTGCTCGGTCATAAATCACGTTGCTAACTAAATCAATTCAATGAAAGGGCAAAATTAAACAAAAGCTAAAAGAACTAAGCAAAATAAAAAATATTAACACAATGAAAAAATTAAAAATATTGATTCAAAATTTGTAAAAAGATTTTTTTCTAAAAATTGTCATTATTTATAAGGATTTTAGGAAACTATTGTGAAGGATGTAATGTTCATTATCAACTAAAATTATCAGTATAAGTTAGAGTTTATATGTACCTCACATTCGAGTGAATTATTTCTCTTTTTTTCACAAATTTAGGCTTCATGTTGAATTCCGTCTTTTTTTTGGTGTTGTGTGTGTGAAGAGTATGATTTATATACTTAACCATTTGAAAAAATTGGCCCCCCCCAAAACCTTAAGATTTGATTGTATATTAAATTTAAGGGGTAATTGTAATATTTTCATAAACGTAGGGGAGATTTTGAAATGTTGTTTGCATATGAACGAGGAAAATATAAGACACATCAAACTTAAAAGGATTTTTTTTATAATTTTAAAAAATTTCTTGCTTTTTTTGTAATTAGCCCAAACTTTAGGGGCTTTTTTGTAATTACCTCTTAAACATAAAAATAGGCCCCTAAAATTTTGGGGCCCTAGGCACAAGCTTGTTGTGCCTACCCTCAAGTACAGGCATGGTCCCAGTTCGATGATCGCACCGCCGCTCTTGATCCTCGTTGAATGCCGACGGTGGCTCTCCCGTGAGTTCATGTCCACCATCGATCGTCGTTTCGTGAAACTCCGCCCGTCAACATCCTCCTCTCGGGGTCCCATCGGTGCTACCCCCAATCCGCTCCACCACTTACCTGAGGGTCCACCACCACCGGGTTTTACCTGGGTAGCCTCCCACAAAGCACTAAATTTTACGTCCTCAGCCAAACTTCAGATTTCTAACATCACTGTCGTTGAACCGTGTCGGTTGAAATCCTTGAGCCCTCATATTCTGTACCATCCATCAGACGAATGGAATTACACTGTTTTCTCGGATTAAGTTCAGTATCGTTTGGGAATTTGCCCTTTTGATGTTGGCCTCTTACTACAATAGCGATTTTGGGCTACTTGTGTCTCCAAAGATTTTAGTCTCGCATTTAACAAAAACAATATTAGAAATAAAGCAATAAAAAATATATATTTATTTACAAAAGAAGAAAAATCGAAAAAAAATTATTTACAAATAAAAAAATATCTACAATTCAAATAAGAAAAAATATCAAAAATAAAAAAACAGAAAAATCGAAAAAATAAAAAAAATGTTTACAAAAAAAATAAAAAAAATATTTACAAAAATTTTGTTTCAATAAAGATTGAACTACTTATTACTATATCTAAGTAGAATCTCTCAATCCCCGATAACATCACCAAAAACTTGTTCGCCAAAAAATATTTGGATCTCTATACTGCAAGTGATAGTGTAGTTTAGACGATAATGACAAGCAAGGTCGTATTCATCAGGGATTGACTACGAAATACATAGGCTATAATAACATCGCATTCCAATTTTATTGAAGCAACCGAATCTCAAGTTTTAAAAAAATTGAAAATAAAAATAAAAAAAATAAATTTTGAACCCCACAGGTATTTTCAACAAATACGAAAACAACCTTAGGCACATAATCTCAACATGCTTTTTCAAGATTAAATCTAATTAATGTTTCATATAACTAATTCATGCAATTCTTTGGGTTCAATTCCTAAGTTAGTCTATTCTCCCTCCCGGGCGACGCATAAACAATATATTAATAACAATTATAGATCTCCCGATATGTTACAACTATTATTAACTCCCAAAAGATCTATGAATTGAATGACTCCCCACAAACAGTTGTAGGTCTTCTGACTCGTTACACTGTTTATGTCTCGAATTCGATTTACCTCTTTGTTAGAACTCCTCTCCCGAATCTCGCACTAACAAATATGACATGCAAATTATTGGCCAAATAATAAGCAATTAAGAATAAGCACTCGAATTCGTAAAATAAAACACATGAATCAATTAATAAAATAATCAATCAAGATTTACATGAATCCACAGTTTTTATTATGTCCTAAGATCCAGAAGATTATCCAAACATTGATAACAAATTCATGGACAAACTTGAAATCAACATTGTGACATCGTTTAAGTACATACAAGAGATCTAAAATAAGATTGAAAACCCCTTCTTGTCAGGATGGATCTTCCTTCCAAGCCTTCGAAGCACTTGTGGTTCTGTAGATGTGAAAGGCCAGGTGGTTTCTTCGTAACTTAGCCCTCCTCTCTTAGAAGACATTTGATCTTGCAATCCTGTGTATTTTGGTGTGTTGTATATTGTATGGACGGATATTTTTTCGTGCAGCCCTTTGGTCATTTATGTAGGTGATTGGAGAAATTACTTGTAGAGTTCGAGTAGGAAAAGAGCACAACAATCCATCACAGATAGCCGCACGACCCGTGTGAGTTTCACATGGTCACTCCACACAGTCGTGTGGTCTCACACGGCCAGACCATGCGGCTTGGTTTCACTCTTGTTTTCTCCCGAACACTCCACACGGACATGTAGCTTTACACGGTCAGATCACACGGTTGTGTGGTCCCACACGATCCGACCGTGTGACTGGTTTTCATCCGGTTTCTTCGCTTTTTCGATCTTTTCTTTGCACCTGTCGATCTTGTTTGGCCTTCCAACTGATATCTTTTCATTTAAGCTCTATTTCCTGTAAAAAGTTACAAGAATACGCAGTATCATGCCCTTCTAAGAAAACCAAGTAAAACACACTAAATATGCATGCAGATACATCAATAATGCATCAAAATAAGCCCTTAAATGCATGTATATTTTACACATATCACTAAGGTATAAATTAGATTATTGGAGATAGGAAATTATAATTATTAAAATTTGTAAAGTATGGTGTATTATATATATATATATATATTAATATTTTATATTATTGATTTTCGTTTAAATATTCAGTTTTTATTTTATAATTTTAAAATTCTTACAATAATATTAGCTTAAAATTGATTATATTTGAATTTATCCAATCATTTATAGTGTTACAATAGTAACCTTTGTATTAATTTAATATTTTTTTAGATTTTATCAAATGATTTTAAGACTTAACAAATAAATTTTAGATTTATTTGATAATTTTAAGGCTTTATTTCATAATTTCTCATTTATTTGTATAATTTGGTGAATTCTCGGATAATTTTATGTTATATCTTTTTGAATTTATTTAATTTATCTCGTATTTTAATTTTTAAAATTGTGATTGGCCATTCTTATCAAATAATATTCAATTTATCTTAAAGTATCATTAAATAATTTTTAAATTATAAATCTATATATATATATAATAAGAGCCGCTTCTTAAAATAGTATGAGAAATTTTTCCCGCCTCTTTTTCAATTTCTAAAAAAAGCAATTAATTCATGTACATTGTGTAATGCCCACATTTTTCTTTAATGATTATATAATTTTATTATTCATAATGAATGTTGGTATATTTAACACTAATGATTCATCTAGTGTTATAACAGGTGAAGAACGTGGGATCGGTGTGCTCGGAAGTTCATGTCAAAAGAATTATGACGGTATATATGGAACATGAGTTATATATATATATAATACTATGATGTGATGTGTGTATATATGAGCAATTACATATTATATTGACAATTATTATGCTAATCAAGAGTGATTAAATGAATTACTTTCATGCACTTCAAACTCATATGTAGTATATGGACTTGATGATATGGTGTTTTAGATGCAATTTTGTGAACGTTTTCCTTCTTACTTAAGGTGATTATTTAGAATTTATGAACATGGTATTTTAAGTACATGTCTTAAGTATATATAGGAACAAGAATTACCTTATTTGAATATGTAATGTATGAGATATACTCAAAACACTCAAACATGCCAAAACTGAAAATCTGTAAAACTTGACAGCAACATGTGCAACTTTGCAAACGTATTTTTACCATAAAATAAGTTTCTTATTTGGGATTTTTGAAAATATTAATTTAGATACATGTCTTAGGTGTCTATAGGAACAAGAATCACCTTATTTGAATATGTAAATTATGAGATATGGCCCAAACACTAAGGCATGCCAAAACTGAAAAGCTGAAAAGCTGCACAACAGCATTTGCCACTTTGCCAACGTATTTTACCCATTAAATAAGTTTCCTATCTGGTATTTTTAAACATGATAATGTAGATACATGTCTTAGGTGTCTATAGGAAGAAGAATTACCTTATTTGAATATGTAAAGTGAGAGTTATGGTCCAAATGCTAAAGCTTGCCAAACCAGAAAATTCTGTGACAGCTTACTATATCATGTTGGTGTGGTTGTTATGATTTGTATAAAGCAAGTAAACTATCATGGTTGTTCCCTATTTGAACCACAAAAGTTAAGGTATATTCTCCATGATTAAATCACAATGAAGAAAGCAAGAAAGGTAAGGTCTTTATCTTATCAATTGGAACATGGCTAACAACTATCATGTGAAGATGTAGGGACCCTTTTTCAATACTTTAATAGATGAGACTTGTATCTAGTTATTTTGCTGAGAATACAAGGTTACATATATGAATAAGAGGAGTGTGGATCTGAAAAATTTAGAGAGCCAATAAGTTCCTTCATTCTAAATAGTTTCCTCAAAAATCTCTACATTAGCCCTTTCAAAGAATCAAATCCAACTCCTCACCAAAGTGTGCTTTTACTTCTTCATGCTATTTACCTTGAATTCAATGGTGCATAACATATATCTACACAAGAAGTAATCATACTAGTAGTTTCAACAAAGTTGCATCAAAGGATCTAATGGGTGAAACACTTTGCTTATACAAGATCTTGTAAGAATAAGGTATGTATTTCCAAATTCGGATTTAATTGGTGAAATATTATGATATGCAAATTATTGCTTCTTGAGTACATTTATATTTTTGAAATACTTATCTAAATGTCACATATGCTAGGTTAAATTTCCAGATCCTTATAGTTATTGATGATCTATTAACGAATTTTCTTTTACCATTGGACATTCATTCATGAATCTGAAAACTTGTATGATCTCAAACTTGCGAAGCATGTGTAGCATGGATATGATTTTATTTATAGCTAAATTTTGGATATGTAATTACTATATGAATTATTAGTTTCCAGTAATTTTATTAGAATTTTATCTATCCTGGTTTGGAGGATATGGAATTTATAATCTAATATGTTCACAGTGTATGAAATCCTGACAGTTTTTAGGATCCATTTTGAATAATTATTTTGAACTATAAATGGATGATCATTTACTTTAGGAAAATTTTGGGACATGTATATATGTGTTAGGTATAATTCTGAAAAGTTTTAGATTTATACGGTATCTAGGTTGTGAGTTAAAAATCGTTCTTTACAGTATGCCCAGACTAGAATATAAGATGCCTGTATAATTGTATTCATTTAGAAAATTTGAAAATCATGTTTTTCACATCTATTTTATAAAGGAAAAATTTTTGATACTCTATTAGGATGTTACGTATCATATTACTAATTTTTACATGAATTTAATATTTATATTATCAGATTAATAATTTTAAGTATGTATAGGTCAGAATTTCCAGATTTAGAGCATTAGGCTTAATCATGTAATAATGAAGTTTTATGAACATCATTTAGACCATTTATGAAATCTTATATATATTTATAAATGAAATTTTAATGTCTATATTAATTGTATGTTTCTCATGAAAATATTTGACATGAACATTCCAAGAAGGCGAGCACACCGTGATCAAGACGTTCATCACCCTTAAGTGAAAGGTTTAGTAAGTAAATAAGTCAAGTAAGTACATTCTCACCTGCAACATGATATATATAAGTTTATGAAATGTTCTTTTTATAAAGTTATACTGATTTTAACATCTTATATTTAAGCATTCTCTATGAAAGGCATTTATGGCATTCTTTACAAATTGTTGATGAGCTTTCGTAAATGTATATGTATGTATCACGTAATGTAAGCGTTACACACCCAATGATGATGTTTGTCCCGCTAGGTGGACTTGTCCATAAGGTGGACTTGTTACGTTTGGTTTGGGATTAGCTACCCCTTTCCTTTCGTGACGGCGCGCTAATGATGTTAACGGTGTAACGCTTGGGCCCATAAAGATAAAATGAATATGCATGTTTTTATTTATGCATAGAAAGAGATGCAAAAGTTATTTACAATGATCATGCTCATATTTATGTTTTCATGATAAATGCTCATACTTTGAAAAATGTTTTTGTGAGAATTCAAATGTGCTTACTAAGCTTAATGCTTATAAAAGTTACATCATGTTGCGCGATAGGAATGTAATGAGGATGACTTAAGTTGAAGTATATGAGAAGCGTATGTGCAACGATGTGGGATTGGAAACGGAATTACGCCAAGAAAGACATTATATTTTATGATGTCAAATTATGAAACTTATTTTCAATTTTATGCTTCCGCTATGTTTTATTTTAAGATTGATTGAAAACCTCTTTTCAAATTGTATGCTTTCGCTATTTTCGAATTCAAACTCTTGGTTTGTGACATTTTCAATTTTCGTGATGATTTGTGTTTTTATGATATAATGGTCGATTTTAATACATCATGAAATAAAAAATTTCAATTTTATATTGTGTAATTTTTCTAAAAACTGTTTTAAAGAAGTTTAAAGTTAACGAGCCTTGTAGCGTCCATTAAGGGGGCGTTACAGTTATGGTATCAGAGCGGGTTCCGTTTCCAATACACATGGCCATACGTCTACTCCATGGTTTACAAGTGAGTTTTTTTTTTCTTAAATATTTTATGCATGATTAACAATTTTCTTTAAAAAAAAAAACAAAAAGTGGTGGAGCTACACTTTCATAACGTAACTTTGATTGTATTAAGAACTCTATAAAGCTTTACCTCTCTCTATTAAGATGAACTATGAATGATGATGGAAGAAAAGGCATATGTCGGGGTTGTTCGACAATAGGACCTAGAAAGATCATTTATGTTGATGTTAATCTAATTCAAATTATTGTCGACCTTCATAGATGACTATAAAGTTAATAAGGTGAAATTACTGATTTTTGAGCTAATAACAACGGAAGAGAAACTCGCTACGAACCTACACCAACTTCTTCTCAATATCAGAAACATGTAGTTGAAGTCCCTATGGTTCATGCAACAATATGATCCATCTCACAAGAGCCTCTACTAGGTAGATGGAAATATTTTAGACCTACAGGCTTTCAGTTATCTAGCGATCCCTTAATCATACGAGCATGGCTAAATACAATAGAAACCACTCTCAAATTGATGGGTTTTACTGAGTGAAGGAATTTATGTAGGTCACGTTACTTGACAGTGGAAGTCTCAGTAAAGAATTGAGCTAGCAACAATGTCAATTGAATGACATGAGTATAGTTTATTAAGAAGTTCAATGAAAAGTTCTTTTTTTATGAATCACAAAAGAAAACACTATGATAAGTTTAATGACCATCATCATGGAGACATACAAAGAATAGGTGAGGTGATTATACTCGCACATTAGTTGTCACTATTCCTTAAATGGTTATTGATAAGAATTCTACATTGATCTCATTGTGTTGAATATGCATGATTTGGATATTATCTTAGGAATGGATTTCTTGGGAAAGTATAACACAATTTTCAAGTGTCAATGGTAAGGAGTTAATTGAAATTAAATAATTGATGAAGATGGATATTTTAGGAAATTTAGGAATGAAATCAAAGATATTTCTATCGATGACGCCAAGGACATTATTTGACTACTAGATGTATTGGATGTTTAGGCTATATAATTGACCAAGTGACAATAGATAAAGTTAGTGATTGATGTAGTGCATGGTTAGAGAGTTTAATGATGTGTTTTCAAAGGATTTGCTATGATTACCACAAAAAAAAATCGAATTTGAAATTTAGTTTATACTAGCGCCAATATGATTTTGGAAGTACCATTTAGGATGGCCTTAATGAGCTAAAGGAATCACATGCTCAATTAAAAGAACTCCTTGACAAAGGTTTCATACAACCAAGTCATTCACCATGGAGGGCTCTAGTAGTATTTATCAAGAAGAAATATGGGTCTATGAGATTAAGTATTGACTATAGGGAGTTGAATAAAGTGACCATAAAGAATAAATACCCACTACCGAGAATTGATGATTTGTTTGTCCAGGCCAATTAAAGGGGTATTAGTATTTTCAAAAATGGATTTGAGATCTGGTTGAAGATAAGAGATATTTCGAAAACAGACTTTAGAAGTAGGTATGGTCACTATGAATTTATGGTTATGCCTTTTGGTCTTACAAACGCCCAATCAGCTTTTATGGATTTGATAAATCGAGTATTCAAGGATTATCTTGACAAGTTTGTTATAGTATTTACTGACGACATCCTTGTATACTCAAAGAGTTGAGAAGAACATGATATACACTTGAGGATTGTACTTGAGACATTGAGAGAACATCAATTATATGCAAAATTTTCCAAATGTGGGTTCTAATTAGATAAAGTGTCCTTCTTAGGTCATGTGATATCAAAAGATGGTGTTAAAGTGGATCTAGGAAAAATAGCGGCTGTTCTAAATTGGAAGCAACCTAAGAATGCAAGTGAAATTAGAAGTTTCTTAGGTTTAGCAGGTTACTATCGAAAGTTTGTGGAGGATTTTTCAAAAATAGCGTTGCCTCTGACTAACTTAACGCGCAAAGGGAAAAAGTTTGAATGGACTGATACTTGTGATAGAAATTTTCAAGAGCTTAAGAATAGATTAACTTCATCACCAATATTGATGATTCCTTAAGGAGAAGAAGGATTCTCTATTTATAGTGATGCTTCAAAAATGGGCCTTGGTGCAGTTCTAATGCAAAATGATAAAGTGATTGCTTATGCCTCGAGACAGTTGAAGGATTATGAAAAGAATTACCCTACTCATGATCTTGAATTGGCAGTTGTAGTATTTGCATTGAAAATATGGAGACATTATTTGTATGGAGTCAGCTGTAAGATTTATACAGATCACCAGAGCTTGAAATATTTCTTTACACAGAAAGAATTAAACATGAGGCAAAGACGATGGCTTGAATTAGTTAAGGATTATGATTGTGAAATCCTTTATCATCCAGGCAAAGCAAATAGAGTAAGCGGATGCATTGAGTAGAAATCATCAACAAAACTCATGGTGTTGCATGTTATCCCAAAACCTTTGCAAAAAGAGGTTATTGAGCTACAACTTGAAATAATTTTGAATCGTTTATCGAATAACCTTGACCCCAAACATTTTTGAGCATATTCAAGCAGTCAAGAAAAGGACCAACTTTTATCCAAAATCAAGGAAGAAGTAATAACTGAAAATGTCCGGATTTTTGTATCTCCAATGATGGAATTTTAAAATTCAAAGGATCGACTTTGTGTACCAAAAGATTGGGAAATGAGAAAACAGTTATGTCGAAGCCCATGAAACTCCATACTCCATACATCCAGGGAGCTACAAAGATGTATCGGGACCTCAAACAAAATTTTTGGTGACATGGCATGAAGAAAGATATTGCGAGTTATGTTAACAAGTGTTTGACATGTCGGCAAGTAAAGGTGGAACATCAAAAGCACTGCAGGCGCTTGCAACCAATTTATATACCGTAATGGAAGTGGGAAGAAATTGCTATGGATTTTATCGTTGGGATGCCTAAGACGACTAATGGCTATGATGCCATTTGGGTAATTATCGATCGACTTACCAAGTCACTCATTTTCTTCCGCTTAAAATGACATTTTCGATGGACAAGTTGCGAGAACTCTACGCCAAAGAGATAGTTCGCTTACATGGAGTGCCAAAATCTATAATTTCGGATAGAGATAGTAGATTTACGTCTCACTTTTGGCGAAGTGTACAACAATCAATGGGTACCAAACTAATGTTTAAGATGACCTTCCATCCGCAGATGGGACAAACGGAACGAAAAATCAGATTCTTGAAGATATGCTTAGGGCATGCGCTCTTGATTTTAAAGGAAGTTGGTGCAAATACTTACCACTCGCCGAGTTTGCTTATAATAACAGCTTATCAAGCAACAATAGGTATGGCCCCTTATGAGGCATTGTATGGGAGACGTTGTCATTCTCCAATTCATTGGCATGAAGGTGTGAGAAGAAATTGATAGAATCGAACATATCGAGAAGACGGATTTTGTGCAAGAGACTACGTGTTCGTAAAGGTAATCCGAAAAGAATTGAAATAGCACAAAGTAGACGAAAAGTTACGCCGATATTAGGCGTAGACCGTTAGAATTCTCGGTTGGGGACTTCGTCTTCATTAAAGTTTCACCAATGAAAGGAATTATGAGGTTTGGGAAGAAAGGAAAGCTTAGTCCAAGATATGTCGGTCCATATATGATTGTTGAAAGAATGGGAAAAGTTGCTTATAAACTAGAATTACCTCAAGAGATGACAACAATCCACAATGTTTTTCATGTATCAATGCTCAAGAAATATGTTCCGATCCTTCACATGTCCTTACACCACAATTGGTACAAATTGATGAGAGTTTCAGATTATGAAGAAAAACCCACAACAATACATGATAGAGGAGTTAAGAAATTGAGAAACAAAGAAATTCCTTTAGTCAAAGTATTATGGTCTAACCACAAAGTTGAATAAGCCACTTGGGAGCGTGAAGAAGACATAAGAGCAAAATATCCACATCTATTCTGAGTTTCGAGGACTAAACTCTTGTAAGGTGGGAGGATTGTAATGCCCACATTTTTCTTTAATGATTATATAATTTTATTATTCATAATGAATGTTGGTATATTTAACACTAATGATTCATCTAGTGTTATAACAAAAAGAACGGGGATCGGTGTGCTCGGAAGTTCATGTCAAAAGAATTATGACGGTATATATGGAACATGAGTTATATATATATATAATACTATGATGTGATGTGTGTATATATGAGCAATTACATATTATATTGACAATTATTATGCTAATCAAGAGTGATTAAATGAATTACTTTCATGCACTTCAAACTCATATGTAGTATATGGACTTGATGATATGGTGTTTTAGATGCAATTTTGTGAACGTTTTCCCTTCTTACTTAAGGTGATTATTTAGAATTTATGAACATGGTATTTTAAGTACATGTCTTAAGTATATATAGGAACAAGAATTACCTTATTTGAATATGTAATGTATGAGATATACTCAAAACACTCAAACATGCCAAAACTGAAAATCTGTAAAACTTGACAGCAACATGTGCAACTTTGCAAACGTATTTTTACCATAAAATAAGTTTCTTATTTGGGATTTTTGAAAATATTAATTTAGATACATGTCTTAGGTGTCTATAGGAACAAGAATCACCTTATTTGAATATGTAAATTATGAGATATGGCCCAAACACTAAGGCATGCCAAAACTGAAAAGCTGAAAAGCTGCACAACAGCATTTGCCACTTTGCCAACGTATTTTACCCATTAAATAAGTTTCCTATCTGGTATTTTTAAACATGATAATGTAGATACATGTCTTAGGTGTCTATAGGAAGAAGAATTACCTTATTTGAATATGTAAAGTGAGAGTTATGGTCCAAATGCTAAAGCTTGCCAAACCAGAAAATTCTGTGACAGCTTACTATATCATGTTGGTGTGGTTGTTATGATTTGTATAAAGCAAGTAAACTATCATGGTTGTTCCCTATTTGAACCACAAAAGTTAAGGTATATTCTCCATGATTAAATCACAATGAAGAAAGCAAGAAAGGTAAGGTCTTTATCTTATCAATTGGAACATGGCTAACAACTATCATGTGAAGATGTAGGGACCCTTTTTCAATACTTTAATAGATGAGACTTGTATCTTTTGCTGAGAATACAAGGTTACATATATGAATAAGAGGAGTGTGGATCTGAAAAATTTAGAGAGCCAATAAGTTCCTTCATTCTAAATAGTTTCCTCAAAAATCTCTACATTAGCCCTTTCAAAGAATCAAATCCAACTCCTCACCAAAGTGTGCTTTTACTTCTTCATGCTATTTACCTTGAATTCAATGGTGCATAACATATATCTACACAAGAAGTAATCATACTAGTAGTTTCAACAAAGTTTCATCAAAGGATCTAATGGGTGAAACACTTTGCTTATACAAGATCTTGTAAGAATAAGGTATGTATTTCCAAATTCGGATTTAATTGGTGAAATATTATGATATGCAAATTATTGCTTCTTGAGTACATTTATATTTTTGAAATACTTATCTAAATGTCACATATTCTAGGTTAAATTTCCAGATCCTTATAGTTATTGATGATCTATTAACGAATTTTCTTTTACCATTGGACATTCATTCATGAATCTGAAAACTTGTATGATCTCAAACTTGCGAAGCATGTGTAGCATGGATATGATTTTATTTATAGCTAAATTTTGGATATGTCATTACTATATGAATTATTAGTTTCCAGTAATTTTATTAGAATTTTATCTATCCTGGTTTGGAGGATATGGAATTTATAATCTAATATGTTCACAGTGTATGAAATCCTGACAGTTTTTAGGATCCATTTTGAATAATTATTTTGAACTATAAATGGATGATCATTTACTTTAGGAAAATTTTGGGACATGTATATATGTGTTAGGTATAATTCTGAAAAGTTTTAGATTTATACGGTATCTAGGTTGTGAGTTAAAAATCGTTCTTTACAGTATGCCCAGACTAGAATATAAGATGCCTGTATAATTGTATTCATTTAGAAAATTTGAAAATCATGTTTTTCACATCTATTTTATAAAGGAAAAATTTTTGATACTCTATTAGGATGTTACGTATCATATTACTAATTTTTACATGAATTTAATATTTATATTATCAGATTAATAATTTTAAGTATGTATAGGTCAGAATTTCCAGATTTAGAGCATTAGGCTTAATCATGTAATAATGAAGTTTTATGAACATCATTTAGACCATTTATGAAATCTTATATATATTTATAAATGAAATTTTAATGTCTATATTAATTGTATGTTTCTCATGAAAATATTTGACATGAACATTTCAAGAAGGCGAGCACACCGTGATCAAGACGTTCATCACCCTTAAGTGAAAGGTTTAGTAAGTAAATAAGTCAAGTAAGTACATTCTCACCTGCAACATGATATATATAAGTTTATGAAATGTTCTTTTTATAAAGTTATACTGATTTTAACATCTTATATTTAAGCATTCTCTATGAAAGGCATTTATGGCATTCTTTACAAATTGTTGATGAGCTTTCGTAAATGTATATGTATGTATCACGTAATGTAAGCGTTACACACCCAATGATGATGTTTGTCCCGCTAGGTGGACTTGTCCCGCAAGGTGGACTTGTTACGTTTGGTTTGGGATTAGCTACCCCTTTCCTTTCGTGACGGCGCGCTAATGATGTTAACGGTGTAACGCTTGGGCCCATAAAGATAAAATAAATATGCATGTTTTTATTTATGCATAGAAAGAGATGCAAAAGTTATTTACAATGATCATGCTCATATTTATGTTTTCATGATAAATGCTCATACTTTGAAAAATGTTTTTGTGAGAATTCAAATGTGCTTACTAAGCTTAATGCTTATAAAAGTTACATCATGTTGCGTATAGGAATGTAATGAGGATGACTTAAGTTGAAGTATATGAGAAGCGTATGTGCAACGATGTGGGATTGGAAACGAATTACGCCAAGAAAGACATTATATTTTATGATGTCAAATTATGAAACTTATTTTCAATTTTATGCTTCCGCTATGTTTTATTTTAAGATTGATTGAAAACCTCTTTTCAAATTGTATGCTTTCGCTATTTTCGAATTCAAACTCTTGGTTTGTGACATTTTCAATTTTCTCGTGATGATTTGTGTTTTTATGATATAATGGTCGATTTTAATACACTGCGAGAAATAAAAAAATTTCAATTTTATATTGTGTAATTTTTCTAAAAACTGTTTTAAAGAAGTTTAAAGTTAACGAGCCTTGTAGCGTCCATTAAGGGGGCGTTACACATTGGCTGATTTTTTATCTGGGATATTTTTGTAAAATAAAAACAATTAATTTCTGTAAATTGCCCGATTTTTATTGTAGGATGTTTTGCTGTTTTGTATGAAAAGTTTGACTATTATATATCTATGACCATATATGCATATATCCGACCATATAAGAATATTTATTGCACGTTTACCAAACTTTCTTTCTTTAAATAAGAGATGGCATATAAGAAATCGTGCAATTTCTATAACTTTGGCAATCAAGTTTGTATTTTTATTTGATCACCTAATTTTCTGTAACATATTTATAACATTGGCTATTTAAAAAAACATCATATCTACAATGGACGCATATGTATAAAAATTATTATATTCAAATAGGAGATTACATTATTTATCACATTAATTATAGATTTATAGGAAAACACATTAGAAATTGATTGTCAAACATATATATACCGATTTGATGAAATGTCAGAAGATCTCAAATGAATATTACCTCATTTTTCTGATTTCTCAATTTGATTATTAGATATCGAGTTTGCTATCTATATATAATATAAATTAACAAATTATATAAAAACTAATATGGATATATGTATAAATTGGCTAATATAAAAATCAACAAATTTAAAATTGATACCACAACGATCTCTCTCTCTCTCTCTCTCTCTCTATATATATATATATATATATATATATATATATATATATATAGGGGAAGGTTATTATAAGACCACATATTATAGTGAGACAAGATGACTCATCTCAACCCTCCCTTATCTATATCCATAGCTAAGATAAATAAGGGTTAAAATTACATTAAACATTTAATTAAGGCAAAATAAGGGTATAATTGTCAAAACAAACATGTGGGGACCATCCAAATATGGAATCGATTCTTAGGAGAGAGAAAATCACGTGGAGAGAAAATCGCTACCGGAGAGAGAAAATCGCGCATGTGTCTTCCGCCATGCAAAGATGTTGTACACTTATCATATATTTGTTGTATACTTAACACTATTTTACTGTATGTTTAACATAATTTTACTGCATATTAAAATGGTCAAACAAAAACATGTGGAGACCGTGAATCAAGGAATCAATTATATATATAGAGAGAATCACGTTCATTAACATGTGGGGACCGTGGATTAAGTAAATCAATTGTAGAGAGAGAGAAAATCATGCTCATTATTGTACTGTATATTTAACATATATTTAATGTATATTTAACACTATCATGCTGTATATTTAACATATTTGTACTGCATATTACAATTGTCAAACAAAAAAATAAGGATACAACAAAACACATATAAGTGTACAACAAAACATATATAAGCATACAACAAATAAAACAAGTATACAACAACATAAATACATACATAAAAAATTAACTACTTATACATCAAAACAATTTTAAGTATACATCGAAAAACATATAAGTGTACTTATACATCAAAACACATCTAAGTATACATCGAAAAACATATAAGTATACAAAGACTCTCATCCACGTCGGATCGCTTCTTCACCAATCCTCCATCTACAACAACAACTACACCACTCCATCAACCAGAAACAGAAGTCAACTTCAATTCTCCACCAATTGCTCAACAAAAAGCCCCACAGAACCCAGAAAAATCCATAATAACAGAGATGGCTAAAAACATGGAAATTGAATCGAAACTCTTCCAGAAAATCTCCAGTGAAACTTAGATCGGGAATCGCCTTCGATCTTGTCGACAACCCCTAGCCGGTACGAGTCTCAGAAGTGGCGTGACTGGAACACTTTTGGCCAGTTCCTAAAAAACCAGCGGCCATCGGTATGGCTGGGCCACAGCAACAACAACCTTGTTTTGGAGTTTTTAAGGTACCTGGATCAGTTCGGGAAGACTAAGGGGATGTATGGATGTGTTTCCAAGTCCAATTTCCAGTTTCTAGTTTTGGAAAATGAATTTTCAAACTTTATTGGTTTTCGTGTGAGAATTGAGAATATGTTTGGTTTGTTGTTTGAATTTCTGTTTAAAAATTAAAATATGTTTGGTTATAGTATTTTTGACATAGATTTGCGTGATTGTAGTGTATTTTTGACATCATTTTGCGTTATTGTAGTATATTTTTACACAGATTTGTGTGATTGTGGTGAAAACTTATTTTGGTTGTATTTTGGAAAGAATATTTCCATAAAAAATGAAAACTGGAAATTACTTTATTTCTATTGAGAATTTTTTAAACAAACATAAATTCATTTTCAAGAATAGTTGGGAAATTGGAAAATTGGATTTGAAAACAATTCCATACATAACCTAAGGTTCACTTGCATGTGGTGTGGAGATGGTTTGGAGATTAAGAGATGATGGTGAGAGGGCGGCGGACAAGAAGGCGGAGGGGAGGAAGACGTCGGTGATGACTAGAAGAATTGGGGCTGAGAATAATAGCAGATATGGGGGACCACATAATTAGGGGTGAAAACTAAAATGACTAATATGCCATTTTCAGCTTAAAAATAAAACAAAAATAAATATTAAATTGGAAAGATCACAACCATCTAAAATTTGAGATGTGTGGCCATGATTAGTCCACACCGTCTCACTCTAATTATGTGGTCTCATTTGATTCTATTCCTATATATATATATATATATATATATATTGAGTGGCTTCTTAAAACAGTATGTGGAGTTTTTTCCGACCTCTTGCAATTACTATAAAAAAAAGTAATAAACATATGTGCAAAAACAAGAAGTGATAAATATTCAAATTGCATTATTTTTGGTAATCAACTTTATTTTAATAAATTTTCTTTAAAATAATATAAATTTTTTATGTAAAATTAGCTTTCTAAATCTATGTGTGTACTACATTAATTGTTGTATTTATCTTTTTATAAAAGAAATAATAACTTTTTCGTTTTTAATTCATTTAACGTATAATATATAACCTTAATAATTTTTTACGAGCTTCAGTTTGACACTCATATTGTATATATAAAATTAAAAAAATATAATTTATTAAATGTTTAATAAAAAGCATGGTTTTATTTAAAACCTTTAATAATCTTAACAATTGTTCAGCTTTCTAAACCTAAAAAATATTAAAATTTGAAATTACTTTATTATTGATTGTATTGAAAAATACAATTTATTAAATGTTAAACATTTGGGTAGTAAAAAATAATCAAAAACATGTTTTAAACTTTTACATTCTGATAGATAAACATGTTTTATAAATAGATACAATTAATATTCACACAACCAAATATTTTGTATTTAAAGATATTCTTTAATGTTTACAATGATTTATTTTTTACTGTTTAATCGTATGTTTTATAGCCAAATTAGGTTTCTTCATATTTTAATTATGTTTGAAATTTCAAACCTTTTGCAATTGCAGTCTTTTTAAACATATATAACAGAAATCCATAATTTGTAAAACTAAAAATGAGAACAAGTAAAACTTTAAATATTTTTGAGTTTAATTTGTAGAATTAATAAGAAAAAAAAAATATAAATGGAATTAATATTAGTAGATAAATATAATATACATATTCAGGGAATGGTGATGGGAATGGAGAATTCCTGTTTTATCTAATCTGAATAAGAAGGGGGTATATAAATATCGACCCTATCCCATCATCAATTATAGAGAAGTGGAGAATCTTCATCCTTGCTTACATCTTTGTATTAATTGGGGATTCTCCCTCCCATTCTCTTCGGTTACCAACGAACCCCACACGATATGTTGCCATCTGTAGATGCAGAAGGTATAATTTATACAAAATATTAGAAACATATTCATGTAATAATACAAGACAAATACCTAACAAATACATACCCGTGCATCGCACGGGCAAAAGACTAATTATGTGTAAATAGGAAAACTTAAGTTTTTAAATTAAGTATGAAATAGTTGTCAAAATAATTTTTACCTTACCAATTAGAACTTACCTAAAAATAATTTAATGTTGATAATGCAAATCCAATTTACTAAAAAGAAGAAATTTTAAATTTGGAAAATATAGTTTAGTTGTCAAAATAATGTTAACCAAAACTTTTAGCATTTTTATTACAAGTTGTTGACATAATTAAATTATTATTTTTTTATTATTGAATCTATTTTTGAATAGTACTTGCTAAGTTGGTTTTATACCAACGTATTGAGTATTCTAGACAAGGATTTTGCGTTGTTTTCGGGTATTTTAGTGTCATTTGAGTCGAGTTTGTGTCATTTGTTGTCGTTCGAGAATCGAGACTGATCTTGGATGCCGAAATTAATTAAGAACGATGAAAAATGTGGTTGGACGGTGAAGATCGCATTGTAGAAGCGAAAAATGGAAAAATATCGAGCAAGGACGAGCGCCGCAACGCCAAAACACCCACGCTATAGCGCGAGGGTCGAATACAGTACAGTGGCGTAGGGGAGTGTGGACGCTGCAGCGCCCAAAAGCAAGGGCTACGACGCTCGGAGGTATAGCAGTAAAGATCAAGTGCGCGCTGCAGCGCGCTGGCGGCAGCAGGAAAGGCTTCAAGGGCGTTGCAGCGCCCAGGCCAAGGGGCTGCAGCGCCCAGGCGTGCGACCAGCAACAAACGATGAACATCGCACACAACAACACGCAGGAAGGGAGATGCAGCGTGCGATACCGGCCTGAACGTGGCTGACTTAATTTGTGGGCCTTTTCAGACGGATTTTCGAGGGTTTCAAGCTATAAATACAAGAAGTCACGAAAGTAAAAGGGGTCGGACATTATTTTGAGCACAACGCAAGGCAAGAGACACAGAGCTAGGGTTCGGGATGGCAATTGGAGGCACTTCTCGTCTTGACACAGAGAGAATTCCTTCTCTTTTCTTCGCATTTCTTTCTTTGCTTTTCTTTATCAATTTTTGAGATGTATAATTATTTCTTTATGAGTTTTTGTACATTCAATATGAGCTAAACCTATTTTTCTAGGGGATTGATGTAACTTACGTTTGAACCTATGTTTTGATTTCCAGTTTATGAAATTCGCATATTATTTAATCTATTTGTGCTATTTGATTTGATTGCATTTGAATTATATGATCAATAATTTAAATTGTTTGGTGTGTTTGATTTGACACTCGAGAGAGGTAATTGAACGCCTGGCCATAGAATAGCACAACCTAGGGTTTCATAGAACCGAGAGGTTTATGAATCTTTTGAAGCCTGTGATAGAATATTCATTGAGCGTATTGGGGTTTAATTTATGATTTTTTTATAGAGATATCGAAATCAGAAATTAGAACCTAGAATCACTTGGCACTCGAGAGAGGAAGTGATAAACGGTAGGAATATTAGCTTATAGATTGATAACTTGTGATTAATAAACTAGATTGAAAACATAGGGGATAACTAGGTGAAATCAACCCTCTAGAATTCATATCTTAAGTGTCTGATTAATTGTCTGAACCAATTATTTGCTTATTTTTAGTTTAACAAATTTTCATCTCTTTTTGATTTCTAGATAAAGTTAAGCTATTTTAATTATAGTACATAGTATAAAATTTGATAACAATCCCTGTGGAGATGATAACCCTACTTTCAAAACCTATACTAAAACTTGACACCGTACGCTTGCGGTAAGAATTTCGCGATCAAGTTTTTGGCGCCATTGCCGGGGATTGTTTTATCCTATTTTAAACTAATACTATTACCACATAGTCTTAATCCTAATCTATACTAGTATAGGAATTATAATTTTGTTTTTCTCATTTGACTTGTTTGTTTATGCGAGATTCCAAAGATATTAATTTGCTTCCTTTTGATCCAGAGATTGAAAGGACACTTCGAGCAATCAGAGCAACAAAGCGAGCAGAGAATCGAGCAATGGCAGAAGGCGAGGAAGATGAGAACATCAAAATTCGGGTTGTGAATGTGCCACCACAACCTGAGGCACCAGAAAGGGCAATCCGGATTACTTTGCGCCGACCGTGAACTGCAATTACTCCTAATTGTGCGCCACCCATAAATGCGAATAATTTCGAATTGAAACTAGGCCTCATAAGCATGGTTCAGCAGAATCAGTTTGGGGGGAGTCCAGTGGATGATCTGAATACACATCTGGCCACATTCTTGGAAATTTGCGACACCATCAAGATGAATGGTGTGACTGATGAGGCCATTGGATTGAGGCTTTTCCCACTTTCACTCCGGGATAAGGCCAGGCAGTGCTTACAGATGTTTGCCCCTGGGAGTATTACGAGCTGGGATGATCTGACTCAAAAATTCTTAGCAAAATTCTTCCCTCCCAGCAAGACACTCCAATTAAAAAGCGAGATAAACCAGTTCCAACATATTGATTTTGAGTCGTTATACGAAGCTTGGGAGCGATTTAAAGATCTGTTGCGGAGATGCCCACAACATGGATATGCAGACTGGCAGAGGGTTCAGTATTTTTACAATGGGCTGAATGGGCATATGAGGACGATACTAGATGCGGCATCAGGAGGTACATTGATGGCTAAAACTCCGACTGAGGCCTTACTTCTACTCGAACAAATGGCCACAAACAACTATCAATGGCCCTCCGAGAGGTCAGCGCCAAAGCCAGTTGTCGGTGTTCTTGAGCTTGATACAATGTCAGCTTTGGTAGCTCAAATCTCGAGTCTAACAAAGCAATTAGCAATCATGAATACCGGTGGCACACCACAACAATCCGCACTCCCACCCGCAGCCGTTCACGCAGCCGCCACTCACGAGGCCAAGCAAGTCAATTATGTGAATAATCGGGATTTTAATAACAGAGGTAATTCATTACCAACTCACTATCACCCGGGACTTCGCAATCTTGAGAATCTCTCTTATAGCAACAACAGGAATGTATTGAACCCACCTCCGGTTTATTCCAACCCATCAAGTTCCAATACATTCAGAGGTGAAAATAAGCAGTCGCTAGAGGAGATACTCGGCTCATTCATCGGAGAGACCAGGAATTGGATGGATAGGAGTGATGCACATATTGATGGTCTGAATACTAAGATGAGCACAATGGATACACATATTAGGTCGATCGAGACACAAATGGGTCAGTTGGCTACAACCGTGAATGTAAGTCCAAGCGGCTACGATAATCTAGAGGGGGGGTGAATAGATTATCTCCATCTTTTTGATAACGCCCTCTTTTTCGAATCGAATGCTCAAAGATAATAACAAAGGTGCGGAATGTAAATAGCACACGTCGATTTATAGTAGTTCAACCCACCTAGGGCCTAATCTACTACCACCCCAGTATATCCGGGATGGATTTCAAAAAGAAAAAGAATTTATTAATTACCAAAATTAATACAACACCAACTTACAACACCTTGAAGAGCACCACACTCTTCTTCAACACCACCTTTGAGATTACCACAATCTCTCTTGAAGATTACCACAATCTCCAGCGGTACCTTGTGAAGATTACCACAATCTTCAACCCTGAAGAATACCAAATTCTTCAACACCTCAACAAGAAGATTACCACAATCTTCTTGCACTTAACACCTAGATCACCCAAGTGTGTTCTTACCACAAGAACACTCACAAGGATATCTTGTGTTGAATGATAACCCAAAAATTCAAGATTACAACTCGATAATGAATTATACAATTGAGTGCAAGTGTAATCAAGAATAGCCTAGACCTCAAGAATGTGAAAGTGATAAGCTAGGCAAATTACAACAAGAATAATGACAATATAAGACCAAGTGTTTGCTTGAGTATATCTTGTTGTGTTGTGTTGTTCTCTCTTGTTGTTGTACTTCAAATCTTCCTCTATTTATAGGAGATGATTGATACTTGATAGGCTCCTCTTGGAATCTGATATCTACAAAAAAATTGCAATTAAAATCAAGATTATAGCTGTTAAAATCAATCCCCACAATTTAGGAAAAGTTGTCTCCGCACACAACGGTCAGAATTTTGTCAAACTTGAGGCGGCGACGGTCAGTGCACAAATAAGATTAGAAAAGAACGCAGCAAAATTTACACGGGGTGGGCGACCGGTCGACCCCCCCTGGACCGATCACCCTGACCAATTTTTAGGAGTCTGAAGTTTTTGTTTCGCGAAACTTGTTCCCAGGTACCGGTCGCCTCTTTGGTCGACCGATCGACCTCCTAAATGACATGTTGTCTGATTTTTGTCGAAAATAAACCTCAAGAAATACTCCAAAAAATTCGTAAAAACATTTTAAACCGATCGGGAGTATTTAGGACAACATTAGAAATATAGTTTTGATGAAATAACACATTAACACAAAATCATCAAAAGTGTTGTCCGATATAAACTCCAATAAATACTCCGAAAAATAGTAAAAACATTTTAGACCAATCGGGAGTATTAGGACAACATTTAGAAACATAGTTCAATGTAAAAACCCATTGACACAAAATTATTAAATGTGTTATCCAATTTTGTCGAAAATAAACTTGAGGAAATATTTAGGAAATTATTAAAACATTTTTAAATCATTTAGTAGTATTTGGACAACCTTTAAAAGTATTGTTTTGATATAAAAATAAAATCATCAAAATCATGATAAAACCATTTATCAAACAATCTCCCCCTTTTTGATGATTACAAACCAAAACAATTTTAACGAGGTCGATTTTGAAAACAAAGCAATTTTACCGGTTAAAAACATCTATCTGTTGTGAGCGACAACATTCCACGCAATATAAACACAAGGATGGGAGTAGAGATAATCAAACATATATAGTAAAAGCTCCCCCTATCAATATGCACAACAAGAGTAATGTAAAAGCAATCAACCACAAGCTAAGAGCTTAGCTTTTACATATTGATCTTAGGTTCAAGAGCTTATAAGCTCCCCCTGTCAACAAAACATCATTAGACAAGTATATAAGTCCATCATACAACAATTGGACTAAGTATAATGCACAACTTATGGCTTTATCAAGCCATAGCTTATAGCTTCTTTTGTAAAAGCAATCAACCACAAGCTAAAAGCTTAGCTTTTACATATTGATCTTAGGTTCAAGAGCTTATAAGCTCCCCCTGTCAACAAAACATCATTAGACAAGTATATAAGTCCATCATACAACAATTGGACTAAGTATAATGCACAACTTATGGCTTTATCAAGCCATAACATATAGCTTCTTTTGTTTTAGTTTAACTTAGCTTATGAGCTAATGAGCTTATAACCTGTTTCTCCCCCTTTGGAATCACCAAAAAGAATGTTAGCACGATAAAAACATCATATAATCATATCAAAGTGCGCAACTAAACCAATGTATCGAGCTATTTGAACATTGAAGCTTATAAACCAAATAGGAGGAAAAAGTCGAATCATACGACTTGTAGAAGCTTATGAAAACTCATTTGAGAAACAAAACATGATCTCTATAAATATATAAGTCTTTTGAAATCGAGAGAATCATGTAGGTGATGAATTTTTCATTGAAACGTTTTATCAAACACTTGGCGGGCGTCAAAAATTAAAAAAGATATATATAGCCCTTGTAAATGAAATCAAGCCAAGTTTTTCATCACCAAATACAATTTAACAAATATCAATCATCAACAATCAATAAGCTCATCACAAAAATATATGAATTGCATCAAGAAAGATACATATAAGCCACAAACTCAAGGGTTCAACCCAATTGAGCTAAAGAGAGTGAAATTATTACCATTCAATCGGTAAAGATGAGCATTGATGATGATAATCGAGCTAAATAATCCCCAAACTATGTAATTCATGCAACAAAACACATTTGAAGTGAAATGTGTGTGCAAATGACAAAGGGGACGAAATAGAGAAGTTAAAGGCCAAAATGCCAAATTCTGGAAACAGAAAGCAATATATCTGAAAACTCAGCAGGGGCGACCGGTTGGAGGTCAGGCGGCCGGTCGGGGCTAGGGCGACCGTCGACCTCGGCCCCAAATTTGACCATTCTTTTTGCAAAATTCAAGTTTGATCCAAAAATCCGATTTTTCGCCCCTAAGTTTTAAAAACATGCAAAATGCAAACGTAGACCTCATTCAATATACATTATGTCATAATCAAGGTCGAAATGAGGTAAAATACTCGGCAGTTAACGATTAAAAAAATCCACGAGTTATCCTTGAGACAGAATTAAACACATCTCAATTTTTCATTTTAGAAACGCAATCCCTTAGAAAAAAAATTTCGAATCTCAAATCTCAATATGTTTAGTTCGATTATGACGAACCATATTTTGATAAATTGTAAACACTGAACTTGTTATCCCGAAAAAGTAAGAACGTTTTAATACTTTGGATAAACAAGTCATAAGAAGAAGTGCCTTTCAAATATTTGAAAATTTCTTTTAACGGCACTTTAATGAGATTCGTTGGATTAGTTTTTGAAGTCAAGCAAATAGACATAAGGCATATAGAATGTCGAGTCTATTGGAATAATACAAGAAAACATACCTCGAATTTGTTTGTCAATCAATATGTCTTTCTCAACCTTTGTTAATCTCTTCTTGGCATTGATTAACTTGAAGTCCAATGAATAAATTTGAGCTCCCCCATCATGATCACCTTGAGTTCAACTTGCATTGACTTGAAAAATATCTTCTTCTTGAAAATACCTTCGAGCTACTAACCTCGCCTTAGTTCGACCAATGTTTCCTTGGTCATCGAGTTTGTTCCGGAATACCCTTTTTGTCTTCTTCATCACTATCATTATAAGGCATCCAATTGATTTAGGGTGTTCATAATAGAACATTTACATCCAAATATTTTGAGGTAACTAATATTTGGAGTACTTCATTTCCCATCTACACAACTTAACAAACTCATTAACGGCATCGCTTATATAAGCAAGAAAAAATAGCCCAAGTGTAAAAACATGCCTCAATCATCAATCACAAAATATCTTGCATAAGAGCATAGTAGAAATAGATACTATATATATAGACCATGAAGCAAGAAACACATACTATGCATTTAGAAGATCATCAAGAGTCTAATAAATCATGCAAGTTCAAATAAGCTTAAGAAAGCTACAAAAGTCTCTTTTGAAATTTGAAAATCCGATAGCATATAGTTGAGACCTCATTTGAACAAGAGTTGACAAGGCAAATATGTGCAATCAAATATCGAATAGTGACTTTAAAAAAAAAACAAGTTCATAGGCACATGGCAATACATATATCGAGTCTATAAGAGTAAGAATAACACAAGTAAACGTACCTCGATAATTTATGCCTTTCTTGATAAATAATGACGTAAATGGCCATTTGTGAAAATATGTAAATCCTACACAATTCTTAAAACAAATCTAGCACAAATCATAATGATAAAAGTGTAGGCTAAGAGATATCACAAGTAAGCTTATGCCATAAAAATCCATAAGAGATGATAACACACTTTAGTCTACAAAAATGCACAAGAGTTTTAAAAACATCATATAAGGTCTTCTTTTTCAAAAATATTTTAAAAGCACAAATATATATTGAAGACTTTAATTAAAAAATAAATACTTGAAAACTCATTTTGCAATTAAGACACAAATAAAAGCATGCATAATAACAAAATAAAATGCATATTTAAATAGGGAGATACGGGTTACCAATTACGCCATTTCCATGGGTTGTGCCGTTCCCATTGTTGATGATATCTTCCCCTTGAGAAGTCATTTTGTTGATGATGGCTTCTTTGATTACTCCATTTCCAAGGTTTGTTACCTTCCCATTGTTGATGGTCTCTTCTTCTTTGAAAATCATCTTGTTGATGATGTCTTTGCCATTTCCAAGGATTGTGTTCTTCCCATTTTTGATTATATCCTCTTCTTGGAAATTGGCTTTGTTGAAAATATTTTCTCCTTTGATCAAATGAATTGGTCATTTGATGTCTTCTTGGCGGTATGAATTTTTTCCGATTATTATTTCGCCGGGTACCTATAATGACATTGTTTTGTGGTACCCTCAAGTGCTTGGGTGCTTTGGGATTAATCTTGAGACTTTTAGGTCTCCAAAGATAATTTGAGCTATTTTTAGCCTGACAAGTATTTACCGTATGACCCTTCTTACCGCAATAAAAGCAAGTAACATCACTAATATGCATAGGAACTCGATTCTTTTTCATATGCTTGACAATATTAGGCTCATGATCAAGTTCACTATTCAAGTTATCACAACTATTAATATTCACAATATTGGGTAATTTATTGGTACTCAAGTTGGATTTTGATAGATCATTTTTCATGCAATTAATATCCTCAACAAGAGTACTATTTTGTTTTTCAAGGTTTCTAACCTCATCAAGTGTGGTGGTGTGAGCACATGATAGTGATTCATA
The DNA here is from genome assembly GCA_016081115.2 of Rehmannia glutinosa. Taxonomy (NCBI): domain Eukaryota; kingdom Viridiplantae; phylum Streptophyta; class Magnoliopsida; order Lamiales; family Orobanchaceae; genus Rehmannia; species Rehmannia glutinosa. The sequence continues at coordinate 72,009,682 of CM071931.1, read as the reverse complement.
GGAAGTAAATAAACTATCCTTTTCATTTTTCAAAACATTGAATTCCTTTTTCAAATTTTTGTACTTAACAAGTAAGTTTTGGAATTTATCTTGTAGTTCATCAAAATCATTTTGCAAATCACTATAATCATTATCATAGGAAGTAGAGGGTTCAGAACTTACCTTGTTTTCTTCTTCGATGCCCATGAGGCATTGTTCAACTTCTTCATCATGGGAGGTTGTAGAAGGCTCATCCCATGTTGTTGGATTTGATGTTGTATCCATTTGTGAAGTAGATGCTTTTGAGTTGCTCCTTTCATTTACATATACTTCATAGATGGCTTCTAATATTTGCCATACTTCATGTGCCGTTCGAATACCTACAACATGATCAAATTCCAAAGTAGTAAGTGAACAATACAAAATATTACGAGCTTTACCATTTAAGGAGATGATTCTCTTCTCTTCATCATTGAGCTCTTTGAAGCCTTTAGAGGTGTGTGGTGTATTCTTCATTGGAATGGATTCTCCATTGATGACGGTGTTCCAAATATCGAACCCGCAACTTTGTAAATAGCATTCCATTCTTTCTTTCCAAAATGTAAAATTTTTGGAATAAAATAGTGGTGGCTTGGTGGTGGAGGCGCCGGCAAGGTAGACTTCATTCGTAGACGATGATTATTCCTCTTTACTCGCGATGTGAAATGAGCTTGCCAAAGAGTTTTGCTTTGATACCACTTGTAAGTCCAAGCGGCAACGATAATCTAGAGGGGAGGTGAATAGATTATCTCCATCTTTTCGATAACGCCCTCTTTTTCGAACCGAATGCTCAAAGATAATAACAAAGGTGCGGAATGTAAATAGCACACGTCGATTTATAGTAGTTCACCCACCTAGGGCCTAATCTACTACCACCCCAGTATATCCGAGATGGATTTCAAAAAGAAAAAGAATTTATTAATTACCAAAATTAATACAACACCAACTTACAACACCTTGAAGAGCACCACACTCTTCTTCAACACCACCTTTGAGATTACCACAATCTCTCTTGAAGATTACCACAATCTCCAATGGCACCTTGTGAAGATTACCACAATCTTCAACCCTGAAGAATACCAAATTCTTCAACACCTCAACAAGAAGATTACCACAATCTTCTTACACCTAACACCTAGATCACCCAAGTGTGTTCTTACCACAAGAACACTCACAAGGATATCTTGTGTTGAATGATAACCCAAAAATTCAAGATTACAACTCGATAATGAATTATACAATTGAGTGCAAGTGTAATCAAGAATAGCCTAGACCTCAAGAATGTGAAAGTGATAAGCTACAACAAGAATAATGACAATATAAGACCAAGTGTTTGCTTGAGTATATCTTGTTGTGTTGTGTTGTTCTCTCTTGTTGTTGTGCTTTAAATCTTCCTCTATTTATAAGAGATGATTGATACTTGATAGGCTCCTCTTGGAATCTGATATCTACAAAACAATTGCAATTAAAATCAAGATTATAGCTGTTAGAAATCAATCCCACAATTTAGGGAAAAGATGTCTACTACACAATGGTCAGAATTTTGCTGTCAAACTTGAGGGTGACCGGTCGCGCACAAATAAGATTAGAAAAGAACGCAACAAAATTTACACGGGGTGACCGGTCCAAGGGGGGTCGACCGGTCGCCCTAGGGTGCGACCGGTCGCCCTCCACGATGACCGGTCACCCTGACCAATTTTTAGAGTCAAGTTTGTTTCGAAACTTGTTCCCAGTGTACCGGCCGCTTTGGTTGACCAAATGACCTCTAAATGACATGTTGTCCGATTTTTGTCGAAAATAAACCTCAAGAAATACGCCAAAAAATTCGTAAAAATATTTTAAACCGATTGGGAGTATTTAAGACAACATTAGAAATATAGTTTTGATGAAATAATACATTAACACAAAATCATCAAAAGTGTTGTCCAATATAAACTCCAATAAATACTCTGAAAAATAGTAAAAACATTTTAGACCAATCGGGAGTATTAGGACAACATTTAGAAACATAGTTTCAATGTAAAAATCCATTGACACAAAATCATTAAATGTGTTATCCAATTTTGTCAAAAATAAACTTGAGGAAATACTTAGGAAATTATTAAAACCATTTTAAATCATTTAGGAGTATTTGGACAACCTTTAAAAGTATTGTTTTGGTATAAAAACAAAATCATCAAAATCATGATAAAACCATTTATCAAACAGTGAATTCATTGCAGCAGAAGGGAAAGTCCCCAAGTGATATAGAGGTTAATCCGAGAGAGCACTGCAATGCAGTTTACGTGAAAAAGGAAGCAAAAATTCAGCCTGCCCCCGAAGAATCATCTATTTATGCAAAACCAGTGGAATCCAATAAATGAAGTTGGAGGAGTTTGAGACTGTCTATTTGACAGAGGAATGTAGTGCAATAGTCTAGAGTAAACTACCTCAGAAACTGAAGGATCCAGGGAGTTTTACTATTCTTTGTACTATTGGAGGAGTTTTCTTTGAAAAGCCACTTTGTGATCTTGGGTCCAGTGTGAATCTTATATCTCTCCATGATGTGACGAATCTTAGGCTCGGGGAGGTGAAACTATCAAACATCACGTTGTAGTTCGCTGATCGATCCATTGCCTATCCGTGGGTAATCCTTGAAGACTTGCTGGTAAGAACTGGCAAATTTATTTTTCTTATGGACGTGAACGAGGACGTGAACGAGGACATGAAAATACCTATAATTTTTGGGCAGCCGTTTTAGGCTACAACACGGGCTTTGATCGATGTAGAAACGGGGGAGCTAACTCTGCGGGTAAATCAGGAAAAAGTCGTATTCACCATCCATCCAACCAACAGGCTAAAATTTGAATCAAATGATGGTAAACAGATGGTTGGGAATATAGCTTAAGACATTGGAGGTTGGGAAGTTTCTAAGGGCAATGTGGATAACATGCCTATTGGAGCCCCAACTTGAGCATAATCTGACAAAGTCTGGGTGAAGACTGTAAACTTAGCGCTTCTTGGGAGGCAACCCAGGCCCCTTTTTATTGCTCTCATAGTATTAATATAGTTTAGTTGTTGTTTTTGTTTTTTCTGAATTTTTGCATTCTTAGGAGTAGTAAGTTGCATCATACCCCACCCCTTTTATTGGTGCAACTCCCACATATCCCACTTCATCTTCACAAAGGAGCACACTAACACCACACACACCATATTCATCTCATCCACTCATTATTTGGTAAGTTTGCAACTTCCAAATCCCACCCCATGGTTCTCCCCATCTTGTGATTTTTGTGTGATCGGATTGTAGTAGTGCTAGGACAATTGTTATTGATTTATGGATTGTGGATTGGTTGATCATGCTAGACTTAGGCTTTGTGTTGAATTTTGAGATTGAATTGAGCTATCCATTGCATTTACCATCTTTTCCCAAATTCATGCATATGAGGTGTTTGAGTAAATGCCCCAATGACAGTTTCACATTGTTTAGTGCTATCTTGTATCTCCATGCTTATCTTTTTGACACGGCACTATATTCTCTACTTGGGTGCATTATGTATGTGCTTTGATTTTCAATTTCTCACCCATAACCGAATTCCGTGGTTCCACGAGTTTTATTTTCTTGTCTACCTTGCTAGGTTGTACATATGCAAAACCAAGACCGGGCCCAAGGCGAAGGGGAGGAAACAGACCACACCTCGGAGGCATACAACACCCACGGGCTTATGCGCTAGGATACATTATGAGCTTATATGAGACACCTCATACACGTAGTAGGTACACATGACTTCGATAAGGAGCCTTCACACCTCGGCTACCAAGAAAGTCCTTTTTCCCATCTCTCCATTGGGGTCAATATTGTTTTAAGTTTGGGGGTGGGTGTAGTCTGCTTTTATTCATCGAGTCAGGTCTTGAGTCTCAAAAAAAAAACAGAAAAAGAGTCTAGAGTCGAGTCGAGTCATTTGTAAAACTGCATGACTAAGTGAATTTGTTGAATATGAGTTGAACGATCAAGAGAGCATGTGTTTGAACGGTGATTTATTCTTCTTTCCATTAATTCCGTCTATGTGCTTAACTCTGTTGATTTATTTGGGGATGATTTATGTGATTGAGTGTTTCTTGTATGATCCCACCGGATTCTAGAGCTTGTTTGATCACTAGCCAGCGAAATCCTAGGTGAAGTAACATTAAGGAAGTGATTTAGGCCATCTTTGAACAAGCTAGAGCCTAAAATGCCTACCTTTGTATTATATTTTCCCTAGTGTCCCCGTTTGAGCCTTATAAACCCGTTTCATTGGCAACCAATATGATACCCAGAGCCTAAATGAAATCCTAATTACCCATCACTCATACACACAAAGTATAGAAAAATGTTGAAAGTTGAGGAGGGTATGATGAGAAGGGTATGTATTTATTTGAATGAAATTGCCTGAGAAAAGAAAATATGAAACCCCATGTATGCAAAAGAATAAGTTTGGGGGTTCCGAAAAAGAAACAAATATGAAAAAACAATTAAGAAAAAAAATTAGCGGGATTGAAGGTTCATAAACATGGGGATGTCAAAAACTGAAGGGTAGTTGCTTATTGATAATTCGAAGTGTTAATTGTGTGTTTGGGTGATTTGAGCCACTTAATCCCATATTTTCCTACCTTACCCAAAGCCCACATTACAAGCTTTAAAAGTCCTATTGATCCTTGTGTTACATTAGTCTACGTTAGTGGAGATTAGTGTGAAAGATAAGCGTATGGAGTCCGGTAAGCATCTCATCTCTATATTCAAAAAGTGGATCATTTTGAAAACACTTGATTGCGTGAATCTATCTGGATAATGAAAATGGGGTTAACATGAACATTCCACCTTCATGATCACATTGTGAAAATACGTGCTTGATTGATAGTGAAACAAAATTTGACGAATGAGTTTGGTTGTGAAGTTTTGCAATTGGTCTGTTGAGTCAGTCGTCTTTATTTTTTGTTTACTTCATGTTTGTTTATTTTTAGAGTCTGTAATTGCTTGAGGACAAGCAAGTGTCTAAGTTTGGGGGTATTTGTTAAGTTGGTTTTATACCAACGTATTGAGTATTCTAGACTATGATTTTGCATTGTCTTCGGGTATTTTAGTGTCGTTTGAGTCGAGTTTGTGTCATTTGAGAATCGAGACTAATCTTGGATGACGAAATTAATTAAGAATGATGAAAAACGTGTTTGGACGGTGAAGATCGCAGGGGAGTGTAGGGTCCCAAGGGGTATGAGTAAGGTTTAGAAGGGGGGGTTGAATAAACCTTACCAATTTTTCAATTTTAGTCCTTTTAAAAAAGTATTACAGAGTTAATTACACAGCTGTGTCCTTGAGGGACAACTAAGTTAGTTAATCAGTAGAGTTAGCCACTCAACAGATTCGATAGAGCTGTTGATAGAATAACTCAGCTGTTTAGTCTAAACCTTAACTTGGTTGTGATGAGTTTTTCAGCGGAAGACTTAACACCCTTGAATTTGATTCAACTTTGTTTTAACACTTGATTTTAGCATTTAGTTACTTATCAGTTGGATAGCAAATTATCAGCAGATATAAAATATGTGTGCAGAAATGTAAATATGCTGAAATGTAAATGACACAAGTAAATTTTATAGAGGTTCGAAGATGGAGTAATTCTTCTAATCTTCTCTTCTCCAACTCATGGAGGAATCCACTAAGTAATGATCAGTTCACAAAGTGGTTATCAATCTAGAGACGAGTCTTGATCCCATAGCTGACTTGCTCCTTGGACTCAGTCTGGAGATGCCTTGGTCACACAGCTGCCTTCTCGTCCAACTCAGCTTCTTCACAAGGCAGATGTCTTGCTACTTCAGCTCACTTTCTCAAGCTTCTTGGATTTGATCACGAAGCCCTCCAATAACTTGAGATTGGTTCGACCTTGAACCTTCCTACAATCCTCATTGGAAAGTAGATCCCTTTTGATTCTTCAAAAGTTTCCTCTTCAACAGTTTGAAGTTGTCTTTCCTTCACAGCTTTGTGTTGGATCGATTTCCTTCGAGATTTAGGCTTGAGGATTTTGCTTGAATATCTTGAGAATATTTTGCAGGTTACAGTTTGAATAATGCTTGTTTGTTTGTGGTTCAGGTAATCAAGGTAACCTTTTCTCAATGAAATTCCTCAGTCTTTTATAGTGAACTTTCAAAAATCTGCCCGTTGAAGAGATATGTTGATTTTCAAAAGTCACTTGTGTTCCTTGGCTTGTCTTTTCTTGGTCTTCAATCTTGAGATGTAGACCTTTCCTTGTATTAAATGAATGTTCAGCTTTTCAGGTTCTGACACGAGGTGCAGTGCTTCCCATTGGTTTATTCCTTTTTTCACGCTTCTGGAACTAAGCACTTTAAGACATGGCAGCATGGAAGTATTACTAATTTAAGTAATGTTTTTGACTTCTGTGCAACGGATTCTTTTCAGTTAACTCCTCTTTGTAGCTGCCTTTTCCCCAGGTGACTTGAGTCCGCTCCAATGATTGAAGGACTCATCTGTCACTTCAACTTGTGACTTGGCTTCTTGGGTTGACTTAACTGACTCTTCACACGACTGTCTCTCAGCTGTTACGTCTTCAGTCGAGTCCTTGATCTTCTATCTTGGCCATACTCAGTTGTTCCTCAGCAGAGTCTTCACTTCACTTCTTCAGTTGACTTCTTGTATTTCCAGGCATAACTAACTTGATTCAGCTCATTTAGCCCTATTTATAACAACAATAATTACAAGGAAAATAGGGTGCCAACATTCTAATCTAAGTTTTACATGGAATTCATCAAAATCTAAACAATAAATTTCCTAACAATTTCCCCCTTTTTGATGATGCCAAAACTTAAAAACATTAAACAAAATGTAAACAACACAGATACATACAAACAATGCAGTAACAAAGAATATATGTGTAGAATCAATTTGTTCTTGAATGCAACACAAGATTCCGAGTGATTGCAATAGCACTTGTGTTATCACACATAATTGGAATCTCTTTTTCTTCAACTTCATAATCTCTCAGCTGTTGTCTCATCAACAAGACTTGGGCACAACAGCTGCCCACAACTATGTACTCTACTTCAGCTGTGGATGTGGCTATTGAGTTTTGCTTCTTGCTAAACCATGAAATCAATCTGTTTCCAAGCATTTGACATGTACCTGAATTACTTTTCCTGTCAACTCTGCATCCAACATAGTCAGAGTCTGAATAACCAATAAGCTTGAATCCGCCTTCCTTTGGATACCATAAGCCAACTTCCTAGCATCCTTTCAAGTATCTTAGGATTCTCTTAGCTGAAGTCATGTGACTCTCATTTGGTGCAGATGGAAATCTTGCACATACACCTACTGCAACGGTGATGTCTGGCCTGCTTGCTGTTAGGTAGAGCAATGATCCAATAAGTGCTCTGTATCTTGTTTGATCTACAGGTTTGCCATCTGCATCCATGTCCATCTTGACTAATGTATTCATTGGTATTTTCACAGAAGACTTTTCTTCCATACCAAATTTCTTCATTAAATCCCTGGTGTACTTTGTTTGACTTATGAAGGTTCCATCATTCAACTGTTTAACTTGAAGTCCTAGGAAGAAAGTCAGCTCTCCCATCATGCTCATTTCAAATTTGCCTTGCATGAGGTTTGAGAACTTATCACACAGCTCTTTGTTTATGGATCCAAAAATGATATCATCCACATATATTTGAACAAGCAGTATACTCTCTCCATCTTGAATTAAAGAAGTGTGTTACATCACTTTGCCTTTGGTGAATCCATTGTCAATTAGAAATTGATACAATGTGGCATACCATGCTCTAGGTGCTTGTTTCAATCCATATAAAGCTTTCTTAAGCTTGTACACCTTATCTCCAATGGTCTTCTGCTCAACGTCTGGAGGTTGCTCAACATAAACTTCTTCTTCCAAAAATCCATTTAAGAAAGCACTTTTCACATTCATTTGATATACAATGAAGTTTTTGTGTGCATCATAAGCAAGAAACATCCTTATTGCTTCTAGTCTTGCAACAGGAGCAAATGTTTCATCAAAATCTATTCCTTCTTCTTGGCAATACCCTTTGGCTACCAATCTTGCTTTGTTTCTTACCACAGATCCTTCCTCATTCATCTTATTTCTGAAGACCCATTTTGTGCCAATAACATTTTGATGGGTTGGTCTCTGACCTCTTCCCATACCTTGTTTCTTTCAAACTGATTCAACTCTTCTTGCATGGCTTGAATCCAATGTGTGTCATCCAATGCTTTTGACACATATTTTGGCTCTATTTGAGAAATAAAACAAGTGAACATTGCTTCTTGCTGAGCTCTGGATCTGGTTCTTACACCATCTCTCACATCTCCAATGACTAGTTACGGTGGATGGTCTCTCGGCCATCTCACATCGGTTGAAGTAAATCACCGGTTCGTTCAGTCTTTGTCTTGTTGTGTTATCTTGAAAGCGACTCCTTCATCATCATTCAACTGTAGATTTTCCAATTGTCTTTGAGATTCAACTATCTCATCTTCATTTTGGTTGATTACTCTTGCTTCGGCTTCAACATAAGGATTTTTCTGCATAGTTGGTTGATTTAGCTTATTAGCTAACTCTTCAATGTCTTCTCCATTCACATTGGGTTCATCAAAAACCACATGAATAGACTCTTATGTGACCATAGTCCTCTTATTCAATACTCTATAGGCTTTGCTTACAGCTGAGTATCCCAAAAATATACCTTCATCAGCTTTAGCATCAAAAGCCTTTAGATTATCCTTGCCATTATTGTGGATGAAGCATTTACAACTAAATATTCTAAAGTACCCAACATTTGGCTTTCTCTCTGTCCAGATTTCATAGGGAGTCTTTGTCAGCTGTTTATTTATCATGCATCTATTTTGAGTATAACATGCAGTGTTGATGGCTTCAACCCAAAATCTCTTAGGTAATCCAGCTTCAGCTAACATGGTCTTTGCAGCTTCCTTGAGAGTTCTATTTCTTCTTTTAGCTACTCCATTCTACCGTGAAGTTCTTGCTGCAGATAACTCATGAGCAATACAATTTTCAACATAATACTGAGTTATTATCCCATTGACAAACTCAGTCCCTCTATCAGACCTTATCTTTATAATGGTTTGGCTCTTTTCATTTTGAACTCTTTTCATCAGTTGAGGTAGTTTCTGCAAGGTTTCTTTCTTTTTGCACATGAAGATTGTCCATGTATATCTTGAGTAGTCATCTACCACCACTAAGGTGTATTTCTTCCCACTTATGATGGTTGGTTCAATTGGACCAAATAAGTTCATATGCAACAGATGTAATATCCTTGTTGAAGAAGGACTAGGCTTCTCCTTGAATGATGATTTGATCTGCTTTCCCATCTGACATGCATCACATACACTTTCCTTCTTGTACACTGAGTCTGGCAAGCCTTCCACAAGATGACTCCTTGCAAGCTTGTTGATTGTCTTGAAGTTCAGATGACTCAGCTTCTTGTGCCACAACCAACTTGATTCGGTTGTGCTCTTTGCCAACAGACAAGTGCTTGGTGTGGCAGTAGACCAGTCTACCACATACATGTTCTTCCATGCGGATCCTTGCAAAGACTATTTCATTTGATTCAAGATCTTTAATCTGGCACACTCCCATGTTGAATCCAACATTGTAGCCTTTATCATAAAGTTGACTTATGCTAAGCAAGTTAAAGTTGAGTCCCTCAACATAAGCAACATATGTGATCTCTAATCCATTCTTCTTGATGGATCCGGTGCCTTTTATTTCCCCTGGAGCTTCATTTCCTCCAAATATGACTTTTGCACCTCTAATCTCCTTGAATCTTAACAGATTTTTCGTGTTTCCTATCATATGTCTGGAACAACCACTATCCATGTGCCAGGTTCCTTGGCACTCAGCTGTTCTTTGAACCTGCAATCAAGGAAATTAGTTTTTAGGTACCCATGTTTGTCTGGGTCCTGAGGGGTTAGTGCTATAAGATGATCCAACCAACCTATAGACAAATGATTTGACTCTAAGAGGTTGCCATCTATCTGTGCCATAATCATAATTCACTTTGGCAAATTGCTTGGGGGCTTTAGGTCCATACAATTGTCCCCTTTGTTTGTATGCCTGTGTGTGTGTTTTAGCAATTTCCTTCTTTGGGTAGTTGTGATATTTTTTAGTGTAGTGCACTGGTATATATGTGTCTTTGATAATAGCTCTTTTGCCTTTGGAATGACCTTTCTTTGAGGTTTATGTCTTTGCCATCTGTTTGTATTCCATTGGACTTTGGCGATATTTCACATTATTCCAATCGGCTTGCTCGGTAATTTCTATCATTCCCATCATATGTGTTTTTTGATAAAACTTCTGGGGTTTTTGGTAGCTCTGTTTATTCTTCACAGAGTACTTCTTATTTGGAGTTTGCTGAGGAACTCTGCTGGAGTTCTTCTCAGCTGTCCTCTCAGCATACTCAACTGGTTGTTTTCCTTTTCCTTTATATCCAAGGCCAGTTTGTTTGTGGTTGTGCTTTGAAATGAATTTTGGTGTAACATTTGGTGTTTTGGGTTTTTGAGATGCTTCATTACTTGAAGATCCTTTTTCCAAAATCACTCTGGGAGTTTGATTGTGCACAAAGGAATTGAATCCTATGCCTGTCTTATCTCCACATTCTTTTTGACTCATGATAAGGTCATCCAATGATTTAGATGCCTTTGTAAATGAGGTAATCACATTTTTAAGATCATTTTCTCTCTTTTCAATAGCAGCTATCTCTGCTATTAGTTTAGCATTTTCAGCCTTCAGCTCTTTGTTCTCACCGGTATGTGACATAGAGTACTAAACTTCTTTGTCGATTGTGAGTTTGGCTTTTGAAATGACTGTTTTCCTCATTTAGTAGTGTGTGTGAGGATTTAATGTGCTCAAAGTCTTTCATCATTTTGCCTAATGAATCATAAAGATCAGTGGGTGATGAAGTGTGTGTATCACAATCACTATCACTAGAATCTGAATGAGATGAGTTAGAGTGTACCTCATCTTCTTGTCTGGTTGATCTTGTTCTTTAGCCATTAGACAGATCATTGCTTCTTCTTCAGAATCACTTGAGTAGTCAGCTTCACTACTCTTTGAGTCTGCTGCTTCTTTAGACTTAGTTGTCTCAGCAGCCAACATGGCTTTCTTCTTCTTCTGTCTTCTTTCTCTAAGACTTTTATATCTTCTTCATTTCTGTACTTGTTGACTATTGGATAGGGACAGTCAACAACAAAGTGTCCTGGTTGTCTGCGATTACAACACAGGTTCTCAGCTCTTTGATCAACTCTTTCCGTTCTTGGATTATCAGCTTTCTGATACTCAAATCTTTGATGCTCAGTTCTCTTGGGAGGCCTATCTTCCCTTGACTTGGAGGGAGCCGAATGTCTCCTGGAAGATTGACCCTTGTTTCTTTTATAGTTCTTATTGAATAACTTGTTGAATCTTTTAACCATCAGGGCAATCTCCTCCTGGTCAATGACTTCCTTGACTTCACCTCTCTTTCCATCCTTGACTATAAGTGCAGCTGTTTTGGGTACAACTATCTCCTCTTGATCCTTTCTTCTCAGCTCAAACTCATAAGCTTTGATGTCTGAGAATAGCTCATGATTGGATGTTTTTGATAGGTCCATCGAGTGCCTTGGAGCCATGGTCTTCATTTCCCATTCAGCTTGGAGGCTCCTCAGAATCTTCATATACATCTCTTTTTATGTGTATTCCTTTCCAAGTGCTGAGAGCTCATTTGTGATTTCAGTGAATCTGACATCCAGCTGATCCATTGTTTCACCTGCAAGCATTTTAAAGTTCTCAAACTTTTGAACAACAACAGATAATTTGTTTTCTCTAATTTGCTCTGATCCTTCACAAATTAAAGTTCGTTTATCCTAGATTTCTTTTGCTGTTTTGCATGATTTGACTTTATTGAACATTGATTTGTCCAGAACCGAGAGGTTTATGAATCTTTTGAAGCTTGTGATAGAATATTTACTGAGCGTATTAGGGTTTAGTTTATGATTTTTATAGAGATATCGAAATCAGAATTTGGAACCTAGAATCACTTGGCACTCGAGAGAGAAAGTGATAAACGGTAGGAATATTGGTTTATAGATTGATAACTTGTGATTAATAAACTGGATTGAAAATATAAGGGATAAATAGGTGAAATCAACCCTCTAGAATTCATATCTTAAGTGTTTGATTAATTGTCTGAACCAATTGTTTGCTTATTTTTAGTTTTATTTTTAGTTTAATAAATCTTCACTTCTTTTTGATTTCTAGATAGAGTTAAGCTATTTTAATTATAGTACTTAGTATAAAATTTGATAACAATCCCTGTGGAGATGATAACCCTACTTTCAAAACCTATACTAAAACTTGACACCGTACGCTTGTGGTGAGAATTTCGCGATCAATACTTCAATATTTTCTGGATTTAGAAAGGTGAAATAGGTGGAAAAATTTTCATACTACTATTTATAAGTGACTCTCTCTCTTTATGTTATATAATTAGTAATATATGCGCACTGCAAAATGCATTGTTTGTTCATATATAAACATATATTTCAAGACAAAGTAAATGAATTTGTTCCTTCGTTTTTTCTTCTGTGAGTCTAAGACAAAGTAAACGCTAGAAAAATTGATTTGATTAACATCCAGCCAAGAAAAATTAATGTGATTCACGCTCCAAAAGGAGAGGTCATTCACAGGTGAGGACATTATATTTATTGTGGACATCAATTAAATAATTAGTTTTGTTGATGTTTGGATTCACTCAACAATAAATATTGCATTCCCAAGACCATATCCAGCGGTATTGAAGAATAGCGCCCAATGCTATTTTCCCCACTCCAACTCTGCATTGTTTGTTGCGTTATTTTGGTATTTGCTACAGTGTAGCGCCACAAATGGCGCTGCACTATAGCAACACCGATTTGTTTTTTTATTTTTTTTTAAATTTAATTTGTTGTGATTTTTTTAAACTTTAAATATAATTATAATTTTATATTTCAGTTAATCTAATAAAAAATAATACTAAATAATAAAATTAATTTATTTATATGTGATATTTTTTGAAATAATATAATATGTAATTTTATGAGTTGTTATTTTAATTTTATATTAATTTAATTCAATTTAATATTTATTTGAATTTGTTTAATATTGAAAATAAAATATTTAATATTAGATAAAATTAGCAATGTAATATTTTTATCAATTATAATTATAATGTAATAAAAATCAATATTAAATGAATAAAAAGAAGTTTTATAAAATATTCTTTTTTAGTGCAGAAAGTAGTGTAAACTGCTGGAGATGGAATACAGACTCTGCACTAAAGTAGCGCAAATTTTGCATCAAAGTTGTGCAAACTATTGGACATGGTCTAAGTAGCTGGAATTTAAAAGGATAGAAGAAAACAATATTTTTATTGATAACTACCAAGTAGGACGCCTGGTCGGTCGTCCCCTGGAAGAGTATTTAATACAAAACTTTTATATAGTATTTTTTGACTTGTCTTTTTCCACATAAATGAGTTTATTTATATTAATACAATAAGTGGGGTAGCAATCATTATATCTAGAATCTTAGTGGGACACTTGTCATCCTCATATCTTGCATGGCTTGCATGGTTAATAATTTAATAATATTTTATGTGTTGTCGTAATACGGCACAACCGGGTGGTGGGATTGTTGGTCAATGAGTTTCATCTTGATTTTCAAGTTCCGAGGTTTTACGGGTCATTTCGTGAGTTCCTACTCGGCTCTTCATGTTTAGATTTTTATCCTTCTCGGTAATGTTCGCTAGCCAGTTCATATATAGAAGCTCGGTTAGCCACATGTTAATGCATTTTGTTTAGCTCTGCTCGACTATCATCAATGGTCCCATAGCTTGGGACCGGGGACAAAAAGATGGATCGTGGGCTCGAGCTCCATAAGAGGAAGAGAAAGCTGAGTGGAGTTGAGGAGGATCCACGTGTCATTACTATACCCGTCACTGTAATGATAATGTCTGACACGTGTCACCACTTAAGAGGTATGAGCGATTCAATTCCCGAGGGACTATGAAAAGGCACTTCTTTTCATCCCATGCAGTATAAATAAGTCCCTTTGGTAATTAATGTTTTCATTTTCTACTATGAGTTTTCAAGTATCCGGTGAGAGAAAAGAACCGAGTTAAATATCTAGTTGTTCCGATGCAGTATTCCTACTCAGACTTAACTAGGTATTTAACTTTGTTTCCTTTCCTTTTTTAGCCATGTCGCTCTCTAATTCAGATAGCCAAAATAAAGAACATATATAGAACTCTCTGTAGAGGATCCACTTAATGACATAGAAATGAGGGTATCTCATGAGGGGGATGGCAGTGTGGTTGAGCTTTCCGGCTCGGAGTAGGGCACCGAGCGAGTAGGGATAAATTTAGATGGAGTTTTATCTCTGGTTTCCCTTAGGCTGGGCATAGACGGGAATGCTAGCGTTGGGCGCTCGACTTCTAGTCGTGGGGCGCATGAGCTTTTGGCTCAAGGATGGAGGACTCCTAAGAATACAACTAGAGAAGCGTCTAATACAGAAATGGCTATGATCCCTAATACTCTATACCACCGAATTGGAAGCTTATAAGACGCTGCTGGTTATCTCCAACATCGTGCATTTCTATCTCCCCTTTGCTGATGAGATACCGGAGCATCCGCCATTGGGGTGCACTGAAGTCTATTATATGAGCCTATATTTTAGGCTGCGGTTCCTTGTGCCAAGGGTGATAAACGTGTGGTTCCGGAGATGGGGGATTCCTATAGGGAAAATCTGCCCCAACTTGTTGGGGATGTTGATTAGGTTTTTCATACTTTTTCACCAGCAAAACTTTCCTCTGCCCACTTTCGCGAGATTAATGAATTATTCCTATGGAGGGCCTCACCATTGAGCATTCGGGAAATCTTTTGGGATGGTATTATTTAGTGACTCGATCAGGTTACCCTGACAACCTAGTCGAGGGCATCCCTTAACCTCTAAAGGACTAGAAGAATAAGTGGTTTTATGTCGGTGGGGATTGGATTACCCCGAACAGGCAGGGCGATGAAGAGCCATTTTATTCCCACCGATGAATTTCAATTTTTCTTTATGTATCTTTCTGGGTATTTTTTTATCAATTGTGTTCTAATCGCTCATTATATGTTTCATGTGTAGGCAATTATCCTTCTTGTGAGAGGCTTTTTTTCGAGTTCTTAGAGAGGCTTGAGAAAATTAAAGGGCTCAACAAAAGAGTTGTAATATCAATGTCCTCACCGCAGACGATATTTGTCCCGCGCTAGTTTACGTGCAAGTCAGTTGGGAGTACCAAGAACCCTTAGTGAGATATTTTTTGTTGTTCTTTATAGATCATTGAGTACTTGTCCTTTTAAGTATCCTTGTCGTTCTTTGAAGTTCCTCCTCAGAGTGACGAGATGTCCAATCGCTTGAATAAAGCTCAAGAAATGGCTGCCATGTGGTTGTGACAGGGACGGAGTAGGGTCATCACGTGGTGAGCCGTCGTGTAGTGGTGGTTGGGTTAGAGTAGAAAAGTCAAGTGGTGAGTCGTCGTCTGGTGGTGACGGGGTCGGAGTAGGGCCGTCATGTGGTGAGCCGTCGTATGACGGTGATGGGGTCAGAGTAGAGTCATCACGTGGTGAGCCGTCACTTCTATCACTAGCATTCATCAAGTTATCATGCTAAAAAACATAATATGCATATCTAACCAAGAAATTTCATATTAAAAGTATAAATATCCAAATTTCATATCACATACACAATATGCATTAAGAATGAATATTTCATGATTTTAGAAAAGTGTAGAAACGTGTTAGAAATATATATACCTATGAGCTCTTTGTAGAACTTCTTTGGTGGCGGGGTCAGAGTAGAGCCAGAGCCCTCATCGTCTAGTGGTGACGGGGTTAGAGAAGGACTAGAGCCAGAGCCCTCACCGTTTTGTAGTAACGGGGTCTAAGTAGAGCCAGAGCCCTCACGTACTACTGTACTTGAAATCTGAAATATTATTAAGCAGATAGAGGGTTATGTGTGTAAAAAAGGGAGAAGACAACCTTCACCTTTTTAAGACTTTTAATTCAATAATATTTGATGTCTTTTCAGTTATTAATTTTTCAATTGCGCACTTTTGTCTATTCAAAACTATAAATATATATTTTATTTACAAACATGTTGAGTCTACGTAATTAATCCAAATATATTTTTATTTTTATACTAAACCATAATGAAAATGTTCACTATTGAAAATTACAGAAAATAATATTTCAGCTTCTGCTTAGTTGTTTTTCCTTTTTCTGAGAAAGATTTTGCTTAGTTACTAAAGCACTAATGGAATATTTCTTTTTAATTGTTCTTATGCAACAATGCTAGAATCAACATCTATTGCCAAATGTAATCATCTTACTATTGGTGGTACATGCCCTTGCATAATTTTATCTTCGTGCTTATTTAAATGTAATTCAACATCTATTGCACAAACTAATTCAGCATCTTATCGCTAGTAGTACATGTCATTGCATAATCTTACCTTAGTCCTTAGCCATATGCATCTCAACATGTATATGGATGAATTTTATGAAATGTTTTCTCCAACATTTTCACAGATACTAATGGCTTTTCACAATCTCGGCGCCCCGCATCCACCACCACCAGAGAGTTTACCACGTGATGGTGGCTCTACTCTGACCCCGTCACCACCAGATGGTGACGGCTTTATTCCAACCTCATCACCACATCTGGATTTTCTGCTAGGATTTGTTTTTCGATCTACTAAAATTTAAACAATTGAGCCTCAATTCATTGTTTTGAATGAATGTTAAGCTCAACTTGTATGTTTGTGACCACAAATAATTAACACTAATTATCTACGTTTTTGGTTTTCAAATTCTATATAGGAAAAAAAAGTGATGGCGCAAGACCATATTATTGTGACATGGTAACTTGCATTTCTATCATGAATATGAATTTGGTGATTTATTTGTTCACATTAATCTTTTTCATCTAATATAAGTTCACCTCATCATGTATGTTTCAGAAAACTATAATTGTACTACGACATTATTTACAAATTAAACAAGCACATAAGTTTCCTACTCTAAATGGTATATAGTTATTTTATTTAGTTTACTGTCAAATAATATTCGCTAGGCGTTCTTGGCTAAATACTGGTTGGACAAATTTAACACTGAATTAAAACCATCTCAATGTACATTATTAAAAACTTAAATAAGTAAAGAGATGTTTGTATATGTACTTGTTGAAGCTTTACTCATGTAGTTTAATTTGAAGCTAATTATATTATCTTTTATAACCAGAGTCGTTCCTATAATTTAAGGGGTCTGGTGCGAAACGAAAAGGGGGCCCTTTATATTCATATAAAAAAATAAAAAATAATAAGAAAATAATGAACATTATATTTTCATTTCGACGTTTCCACTACAATAAAAGAGATATTTTAATATCATTACATCATAGATTTAAAGAGGAAATATTACCAATACATTAGCCATAGAAAATCGATCTCCTTGCATTTTGAAACTGATTTTGCCCCTGCTTAGGTAAAAAAAAAAAAAAAAGAGAGAGAGAAACTTTGTGTGGATGATTGAACACATGACCTCAGGTATGTAAGGGAGACTACAGACCATTGTGCCTTAGAGCACTTCTATGAAAATTATTATTATTTATTTCACTTTACCTTTTATTACGTCTTGCTTAGGTGAAAAAAAAGAAAACAGAATTTGTATCTTTGAGGGCTCGAACACGCGACCTCAGGTATGTGAAAAACAATATCAGCCGCTGCGCCAAAGAGTTCTTTGGTGAAAATTGTATTCTTTATTTTACATATACATATATCATGTTGAGGATCTATGTGTTACCTATTACTAGTAAAAACTGTCAACACCCATCCGCGAGTTGCTCAAGTGTTGCTATGATTTCATCAATGAGTTGCCGTTCTTTCTCTGATTTCTTGGTGCACTGTATGGCAAGATTGGTTATCTTTGTTGCATCTTTGTTGGAACAACCAGACTGGATCAACGTCTTGTGACAATCTGGCCTTCGATATCTGTATCAACCTTGGCTATAGTAACAATATAGGCGTTTGAGTCTTTTGAAAAATTAGGACCTGATTTTTTCTTTCTTCCACTTCCACTGCGTGCATTCCACAGATTGAGTTCTTTTATTTTTTCAGTTACTATAATCCAGTCTTCCAAAATCATTACATTTCATAGTCATCGGCAGTAAAATGACTCCAAAACAGAATATATTTGTTCATTTATTTCCATATCATGTCCAAATCATATACAACATATTAAAAATTAATGAGTATATACGAAATCATCATCCTATATCATTCGTTCTCATAAAATATAACAGAAGTACTCATAATTAAAATGAAGTACCATCAATTCTTGGTATATTATATTGTTATTGAATGAAGAAAAGTCATATATGGCTCTAGGAATAATATATATTCTTCTAGACATAAGTTTCTTGTAAGTTAATATTTGTAATTCAAATGTCATATGCAACTACATTTAATATACGCACAATATGTATGAATGTGTAATAATGATAAAAATTTATTTTAGAAAACTGTTAATAACTATCAATTAATTATTGGAAGTGAAAGTGCTCATTTAATTTACCTGTCAACGTAACTTCCTTTGGCGTATATCTTTTCTTAATTAAAGAAACTATACAGTTTTGTTAATTATTAACTAGAGTATAATAATATAATAATTAATTATTATATATAAAATATAATATAATAAAAATAATACAAGATAGCATGTCTTATTTTTAAAGTTCTTCACGAGGAAAACATTAATTTGAGTATGAGGATGAAGTTCGGAACCAAATTACAAAATTTTGAAAAAATTTTATATTTTATTTTATTTTTCATCTTTTCTTAATTAAAGAAACTACACAATATCGTTAATTATTAACTAGGGTATAATGAAATAATAATAAATAATTATATTTAATGTATCAATTATAATAAAATAATAATAATACAAGATAATACGCATTTTTTTAAAAAAACAACAAAGTTCGTAATGAGGAAAACATTTGTTTGAGTATGAGGATGAAGTTAGGAACCAAATTACAAAAGTTTGAATGAAATTTATACATTATTCATTTTTTGTCTTTTCTTAATTAAATAAACTATATGGTATCATTAATTATTAACTAGAACATAATAATATAATAATAAGTAGTAATTATTCAATATCAATTGTAATGTAATAATAATACATTCTTTTAAAAAAAAGTTTGCAATGAAGAAAACATCAATTTGAGAATGAGGATGAAGTTGGGAACCAAATTACAAAAGTCTAAATAAAAGTTTTATTTTATTTTATTTTTCATCTTTTCTTAATTAAAGAAAGTATATGGTATTGTTAATATCGCAATAATATACCACACAGAAAGCCATATTTACCATATACCATCCCTCTCAAAATAAGGTAACCTCAAATAAAAAAGAACAAACGCACTATTAATAGACCATTTGATGGAACCCTTAATTTTTAAGGGTTTGGCCAAAAGCTATATAAGATAAAAAAACCATAAATCGCGAGAATTATTACATAAAATATTAGTATAACTAATTCATAAATAAATTGTAACTTATGATGTTGGGTTAGCCATTGAGTTATAAGCTTTTGATATACGGTTCCCACAAAGTACATACAAAGAAATAATTAGAATAAAGCGACAACAACCCAAACCATTCTCCTTCATCTTCCTAGACCAAAAGGTGCCTCGTCTCCCATTATTGGTTGAATTGTTCTTCAACAACTTAACCAACCTTTAGTGATATGGTGGTGGAGATGAGAGAAGCAAAAATCGACGCGTGTTATTTGCTTCTCGCACCTTTACCATTGTCTTGGCTTGTTTGAATCGAAAAAGTGGGCTAAATCGAGAAAATGGAGATAATCTATTCACCCCCTCTAGATTATCGTAGCCGCTTGGACTTACATATAGCACTGCAGATGATTTTCTTTTTCTGTGACATTGGCTCAATTAGTGACCGTGGCTCAACTCTCAAATGGAAATATGTTAATAAAAGAGTTTTATAAAATCTACCAATTAAAATTATATAATGAATACAACATATCCCATAAGCTTTTATCAAGTTATCATTCTAAAAAGTATAATATGCATATCTAAAACCAAAAATTTCATATTACAAGTATGAGATTGTCTCTTGTAGGACCGTCTTACGGATCCTATTCCATAAGATGGATCCTAAACCCGCCCGCCCGCCCCAATCCACTGGATCCAACCGGATCCAGTCAGCTTTATTAAAAAAAAATTACACCTAAATCTAAGAATACGCTGGGCCCAAACACCTGTACCCAGCCCAATTCGCACACATTGACCCTAGCCCCTAGTGGACCCCAGTCCTAGTCGACGCACCCACAACTCAAACCAGTCATCATCCTCCCCGCTGCTCCAAAACTCGAGATCTTCACTAATATTTTTGCAATTTAACAACAATTTCTTTAACAAAGACGTAAAAGCTGTTCAAAAATTTCATATTCTTTGCAAGTCCAGTTCGATTTTCTATGAAATTTTCTATGAAATTTTCACCTTCTTGAAGCTCCAGTCCAGTTCGATTTTATATACATACAAAAGTTCTACCAAAAAGCATTACTTATTACTATATTCAACAACAAATATTGATTACAAAGACGACTTCTGCAATGGAGAATGAAGATAGAAATGATTTACTCATTCAGGAAGGTAATGCACTAACTTTTGTTGCATGATCCATACCTTTTGCTGTAAAGGTGATACTAATCAGTCAAATAATGATACTTTTGGATTTCAATAGGATACTTTTGGAATGAAAAGTGATACTAGAACATTTTGAAATTTAACGACTTATATTAACATATTGAAAAAAATCACCTCTTATTTTTTATTTTGTTAATATTATAT